>WUAM01000332.1:5012936-5098225 GCA_024336885.1 Actenoides hombroni
GCCAAAAGCCTTGCAGAAGTCCAGATAGATGACATCTATAGGTTGTCCCTTGTCCACGGAGGTAGTCACCTTATCATGGAAAGCCACTAGATTCGTCAGGCAGGACCCACCCTTGATGAATCCATGTTGGCTGTCTTTCATCACCCCACTGTCCTCTGTTTGCCTTGTTAGACCCTCTAGGAGAATCTGCTCCTTGACCTTCCCAGGCACAGAGGTGAGGCTGACAGGGTGATAGTTGTCAGGTTCCTCCTTCTACCCTTTTAAAAATGGGAGTAATGTGTCCCTTCTTCCAGCCCCCAGGGACTTCACCTGACTGCCAAGACTGACAGCCACACAGTGTTTTCCTGGGTGCGTCCCTCAGGTACATGCCTTGTTTATCCTTCACCCCAGCCTGTTCTGCTCCCTCCCTACTGACCAGGGTGCTGACTTGCAGGATAAAAAAGGATAAAAAAGCCCTGAGGCTGCAGGAATGGGGCTGAAGGAAGGCTGTGCAATGTGCCAGCTCACAGTACTCCCCTTCTGGGAGCAGGACCCAGATTCACCTCTTCAAGTTGCTGGGGGCACAGGGGGTGTGGAGGAGGGGGGGAGAAAACCCAAACCTAAAATGAGGTATCATCCCGAGGTCTGAAACACTTTCAGGGTGAGGAGCCATGCAGACAGACAGCATGTCTTATGGACTCCTATCACTGTTAATGTGGCCTCGAGTTCCAAAATAAAACACAAACAGAAAGATTGTGTCACTCTGTGAATTTAGAGCCTACCATGACTTTCATGTGATGAGGTTCGTTGTGAACTTCAACTAGTTGGAACTGCCAGGGAAGCAAAAGTGCAGAAAAGCACCATTTTCTGAACAGGCTTTCTGGGTATGTCAAAAGTACACAGCTTTCAACAAATGGAAAGACCAGTGGCTGTTTTAACAGTGAAGCTGAAAAAAGCTCTGGAAAAGGTAGCTGCTTCTTGCCTCCAAAAGAAAATAAAATTGGAACAGATAAAGCACCCTGAAAAGCCTTGAGAGAGATTTGCTGAAGCTGTTTTGAACACCTACTAGCATAGTCCTGGAAAGATCACTTGACAAGAGCCCCTGTTCTCCCTTCTTTCTGGTATTTTTAGCCTAATTAATGACAGAGGTAATGCCAAAGGATATGAGCAGCTGGCCAGAGGAAAGCCCATTCATCACAGACTGGGCAGAATGTTGATTTAAAAAAAATAATTCAAAAGATTAAAAAAAAAATCCACAAAGCCCAGAACAATCGCGCTCACTTTTCCCCATTGGCCATTGTTTTAAATGCTTTAATAAATAAGCATTAAAACCAAAAATAACCCTTTCTACCCTAGTCAGTGTGCTCACTGCTCACATCACTCTCCTGCCTACCAAAGGAGCTTGCTCTAGCACCAGCTTTATTCATTGCTATTAATATCATTGCTAATTAATAGAGCTACTTACCACGGCTGGCTCCGGGCCTCGTAATGTCTGTGCAGACGCTCACTGCCATTATTTCTGGCGTTGTTTCTGAGCACACAGAGAGACTGGTGAAGGCAATGCAGATTTCAGCATGGGGAACCCACCAGGGTGTTCCTGAGCAGGTCTGCACACGATTCACACAGGACTTTGTCAGCTCCTTGTGCCCACAGTTACCCAAGGTCCCCAGTCCTTTCACCGAATTTGCCCAACAAGCTGATTTGACCATGTCAGTACCTCAGATGGGATTAAAATCTCAAGCATTGACATGAGACAGCTTCAAAAGCAGCCTGAGCTTCCTTGGTGTTGACGTTCATTTGCGGTTTCAATGCCAACCAGAGCATGGGGATTTCTCTTTCCATTCCAGGGAGGCTTGTGCAGCTGAGCCCTGACACAGCCTGCAAGCACTGGGGGCCCAGATCCTCTGGGGTGCTGGTTCCACAGTCCTGACTAAAAAAAGGAGAAAAACAAACACTTAAAAACCTATTTGAAGTCAGCCTCTGCTTAGACACCTTTAGAAAGTCCCTCTCACATTCTAGCTGGGACTGAAACGTTGCATTTGGTGCAGCCTGAAGTTGTGTTTTCCCAACCATTTCCTTTGTCACCAACAGTTAGGCTGTTCTGCTTTTCCCAAGCTGTGAAGTTGGCCACTGTGCCTGCCTGGGAGAGAGGAGCATGCCCCATCTGGGGGGGGGCATAGCCTGCTCACACACAGGTCTCCCCAAAAAACGGAGTGGTGTGGTGGAGCCCAGGCACTCAGTGTGGGGCTGCTCTTTGTGGGGATGGAGGTGGCACCTTCTGCATTTGCTGGTTTGCTTTAGTGTGGCCACCGTCTGCCTGTGAGGGTTGTGTGATGCCCAAGGGGGTTGCTGCTGGCCCATGGAGCATCCTGGGGAGGTGACTGGCCAGACACAACCATCACCCCAGGCCTGCTGTCACAGCATAGCCATACGTGGCCCTGCTTGCAAAAGAAACCTGCCTGACTGTGCTCCCACATGCTCCCTTCACTGTCACCACTACAGATGGCAAAAGCCAAACCCACAACTGCCCTCAGGGCAGCTCTAGCCAGCAAATGCTCCCACTGGCAGGAAAAAAATCCAGATCACATATTCCTTGAAATCATATTTCCAAGGGCTGGACACAGACACGGGGCATGGTACGAGAACCAGCTCGGCATAACAGCTCACCAAAGGAAAAGAGAAGAAAACCACACTGGGTGCCAAATGCCCTCGCTGGGCCGGGCCACTCCCTGGCATTTCTGCTGTCTCTGCACAGCACGGACCAGCCCTGCACAGTTTCAAAGACAGCTCTGCTTCCCCTCCTCACCCTACTCGGACCAGTCCCTACCACCCAGCAGACAGCGTGCCAGTTAGCAGGCCTTTACCCCCAGCAGAGGGCTGTGCTGTTGCTGCAGACTGGTGCCGCTGTTTCAGCAGAAAGCTCCCGGGCGAGCACTGGCCCGGGGCAGCGCGTGTTGAGCACCCGCCGCCGCTCGCTGCTCTTCCAGTTCTTCGTTCTTCGCTCACTCTTTTTTTTTTATCTCGCCCCTCCCGCTCAGCCCCGGCTCTCCCTGCGTGCCGGAGCGGGGCGAGGAGACCGACACGGTTTTTCCAGAGCCCCCGGGCTGGTTCCGGGCCCCGCAGCGCGGGGCTGCGCCAGCTCCCACCCGGGCAGCCCGGCCGGCCAGGCAGCCGCGGCCGCTCCCCCGGAGCCGGGGAGAACAATGAGAAATAGCAGCTCCGCCGCAGGAATGCGGGGGATACCGTGCGGGGGGCCCCGGGGAGCCCGGGCGGGCTTCGCTCGCGGCTTGGACGCAGCCCAGAGGCTGGCACTGCCAGAGCCCCGCCGGGCCGGGTGGCGGGGGGGGGGTGCCCCGGCCGGGCCCCGACGCCAGGTGGCAGCCGGACACCGCCGGTCCCCGGGAACCGCCGCTCGGCCGGCGCGGCGGGGAAAGGCCGGGCCCGGGGACGCGGGACCGCCCGGCAGCCGAGCCGGGGCAGGCGCGGGGCTGCGTCACTTGCGTACGTGCGGCGGCACAAGCGCTGCCGCGGGAGGAAAACCCACCGGTGTTTGGCAGGGAAAGCACGCGTAACGCCCCAGCGAAGCCTTGCCTTAGGGCTGGGGTGAGTCAGCCTGCCCAAGAAAAGGAAGAAGAGCGAGGACCGGGCAGATTATGAAGGCCAAGGCTGTCGGCGTGCCCGGCATCGAGGCTCGGGGGGCTTCTCCTAAGCGCCAAGGCCGAGCAGCAGCAGCAGGAGGCATCTCGCCCCTCCTGAGCCCTCAGCTCCTTGCTTTCCCCGATCCCTTCAGGCGAGCGAAACCAGGGTCTGCGCCCACAGCCGTGAAGGCCCCAACCGAATTTGAGAGTCACACAGTTACACTGTTGGGTAACATTTTCCCTCAATGACTTACGAACTTTAACCCAGTTTTGAAATGTTGGGGAGGCGAAGTTGCTCAGTACTAGCTCAACGGCCTGTGTCATAAACTCTTGAAAAGTGGGTCTGGAGGTTCTTTCCTCCAAAAGCCTTTTGTTGGCCCACAAATTCCTTGTTTTTTCTTAGCTCTGACACCAAAAGGGGGAGTTTTCAACTTCCAAAAATAAATCAAAGACGTGACGATACCCGTAGGGTATTTGTTTCTCCATAGGAACGTGAACCTGGTGGTTTAGTTTAAGAGAGACTAAGCTAATGCTCACATTTTCTACATTCCTCCTTTTCCTGATATATCAAGATCGACAGGTTTGAACTGTTGTTTTAATGAAAACCTACTACTCCTGAGAGGGTTTCCTGTTTGAGAAAGATGATATGTCAGAGCTACAAAATTCCAAACAATTTGACTTGCTCTCACCTTCGTCAGGTCCCTTAACCTCCTTATGCCTCAGATGCCCATTGCGTCAAAATCAAAACGATTGATATTTATTGATAAAAAAAAGCATACAGACAAATAAACATCCACAAAATACCCAGCTGTCTCTAAAAAGAGAGCCCTTTAAGTGATACCATGATAAACTACAAATGTGTCCACAGGGTGCAAATCAGCAATTGCTGCGTGAGGCCTTGGTAAGGGCCATGTGTCCAAGGGCAACCACTGCTTAACCAGAGCCCCTGGCACCACACCCTGCCAGGGCACCTCCACCTCTTCCACCTTTACACATGAATCCTGGTTGCCAGAAAACCTCCTCTTGGGTAACAACCACAAATCGAAGCAGCCTTTAGCTTTCTAATTAACCGGGGCTAAATCTCCATATAGCAACCCTCAAAGTATCAGGAAAATTAAGCCAATAGTCATAAAGTCACACTGTGCTCCAGCTGAGCCCTCCTTTGCCATCTCTAGCTCAGGATGCTGAATCAACCTCAGGTAGGTTTTCCCCTCCCTTGTGCTTGTGGAGCCCCAGAAACATCCTGGGGTAACATAAACATGACTGACCTGGACCTTACATCTCCAGACAGTTTTCAGCGCTTAAACTCTGCAACTCAGAGCAACAAGTTTTACAGGTAGGTGCAAATCACTCGTTGAAGGTTCGAGCATTTGTGTTAAACTTGCAAGTACAAGTTTTTGGTCTTGGAAACCAATGTTCAGCTCCCAGTTTTGTTAATCCTGCAATCCAAAACATTTTCTTCGCTGTTTTTTTCCTCGTCTGCTAAAGGCAATTAGGATTTTCCAACTGTTTTAACAATTTAGGAGCTCTAATATGTAAAAAACACTTTCTTGGGTTACAAAAGTTTCTCTGAATTGTAAAATGCATTACAAAGGGGAGGGAGTCAGTCCTTTGTACACTTCTTGGGCTGCTCTCCTGGCAGAAAATGACCGCTGGCAGCTTGAAAGGCATGGAAAAAGGACTTTGTCACCCAGATCCTGGAAACACAATCAAAGCTGCCTTAGCTGGGCAAATCGGCACTGATTTGTCTGCACTAGTCCCTGGAGGTGCAGGTCTGCTGACATGACATTGGCTGTCATTATTGGAGGGCTCACAGAACTTAAACTATTTTATCTGCAAGTCCTAGTCCAGCCCACTGCACAGAGAAGCTCTTCAAACGCTTCTGATAGGGACGGCTGGTACATGAGAATGTCGAGTGCTCTCGACGCCTCCCCACTCACCTGCTCCGACTGTGTAGCTGAATGGTTTAGGGATCTCTGCAATATGCACTTTGAGAAGCCAGTTCCTCTCCTGTTTGACTCAGAAATCCTCCTGAAACTTTGATGCTTCCTGTCTGAACTCCTCTTTTAAAGCCTGGGTTTCTGCCTGCTATGCCAAAGAAGCCTGTAAAAAAGAAGACAGCAAAGTTCAGGAAAGCACTTATCTGATATGCAAAAGCTCACAGGTGCAGCACAAAGGAATGCTCAGTGCTCAGGATTACATGCCCATCAGGAAAATGGGAACACCACTAATGATTTCCAAAGCTAGACTCTCACTTGTTATTTCTATCCAGCTATTATTTCTGGGAGACTTGAAGATTCCTTTCATCAGGGAACACTTCCTAATGACTTCTTACAGAGAGAGCATTGCTTTTATCCTTTTGCATTTCAGGTAGATGAAGCTGTTCATAAGCTGCTCACTGAGTAGTGCTCAGGGGCAGGATAATTGGGGTTTTGGGGGGGGGCTGAGACATATCAGCCTGCTGGAAGGGCTGGAGCAGAACCAGCAGCCATGCTGAGTCAGCCCCGCAGTGGCGTGTGCTGGCGCTGGGATGGCAGTTCACTGCCCTGCAGAGCTGCAGAGAAGCTGCTTCGCCTTCTGGTGCAGCAGCGCAAGGCTGCATGTGGGCTCGTGTTCTGTTTCCCCACGTTCTGCAATGCAGACGGCCCCCTGGGGTCCCAAAGTTGCAGGATGAAAAACTCATCCTTCCTTTTGGCCCGGATCCTGAACGGACATGTGCACGCACTTAGTGCCGAGCATGTGAGTAGCAACGCTGATCTCCATGGAGCAATCCACGCGCTCGAGCCTCTGCACATTTTGGAATGGGGGAGAGAAGGACACTTGGTTCTTTGGTCGCCTTTCCTGCATACCATGGTGGAGACCCCACCCCGGAGGGAGCTGTGCAGCAGGATGGCGCTGAGCTATACAGCTATTTTTATTTCCATCAATTGTGGCCTTGCTGAGACCTGCTACGAATTATCTGGGATATTACACCCCAGACGAGTCGAAACAACAGGTCTTGCTGCAGACTGTCTGTGTTTAGTGGGATGATTTAGTTACTGCTTTCCCCCCCCACCCTGTCTTCTTCCTTATTCCCATTAGTGACACGTTGGCTGCAGAGAAAAGTTATTCATGCTCTAGAAATGTAGTATTTACTCAAAACAATTTTTATTTGGCTTGGCTTCTTCCCAGTGCCATAAAGTGATAGCCAACCCCAAGTGCTTACATAGACAACATGTGCATCTGAGTCACATTTATGATCCCAGTTATAAAAAGCACACAATCTTGTTGTTTGGTGCAATAGGATGGGACTGAAGGCATCAGCACGTCTTGAGCATAGCCTGTCTCTGGAATCTGCAGAAATTTGCCATGCTCCAAATTTAGAACTTGTGGGTGGAAGCTCAAGCAGGAGCCAACTTTTTATACCATTACATCACAGCATTGAGGGCTTCATGCCAAAGGATCCAAGGAAATTAATAAAGAGCAGAGGCCGTCCAGCTGTTTGAATTTAAAGTCATGGCAGAGAGGTAATTATTAATAAAAGTGGCTTTATCCAGAACATAGTAATCTCATTGCTTAAATTGAACATATCCCCTCTCTTTACTGCAGCTTAGTATTCTGTTGGAACTTGTAAAGAAAATAGTAAGGAATTAACATCTGTCAGAGATAGGCCCAGTGAAGCTGAGATCGCTCTTGATAGAGGACACGCTTCAGTGATAACTTTCCAGCTAAGTAATGCTCAGCAAGCGCACGCGTTTGCCACTGGCATCACTGCTCCCCTGGCTGGAGGAGGTGGCTGGAACGTGGCGTGCATTTTTCTAGCTAAAACACACAAGGTCTCCAATGGACAGTGATCAAAGCCCTATCCAGCTAATTTGAAGAGCAATTCAATTTGTTTGACCTCCCTGTGCTGGGGCAGCCAGCGTAAGCTCAAATGTCACAGCCTCCCAAGAGGCAATGGTAAAGCATCAGGGCCTGTTACCAAGAGGCAGGGGGTGACCTGACTGCCCTTCCACTCTGTTTGGGAGGCTCTGGGCATGCCCACTGCACCAGCAGTGCTGTGGCCATGTCCCGACAGAATGTGGAGTCGGGGTCTGCTGGATGTCATTTTCTGTACCCCAAAAGCACAGCTGTGCCCACAATAAGCACCCTTGGAGCTCCAGCAGTGAACCTGCAGCCCCCAGCATGACACGCTTCACAGGGAAAAAAACCTGGGTCTGCACAGAACGGGGTTGCAGGGTCTCAGTGCTGAGACTCTGTATGCCAAGGGCTGGACACAGGCTTGCTGCAAAACGTTATCCAGGAGGATACAGCAGTATCTTTAGAAAAGGGGCTCCCCTGACCCTTAAACCACAGAAATGTTGGTATGTAGCCTCAGAGATATACAGATTTACTTATACTCTCCTCAAGGGTATGCAAAAGCTATGAATTATAGAAAAAAAAGTAGCTCTGGGTTCTCTAGGAAGTTCCCTGTTCCCATTTTACAGAAAAACAAACTGAGGTGGGAAGCAACTAAGAGCTTCTTCGCTGCAGTGATACTGTTGGCAAACCAAACACTGGAGTTCCCAGAGAGATGGTCCTGCACCCACAGACACCTCGACGTGCTTGCACGTGTATTTCTTGCAGCAGCACATACCAAAGGGCTTTACGCACCCGTGCCTCACCGGGAGCCAGCACAGCAAAGAGTGGGACCTGCAGCTCCCAACATCCCCTGCTTTGGTCTAAGCACCCACACACATACAGCATCCCTCTCTTTAAGGAGATCAGGTTGGAAAAAAAAGAAAAAGTAAAAAATAACAATAATAAAATCACTTCAGCCACATGTCTGCAACAGTGACAATTTCCACAGTGGAAGAGGACAGGTACTGGTAGGGAAATGTAAAGGACAAATAACAGAAAACAAATCATTCTCCATTTCTTAAATGTGATGTTCTCACCCACAACACAGGTATGCGTGTGCAGGGGGTGTTACAAGACATGAGGCTGCTCTGGTTTCAGAAGACTCTATTACTCGATAAATTTATATTTTACCTAGAAAAATACAATGCCAACCATTCATTGCTGCCAGAGAACCCACTGATAGATCCTATTGCTGCTCAAGTACAATGCTTCAAGGCTTGGTATTTTTTCTCCCCAGCATGGTCATGCTGGACTGTATATTTATTCTTTGTGACTAGCTGTGAACATTAAACATTAAAAACCCCTCAGGTTTATTAATCGTCCCATTACTAGTTAAGAGATGCCCTCCTGACTCACAGTGGTAAGCTGAGGTGCTGCAGGGAGTGAGGGGAGCTCTTGGCTGCTGCTTTGCTGTGTGATGGGAGACATCTTTCCGGGAACCTGGAGCTGGGCTGGATCCCGCGGGTGGCTTGTCCATGTGGCTGCATGCTGAAAGCATCTGACATGGCTCTGAGGGATGATATAAGGTTTTCCTTGACTGCTAAAAATACCTGCAATATGGGACTTAAAAGGAGGAATGGACTCCAGTAATTGAGTATCTTGAAGAGTAATTTAGTTTTAAGAAAGATTATCAGGGACAGAAAGCATCCCCAAAACTCTCACCAGATATTTGCCATAGCAAAAAGAAAAAAGCCTCTCTTATTTCCAATTGAGCGCCCCACGGCAGGTTCAGTTTGAGGAGTCAAGTACCCATTTTACTTGCAGTTTCATGCTGTTACTCCACAGCTTCCCAGTGTGTGCTCCATCTTGCACTAGAGAGAGGCTGCAACAGTGTGCTACTGCCCCTTTGACCTGTGGGCCGAAGGGGGAAAAAAACCAAGTCAGCAAAACGAGCAGTCTTAAGGATACTGTCATGCACCCCAGAAGCTGGGAACGCCTGTCAGAGCCAGACAGTGGCTACTGCTTGTCCTCAGCCCTTCCTGTGGGATATCGCAGGACAGTAACCTTACTTCCTGGAGCGCTGCGCTAGACAAGTAATTGTAATAGCAAGTGATGCTATGGAAATAGATGAAACACTTCAAGCTATAACCAAACAAGTTCCTAACCCGTGGCTAATCTCCAGCTCTCTCCCCGCTGAAGTCAGCGGCGATCCCTCCCACCCCATCTACGGTCATTAGAAATGCAGCAAGAATTTAAAAATTTGGAGACCTTGCCCGTTCTTAAAACTGGGCAAGAGACAGATTTCCAAACTGCTATTTATGCTGCATAGAAACTTCCTTCCCAGAAGTCCATTTGCCTCCAGCAGACAATCCCTTCTTTCACTCCTAGTTCTAGAAAGCAGCCAGTCATCATCCTGTTTGAAAGGCAGTCCCCCAGCCCTTGTCTCCCAACAACGGCAGCAATAAATACACCTGATCAGCTAATGTACCTTCTAGCAGTCACAAAGCTAGACTGACTGCTTGTTTCATGTAGTTTGTACAACCAGCTCAAACTAGTAACACAGAGATAAATACTGACATATAAAATATGGAGAGGGGTTCTTGAGAAGGTGGGTTTGTGGCTTCTCGGTTTGATTTTTTTTTTTCCGTGAGATTCTTAAAAGTCACAAACCCTGAAATTGAGGCACCTTGGTGGTGCCTTTTTTTTCCCCAGCAGTTTCTTTAGCAGATGAGTTGTTCGGAAAGCATGGGAAGTATTAAGAG
Source organism: Actenoides hombroni (assembly GCA_024336885.1). Taxonomy (NCBI): domain Eukaryota; kingdom Metazoa; phylum Chordata; class Aves; order Coraciiformes; family Alcedinidae; genus Actenoides; species Actenoides hombroni. Next base: position 5,023,135 of record WUAM01000332.1, read on the forward strand.
TCATTACTTTGATGTCTTTCATAGAAATTTGAGATGGATTTGTAAGAAATGAGGGAAGTGCTGTTATTTCCTTTTGGGATGGCGGTCTGACATGACCGGCGCTGTTACACAACGGGGCGACCGAAGGGCAGTGCACAGGCTAACCCAGCGGCGGGCCCAGGAACTTGTCCTCCTCACCAAGTTCCTAGCTGGATGCTAAGGGGCTCAGCAAACAAACACTCATGTTTATTGTAACAGAGTGAACAGAATGTACCACAGACAATATGACTCACTTTTCCATAGGACGCCTGTCTATTCTCCGGCTTTGAATAATGAAATATTGCACCTCTCTCTTGCAGTTTGTTTGACAAAGTTCTAATGAGTTCATCCCAAGGAGCTGCAGCCCTGCCACATGAAAACTGATTCATTCACCTCATGAAAAGAAGCGTGCCTTGTGACAGGACACTCTGCACTAGGCCCTACTAAATCAGCTGGAGAGGCTGGACTTGCTCACAGGTGGTTTTAGTCTCGAGTGCTTTTTGAAAATGAAAATATGCAGGCAGCTTCAGCAGCAGGTCGGCTGTTTTCCCTTGGGTGACAGGCTGCCCTGCTTCATCCAAAGTACCCCTCCTCCTCCCCCTCCTCCTCCTCCTCCTCTGTACAGAGCTTGTCTTTTAAACTGGGGCTTTAAAACCATCACTTTCTGTAAGAAAGGGCTTGTTTTAAAGCAGAGTTTGGAAAAAATCATTAAGAAATTATTACTTTTTTATTTCAAAACATGCAAAAAACAAACCCAAAAAAGCTGCCTATTAACTCACAGGAAATTCTGATTAAGTAGGTGTCCTTATAAGACCCTCCTGCAAGAAATTCAAATGAAGGGAAGGGGAGGGAATGAGATTTTTAAGTAAACAAGCGAGAAGAGCCAGGGAAAACAAGAGCAATGTGCACAGTCTCAGGTGGCCAACTTGGCAGAGTGGGGCATGAAGGAAGGAAGAGGCTGTGGGACAGCGGACTGCTGGCGTTTACAGTAGATGAGGAGCCTCCAGTGTTTGGGACTCTAACCACAAGTTGCTTAACAATACTGTATGCTGCTTTTCTTCCACATCCAGCCCCAGTCATGTGGGTAAGTCCCGCTTGGAGTCAAGAGGCTGGAGGCAGGTGCACGGGTGGTGGTGTGGATGGTGCCGTTTGAGAGAGGAGGAGGAGGACTGGCCAAGGGGGTGTTTCACAGCCCAGTGAAAAGACAGCTCCTGACTCAGGTCTTGGTCACTGGACAGGAGAGGACTGGTGAGTAACCAGCTGGGGACCGAGGGACTGCCCTGTGGTGTAGACAGGGCCAGTTGCAGCTAGAATGATTCTTTTTTAATTTTTTTTTTTTTTTTTTTTTCCCCCTGAAGTCAGCAGTGGCCTTCAAGTGCCAGAAGAGAATGACTAGATGGGAGAAATGATGTGTTTGTAACATCCCAGTGACAGATGCAGGAGAACAGGGAATCCACTAGCAAAGATGGGGCTGTCAACTGGCACTAGAGAGATCATCTTCCTGCTGTGGCTTTCTACCAAGTACGGCCAGTTACTGTGAAAGACACACTTGATTCATGTTTGTGGTGGAGATTAACCTCGGCTAAGACTCTGCCAGTTAGAAAATTATTTCAAGTTAAGAAATTAAATATTCCCCAGGTTAAAGATTGCTCAGGTTATATCTCATCCCTGTAGGAATTTTTAGCATGGATCTGCAAATGCATTCTTTGGAAGTTATTTAAGTGCCCCTTTTTCAGCCTGAAACACTAGCTGCAGTCATGGAGAAACTGACTGACAGAAAAGCAAACTGAAAATAGCTACCATTAACACCAGTAAGGCTGGGGGTGTGTTACCCTCTGGGTTTCTGTGCTCAGTAGCGATGTGTCATCGCAAAGGGTCTGCATTTAAGGGCTGAACAATGCCATGCATGGTGTCACCTTCCCAAGGGCGAACTGCAACAGCTTGTCCAAACTGCTGAATTTCCACTGCTGAAGCAGTTCATTAAAAAAAATAAATAAATCCTTATACAGCTGGGAATTATAAAACTTTGCAAGAGCCTGTGATGCCAAGGACCTTCATTTGGAGGCACACCTACATTTCTAGTGCTTTGAAAGCTGGTCTTTTCCCAAAATCTTTCTATAGATGCTAACACAAAGATGAATCTGGCAACAGTCCATTCACCATGAGTGATTATATCTTAAAGGGACATTCCCTCTCTTTAAAAATCCCAATTCTTCACATGTTTCTGGTTAAAAAAAAACACAGACAAAAACAAAGAAAAAACACAACACAAAGAACCAACCCTTGTGCCTCTGTCAGTGTCTTAGCTGTATAAATTTAAACATTCCATTGTAAGCTAAGATTATCTTGCCTCTTGCCCACTGAGACATGTGGGTTTGGCTTTATAAGACTTCATAACTAGCCTGCTTGAACCCTGTCCAGCAAGTTTTCATCTAAATTGATTAGGACTTGGAACGTATTTTCTTGGACAAATTGTGTTCTAATGAATAGAACACTCCCTCACAGCTGTCCTGCCAGAAAGCCAAGATTTTTTCTGTCTAGAAATCATCCCAAAGTGACCCTTAGATAAAGTTCAGAATCCATTTTCATTTTTTAATTAAGAAAAGGTTTTCTTAATTCCATTCCATACATTTCAGTGCGAGGCAGCTGACACATGATTCCCCCTAAACATTTTATTGTAAAGAATTTGGTCGTGATGTCAGACCTGACACGGTCAATACATTTCTAAACACGCTGTTTACATTAAATGCAAAGCACAAAGACAGCTTCAGCAGGAGGAGAAGTCTCACCTCGATACCTGTAGATAGCATATAGAGAACAAACTCAAGGCCAGCTCTATGCTCCACCTACGCAATTCAAACATCAGTGAAGACAAGGGGACACCTCTCTAAAGCCTCAGCCAGGTGCTAGGGATTGCCACAGTGCCCTTCCCCAGGGACACGGCTGCGCAATAGGCCCCTCCCTCCACCCAGCAGGCAGCTTTATCAGCTCATCTTCAAGACCAAGAGTGGACTGGCTGGGAAATCCTGTCATTAATTAATGCTGGCCAAACCAAGAGGGCATTTCCCCTCAATAAGGGGCCCGGGCCACTCTGAAGTAAGAGCCTTTGCCAGTCAGGATGGACACATCTTTTCTTTTTAGTGCTTTGCTCCATAGCTGTTCTCCTAGATGTCTCAGCTCGAAACCTCCCTCGCTAAATGTTTGTGTTGTGATTAGCCCATCTGGAATTTTTATTCTATGATCATTCCCATGGTACACAAGAAGGATTTCATTAAATCCAGAATACCCAGTGGACATCTATGATTATATCATTTTGCTTATCTTTTAGCAAGAGTATTTCTAGGAACCAGGAGTAGAGTTTGAGACAAGATGGACCCTTTCTAGTCTTGCAAAAGATGGTTCTGACCCATGGGCCTATGTGGCGATAACAGACCTTCAGCATGGTTTCAGGGTTTTGCTGACACATGGCACTCAGAAGTTAAAGATGTTTGTTCACAGGAATTCAAAGGAACGGGTCTTTCAAGGAACACGACTTCCCAGCTCTTTAAACATCAGCTATATCTTTAACAAGACAGGAAACTGAGGCAAAGTCACTTATGCTCTATTTTGAATGGAATTTGACTCCTTCAGCTACTAACCATGCTTATAGAAAAGTAAATCATGACAAATTGCTCTGCTACAAAAGTAATTAGCATTATGGTATTGCTTGGGGAAAACAGGTCGTAAGACAACAGTAAGAACGGGAAGCTTCTTATGCTTTCAACAGACTCTGCTTGCTCATACTTGCAAGACACAGGGAGCTGCAGAAACTTACCTGAAATCCCCCAGAGAAAGATGATAACTGCTGCAGTTATTCACCACTGCCTTCACTGAAAGCTGGTCCAGTCAAATCAACATGATTAGTCAATCTGCACGATTAGATAAAAAAGGTCTTACTTAAGCTTACGTTACTTGGCGCACAGATTCAGATGGAAAAATATCACATAGCTTGGCTAGAGGCCATGTCATCTTTGCCTGGGGACTAATAAGGCCGGTTACATTTGCAACCATTGCTTTCAGCCCCCCCCCCCCTTTTTTTTCCTGTGTTATTAAACCAGCTCATTGGGACCTAAATATCATGACAGGGAATGAACAGGACCAGGACTTTATCGCACTGTATTCTGCAGCCTCCTATTGTCTGGAAATGTGGTTATAATGGGCAGATTTTACAACATTAAACCCTCCTAAAAGCAACTGTGATATAATTGTGCCCAGAGCAGTTATCTTTAAACACAAGCATGGGTTCGGCGCCCAGTGGAAAGCGGCAAGCGAAGCTATGGGCCCAAGGCAAAACAACCACCAGCTGCCAAGAAACATCCTTGCTAGTCTTTGTTAGAGGTGGCATTTCTAAAGTCATTGTGCAGTTTAATTAAGTTGGTAACATGCAGATGAGAAAGTGGAAAAAAAATGTGAAGACATACGGAGACGAAATGCTAAAGCACTGAAAGATGTCACCTCCTCTGTGAAATGCTTACGTTGTGAAATAGAGAGAGAAAAGAAAGAACAAGTCAGTTCAGGATACGTCTGGAATGAGAGATAAGACCAGAAGATTACGATCTTCTAGTAGTCTTCCACAAGCCTCTTTATTTGCATTCTCTATCATGCGGGCCAATTCTGAACACAAATCAACAGGGCAGTAAATGGAGAACAGATAAGATGATGAACTGCAGTCTAAGAAATGGGATTTCAGGACAAGGTGGCATTTTCAAGACCTGAGAACTTGATCCACATGATCCCTGAGGACGCTAATAACATTTATTCACAAGAGCTAAAGGTCTGATCAAGCCCAAGTCATCACAGGATGATTAATTCAGAGATAAGGATGTAAATGGCATATGAAAGCAGAAGAGAAACCAAGCACGCACAGAACTCAAGTCAACCCTGATGACCACTCCTGGTGGTTCCTGTGTGCTACCAAGTTGATCAAAGGCTTTAAGTATTTTTTTGTTGTATTCCAGCTTGTTATACACGTTCCACTCCTCTGCTTGATTATCTGTTCTGCAGTGATGGATGTGTGAGTAGTTTAGTGATATTATATAAAGCTTTTAAGCAGAGATAGACAAAAATGTTTTGGTAGAGAGAGGCAAACTATTTCTTGAGTTGAAGAGGAGACTTCAGATCAGAGCCCAGCTATCACATTCAGGTTAAGCTTCCCTTGCACCATATCCAGAAAAAGAGGACTTCAAGCTGTCCTTGCGAGCAGCTGGGAATATCCTTTTCCTGGGGAACCCACGGGTGCCATCAGGCCAGATGAAGCCAAACTCAAGCTGTCTGTTCCCCGCTGACCAAGTGGGTGCCCCCCAGCTATCTGGTGACAGGAGGGGACAACCAGCATTCAGTGCTGAGGTTTCCTGTGGAGGAGCCCATCAGGCTGAAGTTGCAAAAAAATCACATGAGTATTTCCTGCCTTCACCTCAGAAGGCAGCTGCTTTGGTGGTCACGAACTGCAGGTATTGAAACCAGAGAAAGAAGTGAACTTCTGCCAGGGGCCTGCCAGGATTTTTGTGCAGAAGGCAGAGGCCTTTGCCCTAGCTGTGTGGCTGCCCCAGTCTCGCCGCATGACTCAGAGGCTGGAATGCCAGCGGTCCCCCTTCTGCATGGGCAGACAGGTAGGAGACTCTGACAGCAAGACCAGACATTACATTACCTTTAATTCTTACATACCCAGCAATTAATCAGCACAGAAGTCACATGGATTGCCAACACCCCGAAGTGGCCCCGGCTCGGCAATCTACTTGCATACTGACTTTCCACTGTGTTTAGATCACAGTTTTGCCCAGGGACTCGGTCTCCAGGAGAATTAAGCTCTTGGTAGACAGTGTTTCCCAAGATCCCACCCTTGTGGAAGGGCTGCAGGTTTGTCCCTTCTGCTGTTAAATGGAGGGAGAGCAGGGTGCCAGGAGAGGCAGCTTGAACTCTGTGGCCAGTATGCGGCATCGCGGCCAACGAGCCAAAATGTCAGCTAAGGAAGCACAACAGAGTACCAAAGAGAGATGGGAGTGGAAAGCTCAGAATTATGGACAAATTAATGAACCAGCAGTACTGGAAACTGGAACAAGCTGTCAGAACTCCATCCCTTACAAGGGACAAAGAAAAAACTAAACTAAAACATAAAATCAAATCACAATTTCTGATACTTTTGATGGAAACAGTTATGCAAGACTGATATTGTTCACACAGATTTAATTAAGACTCTGTCAGCACTGTCAAGCTTAACTGGCCTGGTATTTCACATTTATAGAAGTCAGTTATAAAAACATGCTCTACACTAAAAATCACCATTCTATAAATGGTCCCAGTCCTAGAAGGGTTGCCTTTTTGGCACAGCAGGCTCTTGAGAGGATCCCACTTAAGTGCTAAGATATCTCTGACTGAAAAGATTACAAGCTCATGCCACATTCTTTGCCCACCCAGTCCTCTCCTTGCAGATTGTGGGAATCTGGAGTGTCCAAGGACTGCAAAGTCGAGCTTCCTGGCAGCATCCCATCACAGAAATTATTTCACATGAAATTAATCCCTGATTCTGACATTTCTTGTTATGTTAGATTCAAATCTCTGCATTTTCTGAGCTGTAATGAGCGTGGAAAGGCAAAGACTAGACAATGGACTTGTACCACTTGTGAACATTTTGGTTTCTGGGCTGCTTAGTGACAGAAGCAGTTCTCTATGCAGAGAAATGAGCTCATCTGGATGTCAGCAACAGCCCATGGGTAGAGCATGCCGCAAACCTCAGCTACTGTCATATACAGCCCTATTCCCTGGGGCCACAGCACCTCCAGCACTAACTCCTGCAGCTGGGGGACATGCCTTTCTTCTTGCTTCAGTTGGCAGCAAGCACACACCAGCCTGGAGTCACCAGTGAAATCAGTTCTCTAGTGGGCTGCCTCAGGGATTGCTATAGATAAGATTCAAACAGAGGCAGCAGAATTAATATCAATGAGAACAAACAACCAACACTCCCAGAAAATCCCACATTCTGTAATTGTTATTGCTTCATCAGTGACAGGAAAAAGCAGTGTTTTAAAATAGAAGTTCACTTAATTCAATTTCCCTTAAGGCACACAAAATAAGCTTCCATGAAGTGGTATCAATTGTTCAACGAAAACATGCTCTCCTGACTGAAAACTGGGTTAGGAATTTGTATTGTATTTTCACAAAACATAATTTCTAGCTCAGTTTCCTCCTAGAGATAATCAGGCAGATTCCACCTCAGTGATTACTGAGTTAGACTGTGGGGGTGGGCAATGTGTAAATGTGTCCAGCTTCTCCATACACCTACTAATGGAGGCTGGTGGATCCACTACAGGGCTTCAGATGTACAAGGGCATTAAAGGAGTCGGTTGCTTAAATACCTTTGTAGATATGCATCCTCACCCTCTTTGCTGGGCCTCCAGGTTCAACACACTGTGTCAGCCCAGGCAAGGTCAGCTGCACACAGGACCGAGACATCCTTGACCCTACTAGGTTATAGGGCACACAGAAATACAAATCTTGGGGTGCTAATAAAAGGGAAAGAAAGGAACACTCAAAGCCTACAGGGCAATGAGGACCCATACCCCTTTCTACAGAGAATGTTAAGAACCAACAGTCACACATTTACATGTGAAATATTATCTTTCTGAAAGGTTGTCATAAATATGGCTCACACCACAGGGATGGCCACGCTTTCCAAGTTTGTGCAGCAGGAAGAATATTTCCTAGGGAATAAGGTCAGAATGTTCGTATTCAACTGAATCGGTATGGGCCAAATTAATGAAGTTCCTACTCCATCACAGACCTCCTTCCATGAAATCTGAGAAAGCGGTTATATCAACAGCACATCAATCCAGGGCACTGGTCAGAGGAACAAAAAAACCTAACCTTCAGTCAGCTTTGGCACAGAAAGGTTAACTCTTTTTTAAATAATGCTTCTGAACAGATAATGTTAATTAAATGTTTGCATTCAAACCTTATTACACAATGCAGTAAGTTTGCTTTCTATACAAACACTGCGCATCCGGTAGAGAACAGAAAGCTGGGGGGGCAGACACTAATGAGTAATAGTTCAATCCCATGGACCTTTTTAAAACTAAAAGCAAGAAGGGGGGAATATTTGCCATCTCCAGACTCTGTGTGTGTCAGCCTCTAAGCTTCTTCCCCTTCTCCAGGGATATGCAAAATTATGTGTTTAAATAGTCACTTTCCTTCTACTCTAGTGCTGCTTAAAACTCTTTTCCAAGCCCAAGGATGATGCAAATTATAGTCAGTAAAAACAGAACCTTGTAGCAGCACTGGGTAAGTCACGTGCCGAGTTAGCCCTGACGTGAAGCAAAGCAGCAAATTACCCATCCAGATGGGAAACGGCGACAGTCCCTCAGCTGTAGCAGTTCCAGTTGCAATATAGAGAGGTGTGCAATTTGGCTTTGTTGAGCAGACATCGTGGAACTATTTATTCTGTCTGAGAGTGGAACAGGAAGTTTATTAAACTTGAATATTGCTGGACATATCACCTGGCTGCTGTGTTTCGTATCGGAATGCAAAGTTGGACGATCCAGTTCGGTACTGACGTAACGTATTGCCATGCGGAGGATTTCTCCGCTAGCCCGAGACCTCTTTCTCTGACCCCAGGAGCACATTGGATGTTGTGCATCCAATTCCTGACAGGAATGCTTCATTTTGCTCTTGAGCAACCGCTTCGGAGCAAGCCAGAAGCAGAATCCAGCTCTTCTTGGCTGGAAGAATTGGGATGTCCCAAAATGGGGCTTTTTAACAGATGAGTGAAAAAGCAGAGAGCCCAAAGGACCATCCATCTCCACAGAAAATCATACAAATCAACAAGGAAAAATTCCTCTTCGTAAGTCAGACTTTCTACAGTGGTAAAACAGCTGCGTGCTGTTGGGCTTAGCTCTGCCTCAACAAGGCCCCAGAGGACAGAGCGAGGCTCCTGGGTCTGTCTTTGGCAGATGCCGACCCAAGCCGACTTTAAATGTGCCCTAGATTTCTCGTGTGAGACTGTCTCGGTCAGCCAGCTCCTTGCAGCAGAGCCTCCTGCCACCCCAGCACACCGCTGCTCTCCCTCCCCGGGCTGGATTCTTCCCTGCCCCTGGGCTCAGCTGGGCTGTGCCTTCCTTGCCTGCAGCCAGCACGGCTGCTGGGGACACGCTTGCTGCTGCCACCTACACGTGCTCTCTGGCAGGTTGGAAAGCTGCAAATATGGTGCTGCTTTCCATGCAGGAAAGCTCTTACCTCCCCTGGGACGGGAGCTCATGCCCAGGATGGTAGTGGGGTGCAGGATGATTCTTGGGAGCACGGTGTTATATCCATCTGAAGGCCCCACAGGTAAGAAAAGGGGGGTGATAACCAAGCTTTCCAGACATTACTTGCTGAAGCACCGTGTCCTCCTGCAAATGCACCAGAGAGAACAAGGAAGTCAGAAATAGTTTTTGTAGTTTCTCTTCGTGCAGTGAGCTGCTGAGCATGACCATCCCCTACTTACCAATATAAGCTGTGGGGCAGAATTGATTTTTCCCCACTTTATTTGCCCTCCAGAAATAATGAACAGTTTCATATCAATCCCAAATGATTTCTCTTTACCCCGATGAAAGTTTTCTCTTAACAGCAAATAGTGTTGTTTTCAGAATTCTCTTAACACCCCAACACAGATGTAAAATTTAGTTGAATTTAGCCAGTGAACATCCTTTCAAAGTAGATAGTTCAAAAGATTGCTTGTTTTCAGCTAAAACAGTACAAAATACACTGTTTTGTCCAACGAATCCCTCCCAGATTTACAGCAGGCCAACTGGACTCATAAACTGTTCACAGACAGTCAAGATTTAAAATAGGAAACATTTTTTTCCTCTGTTTGTGCTAATTTTTTCAAAATCAGATGACAAATACAACATCAGCATGATGTATCATTTTACAAATGTATGAAGGCCCTTCCTTGACATTTCACTCTTCACAGCAGCCTGCAGAAGGTGATTTAAGATGCAGGCATTTTTTGAAATATGAATAGAGACACACTCCTCCAAAGCACACCAATCTTTTTGGCCTGTTCTGAACAGAGAATCTTCAACTGCTATAAACTTTTCAAGCAGACTGGTTATCTCTTGAGATAGAGAATTACATCTTTTCACCTCTAGCTTAATACAGTAGGAGTAGGCAAACCCCCGTGTACGGATGGGCGTGGGAACCCGACTGCCATCCCTCAACACCCATCTGTGGCCTGATGCTGTTGTGATTATTCATTCTGTTTCTGCACCTCACCTGTTTGCTTGGCTTTGCACGTTGCTGAACCTCAGCATCACCTCCATGAACCACCCCCAAAGCACCACAGAACACGCTGTGGCAGGGCCCCCTGGATGTTGCTTGGCCCAGCCTCCTGCTCAAAGCAGCTCTTACCACCAGTGCTGCACGTTCAGATGCTGTCCCACTTACCAGGAAGTTTTGGCATAAAAAACTCACAGCAATATTCAAACTACAACCCTGCCTGAACTGGTGACCATTCCTGGGACTTCACAGTGGTCAAGATATCACCTCCCATGAGGAATAGAGTGGAGAATGAAGGTCCTCAGCTACACAGAAGTTAGCATCGCTTCACCAAGACTAACCACATCATGAATTTTTACAGACTGTAAAAATGAGCACATTCCAAGCTTTGAGGTGGGAAGAAAAGCTAACTATATACTACAATTACATTTTCTTTGGACTTATCTATCTGTACGTGACAGCTGGGGTTGAAAACACTTAGTACAGAGCAGAGAGGAACTAAAAGCACGCTCACTTATTTAAACCAGCTTCTAGTAAATGCACAACAGATAGAAAGTTTCAGTGAAATGGGAATTATCTTCTTTTCTACAATGCTTTTTAAATTGCTATCCTGTCTGTTCCCTTTCCAGAGAATTAACGTTCATCTGCATGTGACCTGTGCTTAAAGGACAGGGACTAGTAGGGTAAGACTGCATAGGACACTGCTCCTCACGTGTTCACCCAGCCGCTGAGATTGCCCACTGAAGAGCAAGCAGAACTGGTATCTGTTGTATTAACACTTCTCCACATGTTCCTCGTGCAGCTGCAAGAGGCCAACAAAAGAGGATGCTCCCTAAGCAGCCTCCTGGGCAGGCCAGGTGCTAAGGAACAAACTTTGACTTTACGACACCCTCACGTTGCTCTACAGTTTTTGCCATTAGTCATAAAGCCCTGTGCATTCTGTCCACTGGCATGGTGAAAAGGTTTTTACAGTAAAAATTCAGGTATTTTCTGCAAGTTCATTGAAGTTCAGTAAGCTGTTTTTTCTCAGTGCTAGGAACATGTCTGCTTGAGCTGGAAAACTTCCTGGCAAAGCGCACGTCTTTACCAGAGGAGTCAGTACTTGTCAGACCACGCAGAAAGCTCAAGAGCTCCCTGCTCAGCAAACCTTACACCTTCCTCATGACTCTTGTGGCTTTGCACATGCCTGCAACTACATGCCCCAGAACCATGCACTAGTTTCAAAAGGTAAAAGATTTTTATTTTTTTTGCCCAAGTTTGAACTTTGGCTTTGTTCTGAAATCTTCCCCTTTTTTCCTGACTAATGCAGCTCACGAAGGAACACCTCCCTCGGGCCAAAAGCATGGAAGATGCTTGTGATGATCTGCCAAGATTTTAACAAGGGCGTCCTCAGCACCTCGAAGCTGCACGAGTGGAATGTGGCCCATATTAATAATACTTCTCTCAACACGCTCAGAGACACCCTTGATGCCAACTCCGAGGGTCCTGAGGCCAGAATGACAGCATCCACATAGGCTATTAACCTGAAAGACAAACATTTGCAGTTTTTGCTAATCCCCTTCCAGTACTTCATGTTTTGGAACCTCTTTCCTCACAGTTGCGCTCACAAGACCGTGGAATTACTTATTTTAGTCTGAAAGAAGCTAGTCATGTGCTGGCATTAATTGTGAGAACTGTCACTTGTTTATTACCGCGGCACTGTCGGCATATAGCAAATGGACCAGATTTACAAATGAAGGGCTTTCTTCAGGAAATTGCTCAGCCACAGGCAAGACCTCTCTAGGAAAGAACATTTTGGGGATATAGGTGTGAACCATTCACAATATGCCCAGTGAGCATTCCTCTGAACATCCAGGAGGTAGCCCAGTAGGTATGGTATCCCTGTGCTGGGACAAGCCAAGGAGCAGAGTACCACTGCACCGCTTCACCCAGCTGCTTTCAAAATACTTCTACAGCTGAAGTCACTACAGCAACAAGAGAGATCAAGAGTATCTTGATTTGAGTGTATAACTTTGAATTACTTAACCAGAAAGAGTATTACGGGCAACAGGAATTTAAAACAATCACGTAACCAAGCCAATTTTATACTGGTTTTATCGGAAGATGTCGCAACAAGACACTTTGTGCATTGTTTACGCTGCCAAAATGATGAAACCACGGGACAGAACAAATGAAAGTAAAACCCCAGGCTGCTCCATGTAGCTTCTACACCTCGGCAAACCAAAGTTAAAACAAAATCCTAAAACTTCCCCACATCATCTTCTCCCTTCTCACAAGGGGGGAAAGAAGGATTCTTCAGTGCTGTTGAAAGACTAACTCTTACTTCCTCCTCTCAAGTTTGTCGAGCAAACACAGTGGTGCCCCTCCTTCTGCCTGGAGAAGAAAGCTGACATAGGAAAGTGAAGAGAATACCAGCAATACCAAGAGAAAGAACAGCAAGAAAGCAAGTTTAGTATTGCGGACTCGTTGCCAAGTAGAGGCACATCTTTCCTTGTTGACATGACACAGACTTCACTCTTGGGCTAGGTGTGCTGTACAGAAAAGAGCTGGGATCCCCCCCAGCTGCTCAGCTGGTTTTGGTCTGGTTAATCTCTACCAGAAACACCCTTGCCAACCCTCTCCCTTTTCTGACCATCCTAAGTATCAAGGTTAAAGATCAAAATCTGAAAACAAAACATGTTGAAAGACTTGTCTTCCCTGAAAGTGAGAAGAAAGCGTGTCTATCTCTTCAGGCTGCGTGCTTTTCAGTATGGGCATGCTGGATTATCGGAGTTTACATGATAGCTTTCATCAGGGGATCACACAACACAGTGCAAACAAGCCATATGTTAACCCTATAAGTCTGGGATAAATCCAGATTTTCTGCATTTCTGAGTAGAAGACTAAAGAACCGAGAAGTTTAGGGATTTGCACAGGGTCACATAGAAGCAGCAGAGCTGTGAAGGGAGCCTCCAACCAAAACAACACGGATCCATTGGAAAAAGTCAAATTCCACAGTTTGAGGAATTCTCATGGGATCACAGGCCCCAACATTTCACCAGGTCAAGTAACCCATGGTTTGCTCAAGGATATACATTCCTTTTTTATCATGTAACCACTACATGACCCTGTCAGAAAGTTCAGGGGCTTCTTCTCTCCAATATAGCCTCTTCCTGCCTTTTTAAGGGGAGGAAAAAAGGGAAGGAGACCCAGGTGAGCATACAACAAAACAGTCACTCCAGCCTCACTTAATTTACCTTGCAAACAATATCAGTAATTTTCTGTTCAGGTATATATTTTTTATATACACTGTATAGATATATACTTTGTATATACTTTCCTGTTCTGGAATAATAATAATAATAATAATCTATATCCCAGGCACAGCACAAGTAAGAATCTCACATCAGAAGATCATTATCTCGCTATAGTCACGTATCAAGAAGCAGCTACTCTGGCGTGGGAGTATCCCATCTAGGAAAAGGAAAGCAGAGGTTGAAGCTGAAGATGCTGTAGGGCAGACACCCAGTCACAGAAGGACCTTTAGTTACTGTTACCACAGAGCTGTGAACCCCCCTGAACAGCAGCAGCACTTCCCTTTCTAGGCCGTACAGGGGGAGTGGGGGAGATGCAAGAGCAGGTCTTGCTGTTGGTTCTAGGAATATAGCAAGATAAAAACATGGCTGTGTCACCGTGCAGAACAAAAATAAGCTAGGCATCCCACAAAGTCATCCAGCATGTCTATTAACACCCCTAGTAAGTGACAGCTTCTACCTTTTGCAGCCACTGGCATCAGTAAATGTTATGAATTTGGTGATTCAACATTTCAGTGAAGCGTAAACAAATTATAGTCTCTGCAAGGAACAAATGGTCATGAAATCTGAACTCGACAGAGAGTTCCATAACTCAGAACTTGACAGGGTGTTCTTACAGATCTAGCAGGGAACTTCCATCAGGCTTTGAAGAAGCTTACAAGACCTGCAGTCCTTTCACTTGCAGCAGATATACTTCTTGGGAGATTCATTCTTCTTAAACTAAAAGCATTTTAACCATTTTAAAAAAATGTAAGTTTAAAACTATCAAACATTCTGACACTCTGCAGAAGACTAGATTCTCACTCATTTCCCAGTAGGTTTGAAGACTGCAGCCAAGAGCACATGGATGCCAAAGAGATGCCTCCACAGTCTTGTAAGAATCCTTCTTGCTTTTTTAAACCTGAGAAGACCTTTGGTCCAAAGTTTTGCAGTGTTGAGTTCCAAGAAATGTGAACATGCAAAGAAATAAAATAATCCCTGGAGAGTTAACCTTATTAATAACCTGCTTCTTCCTACTTAAAAGTTGGTTCTGACAGAAACACTGCATCTCAAACCCAGGAAATTATGAGTATGAAACTGTAACGCCCAAACAGGCATGGCAGAGCTCCCGGTGATTTCACACAGTCAGCTCTCAAGTTACAGAAGTTGGAGCTGGATTTACGAGTGGCATCAACCAAACCTTCAAATCCAAATACTGATGTATCTTCAAAGTCTGGACCCAAATCTTACGACTTCTCCCATCAGCACGGACACGCGACCATTTAAAGGGTGGAATGTTGCTCGGGGTCCACTTGGGTGACAAGAAGCACACACATGCTGGGAAGGTCAGAGGCTGCGAGTTCGTTTTGCGCTTTTATCATACTTGAGAAGACATGGGTGGATGGAGAACTAACTGCTGCCAATAGAAACAGTGTTTCTTATTCACAGGGACATGCAGCAGCAAACCCAAAATTACTCAAAACAAATAGTACTGAAATTACTCAGGTCAAGGACAGTGGAGCCAAGAACACCCAAGAAGGATGGGACACAGGTACCTTACATCATCTTGACATTTTAAAGGGACTTGTAAGGGTTTAACTCTCCTGGTTTCATGAAGAGAGTCAGTGATGTGAGAAAAATCTCCCCTTGCTCTCCTGTTCTTGAATTCTTTGAAAGGGGCAGTCAGTATCTCTGTTTACAGACAAGAAAGGCTTTTCCTGCTGAGGAGGGCTCCAGAAAACAGCCTGCTGGCAAAGTGCGTGAGGAGAGCTGCAGAGAGCAGCTGCAAGTGCAAGCGCTGCAGAGAGAGTGGGTTTCATGCACCCATCACAGCACTAAAGTAATGGGACTATTTAGTTTTGTAGTAGCCATGGATGTTGAACTGAACCACGGCCAGCTTCTGAGTTCACCCAAGTGTGGCTTTGGCTGTTATATTGACTGTGCAGGTCAAACAATGTAACTGCAGCGTGTGTAGAGACACGCAAGCAAGTTTCAAACTACCATCCCAAGCAATGACACAGAAACAATCCCAGTCAAAGTCCCAAAAATTCAGTCTGATTTCTGGCCAGGTTTTACAGGCTGCAGTGAACCTCTGGATGCTGCCAGCACAGGTACAGGAAGCAGTTACAAAATCCCTCTGAGGATTACAGGTTAGGTATCCTGCTCTGGCAGCAAGTAATTTGTTGGATTATGTAATTGCACCTGAATCCACCTCTGCTCAGCCCATTTACGGAGCGAGCAGCGGTACGTGAATGGTCAAACACCAGCAGCCCCATGGACTACCCGTGGCTCCGAGGAGGAGTAACTGGGTACCTCCCTGTGCCATCCACATCGCCCCTGCCCCTCACTGGAGCGCTGGAAAATCCATTCCCAGGGTGGTACCAGGACAAATCATTGTGTGACAACCGGGCAGGGGGCTGGCAGCCTCCCTCCAGCACTGATTTTTTGTACCCTGGTGGGCCCCCAGCCTGGCGACTGCAGCCAGCCCTCTGCTCCTGACACTTTGCTGCAGAGCAAAGCGTGCACAAAGCCAGCTAGTTCACAATCCCCGATTAGAAAGTGTCACCAGTTCGTATCACCTGATGGCATTGTTTAGCTAAGGATTGAATTTTTTTTAAAGATGTGTTTATAGCAGTTGTTTTGATAGAATAATCGCAGCACTTAGCACTGGCTTTCATCTCCCTCATGTGACTCACTCCTTCCAGTTTCTGCTGCTCAGCCGCGATTGCTGTAGTGGCTCAGCTATCTGCCTGAGTGCTACAAACAGCCCCGTGCCACCAGGCTCGGATCTGGACCAGAGGTGCTGGGAGTCTGGGGGAGTTCACTTTGGGTTTTAATCGCTCTGCTGCGGGGAGGCTGTGCTTATCTCTGCAGCTGGCTCTGCTACGTGACTGCCAGCTGAAGGGACAGGGGCAGTCTGGGGCTTCAAAGGTAGACTTGGCTTTAGTCTCATCTCTGAACATGCATGTTTAGAGGTATCTTAATTTTATAGATGCATGTAGCTCTAAACATATACATTAAGAAACATATTTATGGTATATATCCACATAAAAACACACAAGGTTTTGAAAGCTTCTCATTTTGAGTGCTTCCCCTCTCAGTCAATGCAGGAAAAAATACCTTGTTTTGGAAATACCAAAAACTCTCTCAAGGAGTCTGACAGAAACATCTCTGCCTCCCTGCCCTGAAAGCACAGAGCGAGCCGTGGAGGAGGTATTCCCAGGCACTGGGGGCTGGTGCTGCAGACCAAAGGCAAGGGCAGCACCCCAGCCCAGGCCTGGCACGGGAGAGCCCGGGGGGCTGCCAAAGCAGCTGTGCCTGCTGGCCCCAGTGTGAGGTGGCTGGCACGGCAGCTCTGAGCAGTAACGTACGTGTGGTGGGGACATCGTTGCAGTTTCCTGCAGCGCTTCATCATTTTACGTATTTTTGTATAAGCCAGTAGGAAACCTCCCGGCTCTTTCCAGCAGCAATGGAAGTACAGCTAAACACACAGATTTCCAGCCACACTCCTTGAGTTTGCTTTCTTGCCAGTTTTCAGGAAAAACTGCCCAGCCATGATTTGTCAATCTTCATGGAATTTTGGCTCAATTTTTAACCCCTTAATACAGATCACATTATCACCATCAGTGGAAAATATTATCTTCTCAGATTTCCTTGTATTGTAAGCAGTGGGAATAGAATGAATTCATTCTGCAGCTATAGAAATATGTAAATCCATTACAAACACAGCGCTGAATGCATTTTCTCAAATTCCTGTGCTGTTTGCAGCTTTGTTTCTGGCAGCACCGCTATCCTTCTGCTGATGATCGGATTGCCCTTCAGCCCCAGAATAATTCTTGGAATAAACCTATTGTTTCATGCTCTTGTGACATACTAACTCATATGGCAA
The DNA here is from genome assembly GCA_024336885.1 of Actenoides hombroni. NCBI lineage: Eukaryota > Metazoa > Chordata > Aves > Coraciiformes > Alcedinidae > Actenoides > Actenoides hombroni. Next base: position 5,040,601 of record WUAM01000332.1, read on the forward strand.
CTGGGAACTATTTTTATTGCTGGAGGCTATTTGCCCCTCAGACGTGCACACATTTTGACTTCGCATTTGATGTATCTCAAGCTGTCCTACAGTTTGATGCTATCCATCATCCCACTGCAGCTTCAACACTCCGGTTACAAGAAATTCCATTAAGCACCAGGGGTCAGTCAACTGTATTAGAAAAAGAAAGATATTTACTAAAATACATTTAATGAGACTTTAGGGAGGGAAGGGATCACATGTACAAATTACAGTTTTAGGAATCAAACTTAAACCTGCAGTGGATAAAGTCTGAGCTATGATCAGTCTGTGACAAATCCTCAAAGCCTAGATTCTACCAGCAGACTGGATGATCTACACTGTTTCACTTTTCAGGACTTACCTGCAGCTGGAATTTACCATGCATTGATCAGAAGTTTTCCACTTAGCAACAACAAAACAAACGTAACAAACTCCCCAAATTCCCAAAAGTTGGCCCCAGCCCACACATGCCCCTTGTTTCTCCCCAACCTGTGCAAGTTTTGCTAGGAATGTTGCAGTGCTGCCATCATCCCAACCACAGCTCACCTCACAGACAGTGCCAATGGGCACGGGCAGCTGGGACTTCTTTTGCAGAGCCAGTCATAGGGATCTCCCCATTGCTATGTGGCATTCCCCATCCTCCCTGCCAGGGCAAACAGTCATGGCTCGGCCCCTCCACAGTGCAGCACCTGGAGCCCAGATCCTTTGGTTTCCCTGCTCCAGGGAGAGGTGGGCACCAACACACATTGGAGCTGTGGCCGCTGTGAGGGACCAATGCACAGAAGCAGTTATCCAGATGGTAGTGTCAACAGTGGCCAGCAGGATGGGACAGAGCCCCAGGCGACTCAAATGCTCACAGAAACCCAAACCTTACTGCTCCCTGAACTGGGATGTACCTCCAATAAAACCCACTGCAGCACTTTGTGTGTGTCATAGAAGAAATCTGCCCCTGCTGCAGCTGATTAGGAAGCCAAACAGGACCAATGTAACACCGAAACCCTCAACCCCAGTATGTTCAGCCAGAGGAGAGATGGTCTGAAGACAGTGGTGCTGGCCAGTGAAACAAGATGCACCACAGAGGTGAAGGTAGGAATGCTTCTACTGTGTCAGAGCTCCTCTTGCCCTTCCAATCGTATCATTAAGGCAGCCTGGTTCCAGGTGGCCTACAAGGGCTGCTGTATTCATCTACATTATCCCCATCTTCTTGTTGAACAAAAGGCAGCATATCTCTCACTCACTCCAGGAAAGGTCACGCTGGAAAAAGTACAGGCTCTCTGTATTCCTCTTGATGACAAGTAAGAATGACCCCTTTACTCGCTCAGTCCTGCCATGTACTATCTGGTTGCTTACACCATCCTCCTAAGTGACGCTGCGTGGTCACCTAGCTGAAGATTACAGCACTGCACAAATTAACAGAACAGAGATGCAAGTGCTAACTGCAGTGGCTGGGAAGCAGCTGAGGATTTGGAAAAAGCAGCCAGGGATTGCAAAAATACTAATGACTGAAGGCATGACTAGGGTTTCGCATACCTCCTTCTGGACTCTTGGGTCACTTAACTGTTGTGCAATTCATGCTGACTGCAGTTGTTGGGAAAGGTGAGAGAACCAAAAAGTATTAGCACCCTTAAGGAAATCCAATTCAGGGAAGAGAATTGCAGAGCAGTGCAGCTCTGGGAGTGACTCAGATCAGATGGTACCATTTGGAGCCAGCAGCATCCTTCCGCTCCAGTGCAACAGCTCTGTTTGTCCCGGGCCTTTTGGAAAAGGGATACCTGTAAGGACAGCCAGTACCAACAAGCAAACAAACACTGCCTTGCCTCTGCATGTGCCATTGTTTTCCCCTTGCCACAACAGTCTGTAAGAACAGATGGGGACGATACTCTGATGTGCATGGAGTTTTTCTAACCCCCTCTCCTTAAGGTAGACTGATGCCCCACATTCTTCAGAATCAAATGATTTTGAAAATGTCTTGCTGTCTCCAAGACTGGGAAGAACCAGAAAGCTAAAACAAAGGGGGAAGGGGGAGCAACCCAAGCTCTTTGTTCCAGTTGGCATGAAAGCATCATTCTTACAATAGTTTATTTTCTTCTTCCCCACCAACAGCTGACAACTCATGGCAACTAAGGACAGGGCTGCTATTGTCATTAAGCAAATACTTGTCCAATCTACGTAGGAAAAAGAAGGGCTCCAGAGATGACGACATGTTTAAAATGCTTGCAAGGGCATCCCAGGAGGCAAATAAAGAGACAGAGCAGTGGAGGAAAGGGTTCCTGAAGCAAAAACAGGGGACAGAGAAGTGGCCTCGCAGCTGCAGCAGAGGTTGAAGAGTCAGCCTGCTTCACCCAGCTAGGGACTCGGACTCAGTCCCCCACAGACTGAAGACTGCAGCCTGGGCATCCTCTGCAAGCCCCTGCTCTGCAGCCATCCTCTGCTGAGGCACTGCTACCTGGCCTGGCCTGTCATGCATTTCTGCCTGAGCTGCTAGCAAGGATAATGCTGGGCGCTGGGAGAGCCCCTAACACTGACTTAGGACAGTTTATCTCCAGCATTCAATGACTAGTGTGCACTGAGGACACATAGTTATGATCTTTGACAAATTATTTCTTTATAAAAAAACGTGAACAACCAAGCAAACAAACAACTCACCACACACCCACACAAAATGTGTTTATTATTAGAAATCTTCTCTTTCTGTACAAAGCAGGAACCCTCCTCCATGCAAAACGTTTCTGCATGTTCACCACTCCTGCCACACATTTAAGGGGAGGATGGAGGCCATACATCACAACATGAACATATGGGATGAGGTCCAAACACCACACATTTTTCCATGAGCAGTCCTAATCCTCAATGCAGGCGCATGAGTGACTACGGTCCAGCCGTGGCAGTGTTTGCTGAATGTTTTTAATTGCTATAGGATAAGTCTGCCTTCAGGGCCTACCTGCCTCCTCTCCTCATCTGTTGCATAAGGCTGCAGCCCTTGCTTTCCTGACAGTTTGTGCAGAAGAGCTCATGCAGTCACTGTAAAGCTTGATGGTGATGTGCCCGACATGGAGACAATGGGCAAACAAACTAGTCTCTGCTTTGCAGTAGCAGTGAGGGGTAAAGCCAGAGGTCACAAGACCAAGAATCACAAATTTGGCCACGGGAAGCCTGGTCCAAAGGGATTTTCAAGGTCCTCTATGCCTGAATACAGGTGAACCTGCAATTGCAGGCTTTGTGGGCCCTTCTTTACAGAATTATTCCAGGAGCTCCAAGTGTAAGCAAGAGAGTCATCCAAATCAAACAGCCTGGGGACTCACAAATGCACAGACTTGCACTCTAACACATCTTCATGACACCTATGCAATAATCATGTCAGCTGCTCTACCTGACACAGTCAGCAGCTAACTCCTGGCATGCTTATGGGTAGAGAAGCATGAGTCCAAGAGGGAAGTGCCTTTACATAACAAATCCCCCGCTACCCTTCCAAAAGGCTTTAGTCACAGGGGATCTTACCCACTTGTAATCCCAGATCTGCAAAACTAACCTGCTGCTAAGTCATCACTGACTGTCCAAGATGGACCACACTCCACTGAGCAAGGAAGCCCAGGTAAGGGTAGCGCTCTGTGTGCCTGGTGTCGGGCTTCTCCTTGGCTGCCCCTACTGCCCTGGTCCTGAAAACTCTGCATGTCTTCAGACGTGTTTGCAACAGTCTGTTTACATTCATCACCATGAACATCTCGGCGCTTGCCAATGTTTTTACACTGGTGCTGGCTGGGCTGCAAAACCCGAGATGGATGCGAGATAAGGACCACGAGAATTTCAGTTGCACTCCAAGCCTCAGAATTCCATCATCTTGCAGTTGGATGCCACAACGTACATTATGTAAAGTCCCAGGATCTTACACAGCAGTGGCAACGCATCTTGGGAAGGCTGGCAAAGAATCCCAACGCTTGTCTGGAAGCACTGCCACACTGGACAGTGGTAATGATACACAGCTACAGCTACTTTGGCTGTAGAATGACAGTACTCACTGTGCAATGTCCATGGATATACAATTCAGCTGTATAAACCCACTGGATGGATCTTGTTACTAGCCTCATGCAAACCCTTGAGCAAACTGTTTGCTGCACACAGAAGTGCTCTGCCAGCACCGAAGCAGGGCATGTAGCACTGCAAGACAGCACGGCCACAGAAAATTGCTGTTATTACGCTGGCCCTCAGCAATGCTTTCACAAAAGAAGAAAACCCAGCTTCTTCAGCCTGATGGATTCCTTCCCAGAACATTGTGGATCAGTTCTCTTATCAATTTGAAAACTCTACTAAAGGGTTTTTGAGTTTCTCAGATTGTGAAATACCTAAGCAGCCACAGCAGACAGGCACTATGCAGATAAACAACCTCAGTACAACAAGCAGCTGCAGAAAGGCAGTAAACATGCATTTTGGCTTTCTGCAGCTAAACATTTTAAGACAAAAACAAGAAAGCATCCATGATCAGGGCAATTTATAGCCTAAAATAAACCCAAAGATTGATGAAGAACACGAGACCAAGAGAAACTATTCCTTCCACTTCACCAGTTTTGTAATCACTTTGGAACTAGAGAGGAGAAGAATTTAAGAGATTAGGGAAAAGTCATTCTTCATTCCCCATGGGTCTGATCCAGAGCTTATTGAAGTCAATGAAATGAATCCCAGTGCAGCTCCACTGGACTTTTTCGATTAGGCCACAAGAGATGATTACTTAAGTAATCATCTGTACAAGAAGAATCAACTTTGTCGCAGAAAAATATATTTAATCAGCATTTTCCTTTAAGGTAAACACAGACTCCACTAGGCAGGAAAAGCTCAATGCATCCACCCTCAGTGCTTAAGGGTGAATTGCTGTGAATATCATCAATTTAAGAAAACAACATTTGTTTTCAACATTTTTTTCCACCCATTTACTGTTAGCATACCCAGGATGACTAGAGGTGATAACAGAAAATAGCATTGTTCTGCTCCTTCTCTCCACCCCAGTGAACTTGCACATTTGGGAGCACTTTGTGCATAGTCAAGCTCATTGTTTCCTCTGATTTCTGTGTAGCTCTTCTACAGCAGTGAGGAGAACGTTTAAATGTGAAAAGCTGATAGCATATGACAAAAATGGGAGAATCCACATGCAGGTTTGACTTAAACGGCCCTTAATTCATTGTTTACAGTTGTTTGGCTTGTGAGTCAAGGATCACTCTTTAAGTTGGAGTTTCCCCTTGAAATTCTGCTTTTACAAGCACGTTTTTTTAGGCCTCTGTCCAGAAGGGGAAAATTAACGATTCTTGGAATCATTATCTTTTGGGTTGCCTTTTCTTTTCTTCCCCCCCCGCCCCGATATGAACTTTCCGAAACAAAAGCCCCATCCAGAACAGCACTGGTTTCTCAGCTTCCATTGCGGTAAAACGGAATGCTGTTCTTTAAGAAAACAAAAACATGAACACGTAAGCAAAAGAATCCCCCAAAGCCACACCGCATGCAGTTCAGCAACGTTCAGCAGTTCCATCCAGGTGACTTCACCGGGTCAGTAGTTGTCTGTGTTCTGAAGCTCCTCTCCAAACATTCCTGTCTTTAACCTCTCCAAGACCGACCTTCCTTTATGATGTTTCATCAGTGTACTTTGCTAATTGGCCTAAAACTTTAAAGAAAAAACTCACCCAGCGGAGAGGAGAAGTTGCAGTTCTTAGCTCTTTACAGTGCAGAGGAGCAAGTGAATGATCAAAAGAATTAGCTCAATATGTTCACGTGGGCAAAGAGGGAAACCTGTGGGGCACAGGAGAACACCATCACAGCAGTGTTTGCTGGGGCAGGGATTAGGGTAAAGCTGTAGGTGGAATTACAGCCGCTGCAACAAGGAGATAAGGCCTCTGGAGAGCTACTGCTCTCTCCTTTCTGTGAGCTACTTTTAAGGGTTATTCATTCTCTGGTTTTGGATATACAGCTGTAGAAGTGAAATGTGTCCTGTGGCGCCTGCTGCCACATAGATATTTTGGTAAAGTGGTCAGGAAGGCTGACTGCTTCTTCACTATGAAATTAGAGTCTTTGGATTCTCACACCTTAACCCCAAGTTTATGAAAGACCTCGACAAAGCCACGACCAATTTACAATGGTCTAAGGGAAGAGTGCATTGCGTCCTTGTCTCAGCAGGTTGCCATTAACCAAGAACCAGGCTATTGTGGCTTTTGTCACTATATTCCTGCTGTAAATCAAAGTACTGAAATTAGGTTTTCTCTCTTCCCACCTCTTCCTCTAGCATTGAATTGGTTTCATTCTCACTTCAGTGTGCTTAAGCTAAGCTTCAGTCTCATTGTTGTCTCCATCATATTTCACATATGAGTCTATACAGATGAATACAAGTAAACTTTCCATTTCCTTAATGAGAAGGATATGATTTTCTCAGGAATTAGGCAGAAATGTGTTATTAATTTAGATAATTTTGATTATTTTGTTATTATTTTGTTATTTTGGAGAATAAACAAACACTAAATACCCTCCCTGGATGGCTGGAACAAATGCTCTTCCAGATATATCCAGCCTTACTAGAGAAATATGTTACAACTCCATTACTGCCACACTAACAGACACATTCATATCTTTATAATCTAAGCTGTTCATACCAAACATGAAAACAAAGTCACCTCCCATGTCCATACTCCAGAGAGGTCTTAGAAATAGTAATGTTTATGGAAGAAAATATTTTAATTAGGCCTATGGTAACAAGGAATCCTTAAGCAATTTAAAAAAACCCAAACAAACATGTTTCTGCCCCAAACATGTTCTCTTCTGATTCTAAAGCTGGTACTGACTACTGCTGCTAACATTGGTTCAATTTCATCTAGAAAAAGAACTAACAGAGATGGTTTCTTGAGGTGTGTCATGTGCATACTTACTCCACTATCAGTGTGCCTAATCCCAATCCACACTGTCCAAAGTTGCTCACCTCTCCTGGTGCACTGAGAGCATCCAAAACTATTGTTAGACCACAGAACAAGGATAGGAGCTCATGAATATCTAGAAGTTAGGGATTCTTAGTGCACATGTACTCTACTCTGAAGACTCCAGCTGTGGCATGAAAGTGATGCTAAAGATGCTTTAAAAATGCAGTGGTACAGCCAATCAGTCTTACATAATTTGTGTGAATTTAATTGCATCTCCCTAATTAATTTTTGCAAGAACATCTAAACTTCGTGGGCAGGAGGAAGAAGAGGGGAAAAGCAAGTCTCCTGGGTTGGAAGTAGAGGCTCTGTGCAAGGTTTATTCTCTAGACATATCTCTTTACAAGATAACACACAAAGCTGCTAACCTATCCTCTTGGGAAGATGTAGGAGTCTTAAAGCAGCTGATCAAGGCTGCTTTTTAGTTGCAATATTCCTGCCAGCATAGTTCCATTACTGGGCTTCCACACTGCTCCAATATTTTTAATTTGGAAAGCAATTTCTAAATCAGAAACACGGTGAAGAAAGAGGTACATGCCATCAGTCTCCACGGCCCGTTTGAACTTCGTACTAGTCTGAACAACACCGACTTGCCAATAGGATTCCAAGAAACTATGGAGGCTGCTTTATTTTTAAATTTGCTTGGGAATATACTTCTCAGCTGTTCCACAGGCAACAGTCAGCCCATCCATTAAAACTGCCTTCTCAAGACCAGATTTGAGGTATTTTATGAAGTCTAACGTTAATTATGCAAGACCAGGAAAGTATCTGTGTTTCTTTGAGTTCCCACAGATGGGCATATAAAGGACAAACAAAATAAGTGCTGTGAAAGACAAACATAAACATGCCTGCGAATACAATTGTTCACTCTGCCTTGCATTACAAAACAGCATTTTTCACGTGGTTAGAGTCTTAGGTCATAACAAGTGTCAGTGGAGAAGAATTCAGAGAGGCGAGGATGCAATATGCTAGCAATACGTCTGGTAGGACCTGGCTTTGAAAGTAACTTTTCTCAGAGAAAAAGCTTTAATAATAAGCAAGTGTATCAGATTTCTGCAAACACACTGTTAAGGTCGGCAGAGCAGCTGGCAGCAAGGCGAGTTCTGTGACCTGCTCCTGAACCCTTCAAACTCATTTCCTGTCAAACATCAGACCCAAGAGGACAAGCAAAAAGCTGTTAAGCTCTTTTCTAGAAGAGTCTGAGATTAGAATTCCAGTAATGGCTCAAATTCCTTTCCAGTTGTCCTGAACTGGCCACTTCCAGCGCCGAGGATCGCTATGCCGTATGGCAGAGCCGTGCTCCTCTGGGGAAAGGAGGCGAGAGTGGGGGTGGAAGGATGAGTGAGGCCATGGAAAATAGAATCCAGCTTTTCAGACAGCAAACAGGAGAGTCAGATGTGCTATTCATTTAAATAAATTAGAGCTACTTCCGCTAGATCAAAATGGTTGGTGAGAGCCGCCGAGCACGTCCCGGAGAGCAAAGGGAAGCCTGGGTGCCATTTGCCTCTGGAGTCCTCTTCGGGACCTGCACGGCAGGAGGCCCAGCAGAAGCTGCTGCCTCCGAAAGCCGGCAGGCAGGAGCTGGTGCACACTGCCAGAGCCAGCCACCCTTTCCAGCACGAGGCAAGGGAGAAAAGAAAGGAAGCACCACTCTACTCATTTCAGGTTGTTGGAAGAGCTGCTCATTTCCACATCAGCAACTGTGAAAGCACTAACAAGGGGCAGATCAGATGTTAAGAGCTGGGCATTTTTCCAGAGAGAAGCACCCACCAGTTTGATGTGTTTATCTCAGTATATGAAATGTACAGCTGCACAGATCTTACGGAAACAACTCATCAGAACTTATGCAATACCCCTTTAGATTTTCCTCAGTTTCTGCCCCAAACTGCATCCAACAGCTTGGAGTACTTAGGATAAAAAAGCCCAGCAAGGAATATCTATCTATCTGCTTCTGCACAGAGGCTTCCCAGTTTTCCTGCACCAGCTCTGCAAGAGAGTCCAAGTTCAGAAGAAGTTACAGCATCAGAGCAAACTTCTCAAATCCCACTGTGGTTTATTTGGCAAGACCACTCTGGAGCCAAATGCTCCCACTGTGTACCACACCTATGGACAGAAAGGTATAGTACAACACTAGGAGATAGCTCCTGTCATTCCATTCTAAGAAATCACAAGTATTTCACTCTTTTTTTTCTTTCCCTTTTTTGTATGTTTACTCTGCCATCATCAACCTTCCCATCTGCACCACCATCTCTACAACAAAGAAAACAAAATTACAATGAAATTTTGGTTTTCTACCTTTCATAGTTGAGGTGGTAAGGATCTGAAAACAAATTTGGTAAACTTTAGCTACTGAGATACAATAAATTATCTTCAATTCCATCTTTCTTTCCAATTATATTGTTATAAGCAAACCAACATATCTAAATATATAGCAAACTATTTGTATTAAGATGTAAATCCAATAATAAAGAAAAATGTGAAGGAAAACAAGAGAAGTAAACCTGCAGCAAATTAAATCAAAATATTTGCTTTCAATGTGGATGAAAATGTGAATAAATCATTATGGACAGATGCTTGTGATGGTGTTTGTGTTTCTCTGTCATTGGCCAGAGGCTTATATCCATCCCTGGAAATGAGCCAACTTGTGATAAAAAGTCCTTTTACAGCAGGTGTATAAACTGAACAAATTCTACCATCAACAAAAAGTTAATATTTGGCGGGATTTTTGGATTTGGGGTCTCCTTCCTCTAGTCAGCTCATTAATATAAAGTTTAACTGCCTTTCCTAACCCAGAAAGAGCAAACACACTCTCCCTCAACCCCCCAGATCACACAGCTCCTAAGCGCTGGTTCGTGTCCCAGGGGCTCCATTGCTGCCCACAAACCACAGTGGCCACCACACAATCCTTCATGTCAGAAAAGCTGGAGAATGCTTCCGTGGGATTAGATGTATTTTCCAGATTTACTGCTGGAAATCCCGGGAAGCCTAGGGATGAACAGACCAGCTAGCATTTTAGTTCAGCTTAGTGACTCTTTGAACTGGCCAGTACAGCTGCTGGCTGAGCAACGACTGACCTGCAGCCAGCATGTAAAAATGCAGGGCTAAGCAAAGAACAAATAAATAAGAAAAATGCCACCCCCAGAGTACAAAGCTTGAGCTTCTCTAGACAAACCACAGTGTAACAAGATCAGCTCCCTCATCAAGGGCACAGCCAGACTGTACTTTCTGCTCATTGTGACTTGGGCCAGTTACTTCAGAAAGGTTGTAAGGCATGTGCTAGAATACCCTTGAGTATTAAGAAAACCAGGACTGCTCTCCCCACCACAAGCTTCCTTTCCTGAAAGCAAATGGTCTCACGAATCAAGGTGGGTTCTCTACATATCAATGTTGCCTCATGAACAACTCTAACCGTTACTGGATACCTCTCCTTCTCCACAGTATTTATTGTAAGGCTTACAGCTTGTGTCTGCTCTTTTCAGACATTTGGGTTTGAATTTCAGCTTCACAGTTCCTTCCTTTTAAAGCTCCAGATGTGTTCAGGAGTGTTCCTGAACTTTGAAAAAGCTCAGATCCAACTGAGGCACATTCGTTTGAACGAAATCAAGTAAATGTAGTTGTAATCTCTCAAATAGAAAAAAATATTTATAAGCAGATGTTTTTACCTATCAAGCTAATTTGAAGATGCGTACAAGGACAGAGATTTAAAATCCTTTAGAATATGCTGAGAACTATGCTCTCAAGATACTAAGCATAAAGCAAAGATACTAATCATAAAGCATCAGGAGGCCTAGGACTCAAAACAACCCCAAACAAACCAACAAGTTTTGTGTTCACCTACATAAATCATTTTCTAGCAAACAAATCAAAAACTAACCCTGACAGTGCCAGGTCTTACTGACCTCAGTCTGGGACAGCAGTAAATACATGTCTGCCACAATTAAGTTCCATTTGAGTTAACAAGTTAAGAACATACTGCTGTTTTGAACAAGAACATTTGCATTTCCATCTATTCCTAGAATTAAGGCCCTGCAGAGAGTAGGAAACAGTACCAAATTCATTATCAAAGTATAAATAAATTGGAGCAGAAGAACACACACTTCCCTGTACTGATATGGTCAAGGCATTTATGTTCAACGAACTGCAGGATGCTTATCTGAGGTCTACCCTTGAGGAAAGATACTAGAATAAAACTAAAAGCAGACTGTACTACAGCTGCATTTTGGATTGTAGTAGCAAATGTTGTTGAAAATCATCAAGCTGTATCAGGTAAGCTTTTATAGAAGGTATCCTACTGTGTAAAGCTGGTAGCTACTTACAAGAGCCTTGTTCAGAGTCATGAGGACAAGAGCACAAATGGTTCAGGAGATCAGGACCTGTGCACTCATCAAAAGCAAGCAAGATAGTACCTGAAGACTTCACAGAAGTCTCCCTCTGATGCCTAGGTAGACCCATACCAATGTGATGAATCTGAAATCCTTTTGTTGCCCCCACTTTGTAGCCTTCAGAGAAAAGTAACTCCTGTGGAGGCACAGCCAGGCATGGTAAACTTGGGTTTAACAGTAAACACTGAAGTACCATGCAGAAGAGCTTCATAACCTCCTGGATGACTCTGGAAACCTCTCCTAGAACATGGACAGATTTATTTAAATAAAGATGGTACATTCTAAGGTTTTCCTTGTTTTCCCTGCCCTCCATAGTAAAAAGCTATACAAAGCAAAACAAAAGTAAGAACATATGCGAGTGACTGGACTTTAAAGGCTGCCATGCTGACAGAAGTAGCAGAAAGGAAGAGAAGCATGGCTGTGCTACTGTCTGTTCTGCTTTTGGGCAAAGTAGGTGCCAGCTGCCCATAGAACTGAGAGGGGAACCAAGACTGTCCCTGTCACGAACACCAAGGGAATCAGTGCGGGTAATCACTGGAGAAAAAGGAAGCTACAGCCAACCACGTATCCCAGCAAGCAACGTTGTTCATTAAATGAGGTTACTAGAAGAGGCAAAAAGAGGACAAGGTTAGAACACTGTAAAAGCCAATGACTGTTTCCACATTGAAGAGTTTATAATAATAGTTCCTGAACAAACTGAAAACAAGAAACTGAATTAGGTTCAGATGGTCTGCTCCTAAAAAAACCACACTGTGGAAGATTTCACAAGGCACTGCTGAAGCATAAATATCCATGCCCAGTATAACAACACATTGAATCTCTGGTGGATGGAGTAAGTTCCAGGGGGGACCCACATGTTTAGACAGGGTTAGATCAGCATTATTTAGTACTAGTGAGTGCTAAACTTAATTTATTACCAAAGGTTAATGAAATATAACCTCAGGTATGTCCCAGGCCACATGAGTTTGTGAAGTCCTTTGAAAACAAACTAGGTTCTTTTAGTCACACCTTCCGTCCCTCCCCAAATCTGATGTATACTCTATAAGGGCATTGACATTTTGGAGTCAAATCTTACAGGTACCTCAAAGTTCAGCATAAAAGCAAACATCTGGAATAAGCTCTCATCTGGAATAAGATATTTGGGGAACTTCATGTTAAATAAGAATTGTTTTGAGTTCTCCTAAAACGTATTTTTTTTTAGGAATTAGAAAGAAATTAAGATTGTTTCTATCAAACAGCATGCAGTGAATTTCACTTGCTAGTACAAAAGGTGTATTGTGTTTGAATATTCTGCAAAAATATCTAGAAGGATATTGGCTAACAATCTGGAGTCCAATCTAGGAGTACCCTCCAAAGCATTAAGAAACACTGTATTGTTCTAGGATTCATTTAGTAAAACATTCATAAAACTAACCTCTCTCAAACCTTTTTTTTCCCCAGTTTTCCATCTAAACAGTGTTTATTAAGGACAGGATAGCAAAACAAAAAAAAACTTCCATCACTAAACAAAATGGTTCATCTTCCAAACAGGAACAGTTAATTTGCAAACCGGCTATCACAGGAATTTCATAAATGCTCTATAGAAGATATATTAAGGGAAAAAGGAATCTTTAAGCTGTGTCTCTCAAATAAGATATCCAAAGACAAAAAAAGAAGCATCAATTAAACCGAGCAAAAATAGCACCCAACACCACCTCATCCAAGCACTCATCTCCTACAACGCACAAGGTCGTATTTGCAGTACAGAAACTGTTTCATATTAAGAAGGGGGAAAAAAACCTCAAAAAGAAAATCACTAACCCAAAGGGACAACCACCTTCGTTGTAAAGCAGGAGATCTCTTCTGCATTTTAAACTACAGCATACAAAAAGATAATTGTGCATAGAGCTATACCTGAAAAACCAGACTACGTTATCTGGTCTGTTGGTTTACTGAGCAAAGGACTACAAGATCTAGAACAATGATACATAAATCATCTTGAAATACACTGATTTGTTTAGAAATGCCCACACAGAAAAACTATACTGAGTGTAAGTTTTTGCTTTTACTCGTCTTTTATAAGCCAAGAACTTCCCTACATAATGATGACAAGATTTGAAACTTGGGACGTTCAAAGTTGAACCCTTGGTTAATAAAGGAAGAAAAATTAGGAATAAACTACCACATTGCAAGCCTGAAAGCCTGACCCTGGTGCAGCTGGATACTTTGTAGGACGTTAGAGACCACAAATACTCGCTGGGGTCACCAAAACCAGTATTTTGGTTTGGAATAGGCAGTCCAGAAAGACAGTGTATTTGCCCATGTTGCCAAAACCAGTCTCAGAATGCTTCCTAATGATATTTCTCTGCATCAGTGAACAATTCCGGGCCCTTGTGTAATGTTTCTTATTTACAAGCATCCATTGCACTGTTTCAGCTTCTTCAGATTTGATGTTGGGATGCAATTGTGGCTGGTTTCAGTTTGAGAAAACTGATGCTAAAGTAAAAAGCAAAGGAAATTCAAGTATGATTCTCTGCTGCTTCCGCTTTTTGATTCAGGTCTTTCCTTTGTTCCACTACAGAACGTTGTTCTTAATTAGCAATTCCAGATTTAGTTCCATTTTTCATGGACTAAATACAAAAATATTTCATATTCAGCTTGAGGTCACGTGGGCTTGAGCAAATTCCTTATAGAAGTCTAACACTGTATTATTTTGCTATGTGTCTATGCTTTGTTTTGGTTGCGTTGGTTTTTTTTTTCTTGGATTGTTTGTTTTGTTTTAAATCATGAAGCTGACCTCATGATGCCTTTGAATGTGCGTATATGGGAAAAATGAAGGAAATACCAAAACCACTTGGTCTATTTCTTCTAAGGTATATATAGCAACTTCTTGCCAATTTATCCTTTAAAAAAATTTCAGCACCCATGAAAGTGTATGAATTTTTTCTGAGGGCAGAGAGGAAAGGAAAGAGAAGGTCTTAGAGGTGTTAATGACAGAAGATGATGGAACTTTATCATGACATCTATATAATGTACTTAACAGCTTGGTGTTGTAACACACACACCATAGTGCTGATCCAGGTACTAACCAGTAGAGCTCATATCCACTAGGAATATCCTTTTTGCTTTTTATGTCAGCAGAGGAGACATAGCTGGGGGCGAAAAAAAACCCAACACACCAAAACCCAAACCAACAAGGAACATCAGCCCCCACCACCCCTCAACTCATTTATATGCCTTGTGGATCTCTGCTACTGCATCACCCTTCACAGACATGTCAGCAGCTGACATAACTTTTATGGTATTTATAGCAAACAAAGGGGTTTTTTCCTCTGTAAGAATTATCTGCTTTGTGCATAAAAAAAATGTACAATTCTTTCCAATGAACACAGTCTCAGATCCTTTGGAAGCTATGTTCTATTACCAAAGTCAGAGTTAAAAGGAACATGTGCTACTGTTTCTACATTCTAAATAACAGATATTCAAAAGGAAAAATTGTAAATTAAATAAATGGTTCTGGCATGCAGAGCACTGATGCCAAAGACACAAGAGCATTTTTGTGGTGTCTTGACATAGCAATTTTATCTGTGACACACTGTGAGTATAAGACTAGAAAACTTCCGTGGGACCCTAGGACTGACTAATACAGAGCCATGTCCAAATACAGAGCAATGCAGGATATGCATTGCAAACCATATGTAATGCAAGGCAAATAATTCTTCCATGAAAATCTTACGAAATCTCCATCTGAAGGGTCTGAGGTAGAGAAATACTAGCAAAACTGAGTTTGAAAGTATTGCACGTCTTGCTCCCGCAGTAAAAAAGTCATTGGCAAACCACGTTGGCAACCAAGCTAGGACAGAATACACATCACACTGCACAGACCGTCAAACTTATGTAAACACCAACCAGCTTCTTAAATATACTTGGAATGCTGAATTTCTTTGCCATAAAACATTTCAAGTTACATCACATGGGCTCACTAGAATTTGGCTTGAACCAAAACAACAAATCTGAATTTCTCGGTGCTTTTAAAGAATTCCTTGGATTCAAAGTGCTTAGCTGGTCTGTAACTTGACTGGAGGGATCCATCAAGTCCAGCCCCGCACCAGATGATGACACAGGGGAGTATTTCTGCATTGTGTTACTTATCCAGGTGGATTTCTCACAGCATAGGACTTCAGGAAAGCAAACAGTCCTGCTTATGTTTCTCTTTAGCTATAAATAATTATGTTCACTCTAAGAGGCTGTACTAGAACTGAAGAGCTGCCCTATAGATCACTTCAGGAAGAGGTTCCCATCCTACGCACTGGGCCAGCCTCCATTTTCTAGTGCTAGAGCTGTCTCCATCTTAAAATCTTCAGTGACACCGAGAGCAGTACTAACATACTAATATAACTATACAACAATACTAACATAGAATCACAGCATCATTTTGTTTGAAAAAGACCTTTAAGATCATCAGGTCCAACCATTAACCCAGCACTGCCAGGTCAATACTAAACCTGCCCCTGAGCACCACATCTACATGGCTTTTAAAAGCATCCAGGGATGGTGATGGAAAAAAGGAGCAGGGGGAGAGCTCCATGAGCAGTGTCTGTTGGGAAATCAACACTGCTGGATGCCTCCTTGAAGTGCCTGTGCACTCGCACACAGCTTGAGAAACAAAGGGGAAGAATTCGAGGTCGTCAGCCCTACAGCCTCATTGGCATCAGGGAGACATGGTGGGATGGTTTACTGAGCTGGAGTGCTGTGATGGATGGGTACAAGTTCTTTAGGAATGACCGGCCAGGAAGATGAAGAGGGATAGCTGTCCTTTGTGTGAGAGAGCAGCAGGAGTGCATGGAGCCCTGCCTTGAGACCTACAATGAGCCAGCTGACCGCCTATGGATCAGAATTAGCAGGCAGACCAGCACAGCCTGTGTTGTGGTGGGTCTCTGCTCCAGCCCGTATCATCAGGCATAAACAGAGGAGGCCTTCCTTAGACAACTGGAAGAAGTCTCACATTCATAAGCCCTGGTACTCATTGGAGATTTCAACCACCCCTGTATCTGCTGGTCCTTTACTGGATGACACAGACCTTCCAGCAGTGGCCATCTCTGATGGCACAGGCTCAGAGCAGGGGTCCATGCACCACCACAGCCCCAGCTCTACAGACCTGCATCTTCCCTGGGCAGCTTAGCCCAAGTCAAAGCCTCTGATGACCCAGGGGCAACTGCTCATTACACACAGTGATGAATTTTATACACCTCATATCATCAAATACTGACCTGACATCTAGAAATATGTTTTACTTATAAATAGTTCCAGAGATAACTGGGAAAAAATCTGTAGCCTATATTATAAATTCTGACTCTGCACTAGTTTATTTTGAGGAATGTCTCCTGAAGGATTGAGTCCCATTTAACACTGCAAATATAACCCACCTGAGCGAGACCTCAGGTCCCTCCTTTGGCCGTGCACTCAGGCTGCTGAATGCCTGGACATAAAAGCTTTGTATGTATTTCACAGATAACCAGAGAACACTGCATATGAAGTACAAACTAGTTTCTGCAGTTGTTGCATTAGCGAAGGGCTACAATCAAACTAGCTGACTCTGCAAGAACGTAATCCCTGCATCTTATATTGATCTTGATTACTGCTTGTAACAAATGCTATCTCATGATTTCTTTTGTGAAATCATAAATCCACAGAATTAATAGCAATTTAGGGTGTCGCTTTCAAACCCAGCTGAAGTTTCCCTTCATCTCATGGTTATTAACGTGTATTATTTTTGTTCTTTATCCAAAACACAGTATTTTGGAAATTATGATGGAACATCCGGAGAGGACAGAAACATGCTTCCAAAGTATGCTACTAAAAGGAAAGCAACTTTAATAATAACAGCAGCAAGCATTGGCTTCCGTGTGACCAAAGCTCAAACTCAATTTAACAGACACGACAGCCTTCATGAGGGAGGAAATGTCTGCTTTGCTCAGCTCAGGGTGAGCTTTGCCATAGAGTTAAGCAGGTCATAATTTCAACCCCAAGAAAAGAATTCAGGAACAAAAGTAAAAAAACAAAGGAACTGAAAATAGCCATTTTCCTGGTCCCACATACATGGCAGCTTTTCGGCTGAATGTTTTCCTGCATTTTGCTACCTATGACAGCAAAGAAACAGGCCTGTCAAACAATATGACAAGAAAATGGTGAACTCCAAATATTTCTGGTTTTATTGTTGACAGTATTATTCAGGAAGTTAGTTATAAAATCAAACTAAGTACTGTAATATCCAATATATGCTGTTTATATTCATGTAATCATAATGAAATGCTCTGGTTGGCTACAGTATCACTTAAGAGCAGAGCAATTGATCCCTTCTGAGAGTCAGTGACACCCCAAAGTACCCCAGGAAAGAGAAGAAAGAGGAGTCTCATTTAAGATGGCAGATTTAGCTGCAGTTGGTGCTGCAAACATTAGAATACAGTAGATGAGGATCTTTAAAAAGTGGTTTAAGACACTGTACTCATCCTACTGCACAGAGTAAGAGGGCTAACTGCAGGGTTCATCCCACTCCAGGTCTCCCAAACCAGTCACCTATATATTGACCTATAGCATTCACCTGCAACTTAGAAGGAATTTTTTCAGTTAGCTACATATTAAGTCATATAATGGTTTCTAATATGAGCCGTCTGGATGGGCAATATAATGTAAAAAGGTTTTGCTTCAGTTGGCACAGCAAACACATGTCAACGACATACGTAATGCACAAAATGCAAAGCGTGCAAGTACACAACTCCCTTGATCAGAATAGAGAGGAACATCTTATCCCTTCTGAGCACAGGAGACTTCTTGTTGTTCATAATGGTAACAGAATAAAAAAAAACAACAAAAAAAAGCACAACAAAACCCAAACCCATATTTTCTAACATAACAGAAGCATGAAAGCTTTTCAGATAAAATACAAGACATGGTTAACAACAGGAAAAAAGCTGAGTACCTATCAGTGCTTTAGAACACACTGCAATGTACAATGAATCAGGAATCCTTGGTTGGGAGATGGAAATACTTGCATCTGTGAACAGCCAGTTTGACTTCAGTGCCTCATGCAACAATTACTCACACATGCCTTTAAAGCAAATTACAACATTAAAATATTATCCATCACTTTAACACAATGTCCAAACTCCCTTTTATTTTACACAACCGTAACACGTTCAGCACATGTGCAGATTTGGTATTTTATCTTTCTGTGGAAGAACTCCACTGACATGATTAGGCTCAGAGGTATTTCTGATCTACACTAAATCCTTTGGGGAATTGGGATTGGATACAGAAAAGCTCTCTTGTAACACAGAAATTAGATGCTGGAGGTGGGTTAGCTGTACTTATTTTCTCCAATTTGTGTAATTTTATTTGCTTTTTCTGAACCACTTCTTTTCCACAGAGGCCCATACGGAACTAAAATGTCTAACAACGTAGTAAACAACAGCTGCAGCCACCTTTTGGCTTGCTTCTATTCCTATAGCATATTAGCAGTTTTTGCTAGTCCTTCACAAAGCTCTAAGTATTACCACTTAAAGGAAAAGACCTTTGAATTTACCTCAGAGGTGACAGATACCAGCTCAAGCAGGATGCAGCATCTCCATGTTTCTTCAATACCAATCAAGTGCACTGTGATATACCAGTGCAACACATCTCAAACACTAACCACCAGATCATGCAGCTGGTCTTGAATTTACTTACTGTTTGTACAGTAAGTAAAATTTTCTCTTCTCAGGGATGAATTCATCACCTGGATCACAGCATTTGAGTCTTACACCACATACACCAGAGCTCTCTACAAAGCAAGCTGAAGGTAACATGCTGGATGGCACACACAAAAAAAATCACCAGGGAATTCCCTCATTTCAGGTCTTTTTACCACAGAAGACACCTGTGACTATCTGCCCAACGCAGGGTGCAGACAAACCCCCCAGAACAGAACATGCCCTCAAGCAGAGCAACACCACATTCCCCAAACACCCCGCTAAAAGACTGCTGCATACCGAATGAGTACTGCTCAAAAACCCCTGCGTATTTTAGCAATTTCTAGAAGACAAAAAACTTTTGGAATTGTACTATCCTATCACAATTTCCAACACTGCCCTCCAAACTCTCCATGCCCCTTGTTTACCCTTTGGAACCTCCTGAAGCAAAATGACATTAGGGGCTGCTGGGCTGCACCCCACGCTCCGGCAACATGGCGCCTTCTGCTCCCTCCTCAGAGAGGGTGCAGAGGAGTCGGCGGGATTCCCGCAAGCAGAGGCACTGGCTGCCATGTGGGATGCCCTCCCCTACCCAGCCTCAGCTCCTAACCCAGACAGACCCTTGCTGCTTCCCATGAAGTGGCTCCTAAGGCCCTGCTGTGCCACGGCTGTGGGTTACCGGCCATGGCTCAAGGATCACAGCCTCAGAGCCTCCCGAGCAGGTTTGCAGCCCCACACCCTGCCAAGGCAGGGCTGAGGAATGGCTTCTGCCCGCTCCCCCCTGCCCAAAGGGGTTCTCCCCACAGCCTTACCTTTTCCACGGGTGCCGAGGACTGCTCTCATCAGAGTCCCTCACCTCCCCCCTGCCCAGGGAGGAACAAAGGCAGACTCACAGTGCAGCCATTGCTGCCCTTCCTTCCCCGCCCAGAGACAGCCCCAGGTGCCCCTCATCAGGGCCTGCTGCCCCAGCACCCTGTGCACAGGGCACACCCGGGCCCAGCACCCCCCCTCTGAGGGGGCAGCCAGGACATGCAGGAGCAAACCCCATGAGGGTGGCTTTCAGGGTACATTAGACATTTTTCTCTTCTACAGCATCTGCTCAGTTTAAGGCCTATCCTTCTTAAGGATTATAGTTTAAGACCTATCTTTGTGGAGAGCAGCAGTCTCCATCCTCCCCACTGCTGCCAGTCCCTGCCCTCAGCTGACCAGAGCTGTTGCAGCTGCAGCCGCTTTCATGCTGATTTACTATTTCCAAACACTTGTGTGGTGCATTTGCAGTTGTTGGAAGGCCACCATTCCAGGGCAGCCCTTCTAGTGCTCGAGCTGTCATTTCATGCATCCAGACCATGTTTCTGGCAAGGGCTTTATCATCTCTTGTCCTCATGACAATCCTCTTTTCACTTTCAGAGTAACAAAGTATTACCTTAAATAACATCTACTAAAATGGTAAAATTAATGCATATCATGCATTTTTTTCTACCTCTGAGTTTGTCCTCAAGTCTTTTCCTTCAGAAAAAAAATCTGCCGTGCTCCTGCAACATAATTCAAACACACCAACCCTAGATCAAAAATGCAGCCTGCAACTTCTGTCCCTTCTGGGCTTGAGATTCTTGGTCTTTCATTCCTCTAAGCTCTCTGCTAACCTGTGCAATAGCAAGCAACATGGCAGCCTACTTCAAGTTTTATATGTAAAAAATAATTTTCTGTTTTCACCACTTACCTGGCTGCTGTCCTGCCAACTCTGGCTCAAGCTCACTTCTGTCACCCTCTTCCTCATCTAATGCTACCTTGTGTAGCATGTAAGGGCCAACAGTTTGAGGATCTGCTTTGTACTCTTCTTATTATGCTTGTGTTGTATTTGTACATGCTCTCCTATAAAGGCCTGGGTTTTGTATTTTATACAGGAATTCAGGATGACACTCCTAATTTAAGAAGAAAGTATTTTGTACCATATTAGCTTTTTTTTTTTTTAATCAGCAGTGAATAATTCAGATGTTGGCCAATATGAGGGTTTGCTTCCTAAGTACACATCTCACTTTGCAACTACCACCCATGTTTGTTCTCCAAAAAGGACTGCAGGTTTCTCTCTCCCCCTCCCCTCCCCTCCCACAAGCATTTGATAATGATCACCTCTGATTTTGCAAGAAAACCTGCATAGTGTTTTAACTGTCATCTTTTTCAAGGGCTGTATGACTATTTCTTCTTACGGTGTCTAATGCACAGTCTCATCGTGTTTGTGATTTTAAAAGGAACAGCTTTACTTAATGCAGCAAAAACTCAGGTTTGTTTTAACTACCTATTAGCAGTCTACCAAAAATCAAGTGGTTAGGTTACCTATCATGTTCCTTTAAGAGGAGAAAAGTTCTAGTAGCCTTAAGTCCCTCAAGTATTTATTAGTACTGATGAGTGCTATTTGGGCCCACTTTTACTGGAGTATCCCTTCTATGTTTTGTTTCTTCCCTATGCACATATAAAATGGAACGGGTGTGTTTGCTGTGTGGTTTATGATTGAAAACCATTCGCTATATGCATCAAAGGAGATTTTTGTTTAGGTGTGCTGTTTGTGTTTCAAACTGTTAGGAATTATTCTTACAAGAAAAAACAATATTAATCACATAATAGCTCAAAATAATATTGGCAATAATTACCCTAGTAATAGGACACAGCATTGTATTAGCAATTTTTGGTCAGCCCACTGGTCCATTTTGCCTTCTCTGCTGTCTCTGACAGCAGCTCATGCTCAGCTATACTGAAGAAAGAAAAAAAAATATAAAAAATTATAACCAAATTGTTTTGATTAAGGCAATAAACATCAAGCAAAGGCATCCATATTATACTATATGGATAAAATTCTGTGTTATTCATCATTCCACATCTGAGAATATCCATATAACAGATAAGTATGCTACATCATGGAAAGAATGGCTCAAATTTGGAAATTAAGAGACTTGATAGTGCCTCCTTTGTACCCATCCCCGGCAGCTGATAATAATTTGGCTAAGTCTGTGTTTGATAAACTAAGCTGTGATGTTCTACTGGAAATACACTTATAGTAATATTAACAATGGTATTTTCAATGACCCGAGTTCAGCACACTTGATGTTGGCTTCACGTTAACCTCTTTCCTCAGGGCTGTTAAATTTAATTCCAAAGAGCGATAATCACATGTCAAATGCTGAGGGTGTTTGAAATCCAGGCTCAGATCTGGTTTCACAAACTGGCCCCTTATCCCTTACAGCAGACCAAACTCAATCACCCACCCCATTCCCCTACCCACTGAAGTAACAAAATATAGGTGTAAAACTTGAATTAGCCACTAGTTTTAGAACACTTTGAAAAACAAACTCTTTCCTGTTTGGCTTTAATTATATCCTAGCACCTTCAAGAGTTCTAGGCACCTCTAGGGAACAAGTCAAGGGTGATCCATCTCTGCTTCTCAAAAATGTCTTATCTAAATTTAGACATGATCAAACAAGTAAAGGTCAGTGACACAAAACAGGGAGTGAGCCAAGCAGCAAAGGAGATTTTGGTGAGGATATAATGCTGCTGCTCAGAGGAAAGCAAAGGAGTTCAGAAGTCTTCCTTTGCTACTGGAGATGTGGGTGTATGGGATCAGGTTCCATGGCCTGCTTATCTGCAATTCTTCCCATCTGCAGTTTGAGCTTTCCTATACTGCACTCGGTCAGATACCTGCCTCTTCCCTTTCTAATTCTTTGATCACCTGTCCAATAGATGAATGTGCACTGAACCGCTTGCTTGTGCTATTTTAGTCTCTGCATCAACTCATTGCTATGTTAGGCACTAACAGCCAGAGCTTGCTTTTCCTCTGCATCTCTCTACTTCGTGATGTCCATAGCCTTCATAATCTCTATTCATCCTGGCTTGGTGAGAAGAAAATATATACAACATATATATGTGTGTATATATATCCTAACTTCTAACATGCAGCAATGAGAGCAGTAATACAGACACTTGTACTCGCCAGTGTCACTGAAGGCCTCACGACATTTTCATGTAACTCAGATTGATAATGAAAATTAATACAAATCAACAAGTTGGAATCCCAGGATAAACTGAACTATCTCTGTCTGTTTTGGTTGCACACACTCATTTCTTGCTTAAAGTTATCAAGTTGTCTCAAGATAACAGCATCAAAATAAGGAAAGGTGTCCTTATCTCAAATATTGTATGAAATTAATTTAAAACAATTTAACTATGAATCATGTTTCCCTGTGAAACGGTGAAAAGGTCTGAGAAAAGTCAAAAAGTTGCAGAGAACTGTGATTTCAGGAAATATCTGAGTATCATAAGGCAACAAGCACGCAGTGACACAGGACAGGGGATAAATATTTTTAAACTGAGGCCTTTCTGACAACAGCTAAAAAGTTTCATGGTAGCTCATAGCAAGTTGCTAGGGTACACATGACCTTATTGACAGCAATATTTAGATTTGATAGCAAAAATGGAAAATCTGCTTGCATGACAAAAATCTGTGTGCAGTGTTCTTTGAACTAACACACATTATCATAGGAAATAGCTACGTGTTTGTTTTTTATTCTTAGGCTGAGAAACTGGTCACATATAGCACTGTGTGGTCAGCTGTGTGGTTTTAACAACTGAAATAATAATTGATAAAAATTAGTTTATCTTAAAAAGTATTTTCTCTAGAGAAATTTGTGTTATTAAAGAAACAGGTCTCGGAAGACTATTTCTGCAGAAAGAAAAGGATACAAAGCTTAGATATTTTAGGGTTAAAAACAGATGTCTGATTGCTGTAGCAACAGTATGATACTTGCTGAGCTTGTAGTAAGACCTACAGCCTGTCCTGACACTGCCAATGTACATAATACACCCAGTGGTCAATGACATGATTCTACATACCATAACTAACTCCTCAATTTGTTTCTGGCTTTGGTTCATTGTCACTTGATGGGCTGTTTTCCAGGTTTTCAGGCATAGCTACGTATTCATACCAGAAAAGGAAACTTACTGCAAGCTTTCCTTTGAGTCCGGACCCTGAAGTGGAAGAAGCCAAGTTAATTCTGACTTAAATTTTGACATGTTTTTTTCTGTTGGAAAACAGTTCTGAAGGTGAAGAAAACTAGCTGTTTTGAGTAAAGTAAGAAAAGCAGATGAGATTTTTGAACTTCACTTTGAAACAAGTACATAAATTATTACCACTAACTCAGGAGGCACTAGGAACAAGCTGGATATTTTGAATAGAAGATCTTTGCAAATTTAAAAAAAGTATCATAAAGAAAACTATCTTATAGACATCTCAGAGAAAGAGGCTGTCCAACTTCATCAAAATTCAACAGTAATTGCATCACCAACTCTCTAGTGTGGGGTTTTTTTTTGAAATACCAATCCTAAATCATTTGCCTGTACGAAACTCTACAAAGATTTGAATTAAACAATGCATTTTGGATTTAAAAATGTCAGTGTAAGCATTTGCTTCAGCTACTGCATTAAAGTATTTGTCACTGATAATGTGCTCAGAAATAAAAATCGAAGTTTTAACTATTGTGATGGCACAAAACCAAGGCAATATATGCAAAACCTGGACGTGAAAATATTTAAACATGAGAGTGATTTTACCTGAGCTGTAGTTTAATTCACAATGAGCTTAATTCATAATCACACACAATTTTGTGAAGTTATCATTTTGAACTTACTGGAGGTTTTGATGTGAATAGAATTTTTAACTCCCTGGCACTACTAATGAAGATGGTCCACAGCCAGCGTGACCTGGCAAAGCTCAGTGCTGTCAGTGTCATACTCCTTTCTTCAGCTACCTGGTCATTTCTTCTTAAGAAAGCATTTACACTGAATGCTTGAATGCTCTTCCTGGGTGTTAAATTCAAAGCAGTCTCGTCTGTCCATCATTAAAAAGGGATGCTGTACCTAGTACAAAGTTTGGACAGTTACTGGAGACTTTTAACACCAAGGGACACGACGAGTTTTGGCGGTCCTGTTTGGTTGGAGGCTGAGTGCATGCTCTGAAATGTAAGAATCCTTATTGAGTTGAACGGTGAGAGAAATTCATTAAACAACAATGTATACATGGATATTTTGTCAATATACACTGACAAATAAGTCATCAAAAAAACTCTATTTATAATAAACCAAGATTCTGCTTCAGGTTCTTCTAGGTGAGTACGAGGGGCAGGAAGGAGTATCACTGAATACCTGAAACAACAGCTATATTTCAGCTGTCTCTTTCCAGGATAATATTGTAGTCCTTTTAGCCTATTTCCATCTTCTATTACTGCCTATTTTACAGATAAAAGTGTATGTTCACTATGATTCTCCTAGAAGACACAAACAAAATATCTTTACCAAAGAGCAGACAATGGAAAACAGCAACAGTAAACTTGCCACAATCAAGCACCATTTCCTATTCATAAATGTGCAAATTCTGTCACGTAAGCAAAATTCCAAGAGCAAGGAAGACTCTTGAACTATATGGTGCAATCTGAAGCTGGACAAAATGTGATTTCCCATTAGATGTTGACAAGTAGCACTTAGTGAAGTAGAGATTAGATTAGACCACTGTGAAAAAGACAAAGAAGATATTATCTTGGCTAGTTAGGACTAGCAGTTTGGAATTACAATTCAGCTGCCACTAGTACTTCTCCTGGTTTGTAGGGTCTGCATAGAGATCAAGGTATAAATTATCTTGGAGAGTCTGCATTTAGAACATAGCTTTTACCTTTTGTTCCAAGATTGGGTTTTGAGAACTTTCTAGGAGTAACAAACGGAGTCCACGTATGAAATCAAGCATCTTAGCTTATGAAAGACTCTTTGTCTTCTCAGCGGTGACTCGGGTGAATATTATGGCAACCTCAACTCATTCCAAGCTGTGCGTATTTCACAGTTGCTTGGTAAACAGGAAATGACATCAGTGTTCAGTCCCTTCGGCTCTTGATGAAGGCTCTTGAGAGTCTTGTGATGAAGGAGAAACTTTCATAACTCTCAGTGGTAAGGAAGGAAGTTAGTATCTGGGTTTTAATTACTGGAGGGTGACTGTGGATAAAGACAGTAGCCATAGTTGATTATACTTAACTGATCTGTTATTAATTTGCTCTTAATTGATTACACAATCCTAATGAGTAGTGAATTAAAGATAAAGAGCTGAAGAGTCCCTTCGGGTGAAAAGACCCATCAGCTTAGACTGGAAAGGTCTACAGCAGAAAAAGCAAAAAAGGTGAATTTAGTCTTTGGAGATTTTGTATGATGCAAAACAAAACTAAAAAAAATCTTATCAGCAATATTTGTATTAGCAAGCCATGCCTCTGAGAGGCTAGCTCGACTGGTAAGGAAAGAGAGCGCACAATAGTGAACCTGCAGCATCCTTAGTTGACAGGCAATTAAGAAAAAGTTGTATGTGAAAAAACTCAACTCAAAGATGAGAATTTCCTAAAGGAGAATGTGGATGGTAATACTGCCCTCGGCTTGCACAGTAGCCAAAATCTGGGAATCAACTGATTGAACAGAGACAAAACCCCACAAAGTAGGTGTGACAGTGATACTCGGCATGAACTTTGGCATAACTGGGGAACTGGTAGATTGATTTCAGTTTTCTGACTCCCCAAAGTAACCACAAGATAATCATGAACAGACAAAACATTTGGATGATCACAAATCTGAAAAATGAGAAATGCGGTGCTGCTACTTAAGACATATTCCCTGGAATATTACAGGCTGAAAAGGCAACATTACAGTATTTGGACAAAATCACCACATTTTTGTTATATCTGCAATTCAGAAAATATCAGATACAAATAATGTGTGTGGGATGTGATACAAAATTCTGAACATTTGTTCCTGGGTCTGTTAGCTGTTTGTGTATTATTACATAATACAGTGACCCACACATGTGGCATGCTAACTATGTTCTTATTTAGTATACTAATTAAAAAGTTCCCTCAAAAATACGGACCTTTATAGAAAATACTTGTATGTTAGATAGGAAGGAGAAATTACTGATAAAATATACCAGTAACAACTCTTCAAAACTTAACCTCAGTTCATCCCCTCACCTATTACGTGGGCATTTTGCTACTCAGCACAGAGAAGGGCAAGCAATCTTCCTCCTTTATGTAAAGACCCTGATAATTCTCTTTTCTACAGCAGGAATGTTAGGATACACAGCATGGGAATAGCAATACAACACACCAGAAGGAGCACATGTTTACCCCATCCCCAACTCCTCGATGGGTTCCTTTTTCTGAAAATTTTTCATAGAACATGAAGATGGGTACAGAATTTTTCCGAAGCAAATTCTCTGTTCCTAATTCTCTACTTCTGCTGCAACAATCTAAACACACTGACAAACCCTGCAGCTTATGCTATGCTACCTCCTCCACCTTTTCTCTAAGTCTTCGTTTGAACCTTCATTTTGTATAGACGAGATCCTCAGGGACACTGCGAACTTCATGTCTTCACACCAACAGCCTATGCCTTCCATTCCTTTGTATATTCCTTATGTAAACACCACAAATATCATATATCTCATTTCAGCTTTTATTTGGGTATTTTTAAATTAAGTTGCTCAAGTCATTTTCCATCAATACAGACACTAAAAATTAAGATCAACATCTAAGGCAACATTAGCATCCATTCCAAGCTCAATATGCAAACCTTATCATCTAAGCACCACAGCATCCAAGAATTGTCACAGGTCCCCTACCTCCATCACACGTTCCCTTTCCATTTTAACTCTTCTATCCCACACTACACTCAGGAATTCAATTTAGATGCACATTCTCAAGTAAGACCTTGCCATTTTTTCTGGTTTATTTCTTAGGAACTAGATAATTTTTGCGTAAGGTGATATAAATTAGTGAGATACGTTTCAGGGTGAAAGTATGCAGTTGATTTATGTTGTGATACCATACAGGATTTGTTAAAAAAATATATATTTAACATCATTATTCAACGACTTAGTACGAACATTATCTGTTTTTCACCTTTTAGTAAAGGCTATATACATTGAGACTTGTTAGAATGACAATTTTGCTTTAAATTCTGATTGCTTTAGTTTTTAGTGTTACTGTTCACAAGTGTTTGAGTTAAGGATGCTCAAGTGCAACTTGTATGTAAGAATATTTACAAGTATACAAAAGACTACATAGTTTTTAATACACCCACTATTCTTAATACAGAGTAAATAATGATTTGTCTTGTGCCCATGGAAATATTTCAACATGTGGGTCTTTCTTTTTTCTCTTTTGCAGTAAAAGGGAAGGTTTTACTTTTCCTTAAGAAGTGTATTTATTACAAGATGGTTGGCATACATATATCACATAACATACAAGAGTTAAACTTAACGAGTTACAAAATAAGCACTGGTATGTATATTTTCATGTAACCTAAGAACAGGATCAGTATTTTACAAAGTACATATAAAAGTACTTCATATACAAAGAAAAATACAAATGTGCAAACACCATTGTCACAGGTGGAAATTTGTCAATTGAAAAAGACTAGAAAAATCCTTCATATTTTTGTTTTGAAATTGCAAATGCATTAGAACCAGCTGCATTTCCTATTGTGTGGGGTGAGATATTTCTGTTCCTTTCTGACAAAATACATTTGTTATAAAAAAACCACAAACAATGTAAGAACTGAAAAAAACTCTTGTAAGTATAGTCAGTTTGGTTAGGCTGACATTAAATTACAAGCAGAACGTCTGGAAAATGAGAAAATAGTGAATCATATATACAAACCTTTTGTAATATTAGTGTGCTATTTAACATATTAACATTTCAAAATAAAAACAATGGCATAATTACCTACATATTCTACTCAATGTCATCACTATCTGTAGACTGTAAAATTTCTACTACTTTGGGGCTATTAAAAATGTTTCACCAGGATTTTAGGCTGAACAAACACAATTTTATCAAATGTAAAAATCTATAAACAGTCTTCCAATTCATGTGCAAAAAATGTTTAAAAAGTATCAAATCACGACACATCAAACCTGATTATGTACATATTTAATAACTGTAAATGTTGTTAACTAGCTAGTATTGTTCTGCTATAAATAACTTACCTTTGTCCTGCAAAATGTCTGCATTTTAAAGATTTCAGTGCAAGTGCTTGCTTCATTGTTTAGTGCATTATCATGTTTGTTATTTTTTATTTTACAGTGAGCAGAACAGCATATAAATTAACATATACAACTCACACATAAGTGATCTTTCTTCTACTGAATTCTTAGTTTGTCGTTTTCCATTTCTCCTGGATAGCATTGGCCAGTTTTCTTTCATTTATCCCGTTGTAATTGCAAACAGAATCTAAAATAAAAGTGCTATGATCTTCAGATAATCCCTAGAATTTGAAATTCCATTACAACATTGCAGAAGCACTCTGTAGAGAACAAGATTAGAGAATAACCTGCACACTGAGAAGACACTTGAAAGTCTGGTATCGGGCAATTGCACTTTTTGGTCTTTAAAAATATCAACTGTCTATAAACATTGGCAACCTGATGTATTTGTCACTGGACTCACAAGCTTTATTGATTTTTTTTTTTTTTTTTAAGGAATTGTAGACAGCTTCCCTCTTATTCATAACCAGCTTGGAAATAAGAACATTCTGCTTAAAAGTATGAATAAAGTGAAAATACACTTCCTGTTGGAGGGAAAATTTCTACAATTTCCTTTGGACAGGTTTCCTAACAGAACAGCTCTGAAATGAGAAAACCAGGATAAGATGACAGTGCAAATGCATCCCACTTTTATCGCTAGAAATTGTACAGAAGAAAGTGGAAATTCAGGATAAATGGATTATTATTTTTCAAAGTCGTCCCTGCAGAAAAAAAATAGCAGTTACAGTGGTTGTAATTATTAAACAGAAAAGGAACTTTAGCATTTTATGAACTTTTATGTCTGAAATGTAAGGAAGGCTGGTCGTCTGTCAGTAAATTTCAGAACTTAGCTTCTTACAGGAAGAGGTGCTTGAGACATGTCTTTATAATGGAATGTTTTTCCTTTCTATGCATCTGAAATGCAGCTCTGGATCCTATCCATCCACTGTTGAGCACTCTGTGCATCCTGGGCGCAAAAATTGTACACACGTTTATTTGTCTTCAACTGCAAGGGAATAATAAGAACGTGAAGACAGGCAAGGCAACACACAAAACAGAAAAAGAAACTTGCCACCTTTAAACTGTAATATTCAATGTACTAATTGGGTCTGAATATAACAATTTTTGAACTTCTGCTATTGAGAGTGAGGGCCAGATCAGAGCTGGGTAAAAACTTTTTGTCTTGAGTTGGCATGACAGCTCCTTCCCAGCTCACACCTTCCAGCAGGACTGAAAGTAGTAGGTTAACTAAACCAAGAAAAAGTTTCCCCTGAAGATCAAGTAAAGATCAGAAATACTTACATCAAAAAATGCTTTTTCACTTGCATGTTTTGGGGCTCCAATTGTTGGAGAAGCAGGAATCACAGTTTCTACTTCTGCAAGGTCTATGTGTCCCTTACAGCTTGTATCCTCACCAGAGTCATAGTATCGCAGCTAGACCCACAAGAAGAAAAAGAAAAACATATCCAGATGTGCTGTTTAGATGGATCTTTCACCACTTTTTCCCTTTTCCTGGACACAACTTGGGAGCATGGAGTAGTAGGGGTGGAAGGCACACATTATTAGGACCCAAGGACATCAGACATGGGAAATTTCTGAGACACAACTGACACAAACTCTGGGTTTGGTATCTACAAAATGGTGGGACTGGTGATTGCCCTTAACTGGCCAGTCCTCTATTTGACATCTCTGGGCAATAGCAAAGTCTCTACCGTCTGCTCCTGTGCAGACATGGAGTTGGGGGAGGAGCATTTTGTCAGCAGAGTTTCAGAGCAGAGCAGTTTCTAATAGTCATGTATTGCTTCTGAGAGGATGTGAAGGATGAAAGCAGAACCTGGTGTTCAGGACCCAGCATTCCTTACCAGTTTTTCTAACACAAACCACCTCTGCAGTGTGAAGTGCACTGAAACTATCACAAAAGCTTTTAGGCGTTAACCAAGGAGTTAACAACACTTACTCCCTATATTTTAAGAATTTAAAGTGATCAGCAAAAATGGAAGTATAATTCTAGATAATTATAAACTACATCGAAAACTCACTTTCCTATACTGCACTTAGTGGATGAATGAATGAAGCCTGGGGTTTGTGTTGGGTTTATTTTTTTTCTCCTTGCAAAGATACACTGATATGAATGTGAACCACTCTGTAAACTGAGTATCAATATGCAAACAAGTTCCAAAAGAGAAAATTTGATACTTGCTTTAAGAAAAAAGCAAAATAAAATAAAATAAAAAATAAATCCCATGCACCAACGCAAAATAGTAAAGCAAACCTTCCCAGTAAAGGTCAAGCAACAGAATTCCAACTAAGATTGCTCTGTATTTCTCCTACGTCTATGATACTCAGGAGGTTATTTGGTTATACAAAAACTGTAAAAGTATTTTTTTTTTCTTCTGCAAAATGAACCTTTTCTCCTGTAGATCAAGAAAAACAATTATAATCAGCACATTTGTTGGTATTTTACCACACTAACCTAGAAATCCTCAATTAGCATTAAAAAAGATTATTATCTTTATCTATATTACATATTTTTTAACTGTACTGAATACAATAAATTAATATTTTAAGGCAAAAGCATAGAGGAGGCTGAGAGGTTACAACCCACACTGTGTGGAGTATTTGTCTCACTGAAGATTACTGCCTGATGACCCAACATTATTTAAAGTACGTGAGACCACAAATTTCCACTGCACAATTCCCAGCATACGTTGTAACTTGGGTAAAATGTTTAGACCAGCTGAACTCCTCTGGTTTTAGTTCTCCTTTCTGTACCATGATTTCTCAGAATATTTATTAATTATTTTGCTACTAAATTTACATCACTATGACTCATCAAAAATACTCTTATATATGGCACCTGAAATTATTGTTCAATCTCAAAGGTGGCATTTCAGGACTTACAGGAATACAGATTTGAGATGAAATTTTAACTCATTTTAAGTCATTTACAAAATTCAAGCTAATTTTAGTGATCTGTGATCCTATTCTCCATGTTTGAGAATACTTTCGTACAGACATTTCAGGTCAGCTTTCTCAAATACAGAAAAACACTAATAAGTGAAGTGAGATAAGTGAATTTTTCTGCTGAAGCAATTTAGATTATGATTTTCCAGAGTGTATCATGCCCTTTCACTTGCAAAGAAAAATGCTCATGGCAAAGTGCCTGAGGCTGGACAATAGACACTAGGCATACCAAAACTACTACAGTTTCAACACGAATGCCTGAATCAAACTTGCTATCAGTTACCATATTAGCTCTCAGCATCCCAACTGCACTCTAGGAAATACCTTTTAAATTTTTCACCCTCTAGTTCAGAAAGAGTTTGAGTTCTCTTGGAAACTAAAGAGGTCATATTAAAGGGTAAATTATGCTCACCACTTAATTGCTTGACACTGTGAAGTTAGCAGTGCTTTAAAAAACTGCTTGTATTCCACAATGCCCAGAAAATGTCTTCAGGCACTACCTGGATTTTTCTTCCTTATGTACGAAGCAGGCAAAAAAATGTCTGGGCCCAAACAATAATGCATGACTTCCAGTCCAAGAAGTCTTTTATGATTATGTGCTAAACAGTTATCACTTTTTTAAAAAACCCAAAATACTAAAAAATCTTCTGCCTACTCAGAATGCTCTATCAACTACAAGATACACATGATAAACACAGATGCATGGCCTATAATGATGCAGCACAGACATCCCATTTGAAAAGAAGCACTATTAATATTATCTATAAAATCAATCTATACAAATCCAGTAACTAAAACAGCAACAAAATAGTCATTAAAAAAAAAAACAACTCCATTATCTGAAAAGGTTTTACCTGGTGTTTTGTCACATCCAGCACAAACCAGCGAGGTTTCCAACCTTTAAGTAAAGCCCCTCTTTTGTATAGCGTACCTTCGAAAGATCTGAGAGATACAGAAAACACAAATACTGGTGATACATAAAAACCCCCAAATATCTACATACATATTCAAACACTTGTGCTACTGCTGTATTAACAAATCTGTTTTAAACCAATAGTTTAGTTATTGGTAACTGTGAGACACTGATAATCCCTGTTTCAGTACCTTGGATTGATAAAATGGGCAGCTGCCATTTCCTTGAAGGTTGAAGCCCACCCATCACAACAACAAAAAGTAATCCAAAGTGCAAATAAGGAATAACGTAGTCACAAAAACATTCTGTGCATGTCCAAATTTCATTTTTTTTTCCTGAGGCAGAGACTTTTACCAATCTAATACAAGGTTCATCAATACTCTGTGATTTTTCAGTTTACCTATTTTCATCATTCTTTGATGTGAAATGATTGTACAGTGTAGTTGTTCTTCTATCTACTCCATTAGAGGGAGAGATGCTTGCACTCTGTTCCTCACCCAGCCCACTGTCAGGTATTTCCAACAAAGACCTCTTTTGATAGGAATGTAGATTAGCTGACATCATCCCTGAGGAGCCAGAAGCATGTCTCCGGAGCTAAGAAAAAGATGAAAAGAAAAAAGGTCATGCATTGTCCTTATTAATATTATCTGTAAAATCAATCTATACAAATCCAGTGGTCTTAAAAAGGTCGTGCACTGTGAGACTGTCCCAGCATCATATGGATTATGCGCGGTGCAACACATAAGTTGTGAAATATTACAAAGCCAAAAAAAATCTTCATAATACAAGCCACTGCTGCCTCAGAAAAAAAGTCAGAGTGATGGCAACTCAATGCATTTCTTAAGCAAAAGGATTCACATGGTGTGAGAATTCAGTATTTCAGAAAAGCCTTGTAGATTCCAGTGATATAACCTTGAACAATGTCTCTCCTGCTTCCTCCAAAGCATCTAGAACCAGTCAGATATTTGGATATAACAAATTTCCCTAATTTCATAGGGAGGGGAGGGAAGGGAAGGAGGAGAGGGAAGGGAGGGAAGGAAAGAGTGCAGTTTCCAAGAGCTACTTTATAGATCCAAATCATTTTTGTATAATCTCAATAACCTGGAACAAGAGGGATCCTGAATTTGGTCTTAATCTAAATGACAGCATCCTAGAGATAAGAGTTGATAGGGGTTGACCCTTAGTCATTGCATTTATCTGAGAATTTTTAAGTAATAGCTAGGACGAGAGACTGATATCAGATACATTTCTACTTGCATTTTCTTTTCTGCTTCCAACTCAATAAAAAACATTCTCTGCTTCGCTAGTTTTTTCATCTTGAATTTTTTCATCTTGAATTTGTCTAGCATGTAAAGTGAACTTGAATAACTCTGACAGATACAAAGCATATTGCTTTCCTGTGAGCAAAGGACAAATGACAAGGTAGTGCTGCTAAGTACCCATTAGATGGAGGCTGGCAAATTGGAACAATCACATGAAACTGAAGCCTTAGGGTGCAGTCTTGAGCTGGTAACTCACTGTGCCAAGTTTATAGAGAAAGTTCACAAAAAGCAGTATCTAACATTGTTCCTAGTGCATGTAGATAGCAAAGAGACAGTTTTTGACTTGGAAAACACCTATTCTTTTTACCTCAGTCAAGAATAGGTAGTACAAGCAGAAGACTTCTCACCTTTACTAGAATCTACAATTCCAAAGTTCTATTTTGACATGGAAATATCTTCACTCGTCTCTGAAACTCTGTGATGTTCTTTTGGCTACTTTCAGGAATTGGTTTTGGGCTTCAAGAATCTTTTAAATATGTAAAGTCATATATTTGTGTATTAGTAAAATGACCATGCTAATTTTGGCTGTATGCCTTTATCTACTCTGGAATAGCAATTAGATAAATAGCACAAGTATAAATGTATTTTCCTACATGCAGAAATACAGAGCCAGTGCCATGGGTTACAACAACATATTCCATTTTTCAAAAGCAGTATTCTACTCCAAGAAATACAGGGATGTTCTCAGTGCAGCAGGTAGCCTATACAGCAGGAGTGGAATTACTCTATTGGATGAGCTTTTCTACTACTTACATTGTCTTGTCTGGTGTCATCCTTTAGGTTCATTTTGACCCTTTCCCACAAAAGCTGCCACCTTTCTGGGCTCTGATTTAATTTACTTTCCAACCTTTCAATTTCCTGAAAAAAATAACAAGGGTTTTCTTAAGGATACACATTTCCAATGGATTGCTTCCTGGAAGTAATTTTTACACAACCATTTTCCAGTCAACATTTTGACACGGGAAACTTTTCGGCCACGTTGCCCAGCAAAGTACAAAAACCTCTGACAAAACCAGCTATAAACTGAGATCACCCAGATGAGGAGTCAAAGGCAACCGAGTACAGCATCAGCCACATTGTCCTTCTTGCATGTCACAGGCTGGAGGAGCCATTATGCTTTCAGTTCTCTGCCAGTTCTCCTGAACACACAACATTCAACACCAATTGCCATAAGAGATAAGGAGAGGCTATATTTTCTAAAAATATTTACAAAGCCCCGATTCTGTGCTGTGACACCAACATTGTACATTGCCAATGTTAACATTGACCCTGCTTTATAAAATGGGATACGAAGCTGTAAGAAAAGAAGGAAATGAAACAGAAAGATTTATTCAATTTGGATGCCAAACTGTAACAACATGTTCTTGTTGTGGAACTTGGGAATATGACCTATGATGATAACCTCCAGTTAGGGTTATTTCCTGTTAGTAAGACAGTGCATGCAAAGTTCAGCAAAAAAAGGCAATTTCATTAGCTTCTGTTTACTTGTGAACACTCATCAATACATTTGTCATTACTCTGACACCGGTTCCATATTCCTTGCCATGCTGCCTTTCTATATTTTTAGCTTTAACAACTAAATTTTTAAGAAAATCTGATATCAAATGAAAAACTCAATTTTACAAATCCGATTAAGAATTGATGATGGAACAAAAAATTGCCATAGGATAGAGAATTACCCTGCTATATAAAAACCAACTCAATCCCAGGACATTTATTTTCAGAGTAAGCCTCTGACTTTATTTCTACTATACAAGATTATTAAAGCAGATTTCGTAATTTTCTCTAACTCCTATGGGCCTTTTAGAATGCCAGTTTCTTCAGGAAATTATTATTGATTGAAAGACAGAAAATTACTCCATTTTTAAGATAAGAAAACAATTTGACCAGAAAATTAGCTAAATTTTGAACTCTGAGGTGAAAATAAAAAAACCCCATTATTTGACAGTGTAACAGGAACAAAATATTTCTCAAAACTCTTCCTTGCTGAAGGTAAATTAGAAAACTCAAAAGTAAGGCTAAATAAATCTGTCTTAACAGCAAGAATCAAACCAGAAGTTTTAAATACTGAAGGTATTTGAAAGCCACATATACATTAAATATTATGGGACTCTTTTCTTGCCAAGAAACAAAACCGGAATGGTTTTGCTTGGAGTATCTTCATAGGTAGACACAAAAGTAAGGAATGGTGAACACAAGCCAGGCTAATGGCTTCTCTATTTTCCTTGTTCTTCTTTCAAAGTGCTAAGTGTAAAAGGCTTCCTGATGGATACATGCAACTGAATCAATTTACCACAGACTTTTTATGCAAAGGCATACAAGCTCTTTAGTGCTAAAAGTTAGTGAGGTTTTAATCTGACCATTCTCTTTCTGCCCGAGTCTTGACTTCTGAGTTCAAGTCTTTCACTGCAGAATCTGGAAGTAACTGAAACTTGTTACTTAGCAACTGGGTCACATTCCTTCTTTTTTGGCTCCACAATGAGTAGTGCTTCCAGAACTTAAAATGAAAAGCTTTCAACAATCTCTTATATATAACTTGAAAAGTTAGGAATAAATTCTTCTTTAATAAACCCCATGTAAAAACTGTACATGGCAATAAATCATTAAGATTTACTCTTGCCCCTTCAGTTTTAAATTTTAGTGAAAATGACAGATTTTTTTTTTTTTTTCCTTCTATGTGTGGAATGGACTATATATAGCTGCATTTCCTTGAAAGAAAAATCCTTACTTGTATCTTTCTGCTTCATCTCCTGTTGCCTAGACTTGCAGGAGCAGAAGCCAATATGTATATAAAAAAAAGGTTGTAACAAACACAGTTATGTGAATACCCATTTCCGGAAAGGAGTCATTAAAAGCAACTGGCATTACTGAGCCTATCAGAAGCTGCATCTGCTAAGTAATCTCATATTGGAAAGGTACAGACAGGAGTTCACTCTGCAGACACTCTAGAACTGTGGAGACCGATCACCACCTCTGTTTCCACAAAGTGGTTTTGCACACACAAACCAACCTGGACCAAGTCCTGCACTGCTGAACTGTCTTGACTGTGACAGAGCACCTGCTTTGGAAGTCCTTCCTTGTCAGTATTTTCTCTAACTGAAGGTTATAAACCAACTCACAATCAGAAATGTTACTTTTCTTGTTTTGCTGGTTAGCTAATGGCCCCTTATATAGCTTTAGTTCTTCACTGTGTGTATTTCTGGAAGAGTTCATTTGTCTGACTGTTACCCTGAAGTGGCATCTTCTGATTTTGCCAACCTCCTTCTGAGCAATCACCATCTAATGTTAAGTGATATAACACAGGTTCATCTCTCACAGTTCTTAGAAGTACTGGAATCTGAGCCACTCTCAATGAGTTGTGGGGACTGAACATCCTTTCAGAACATTGGCAAATTAGTGGGAAGGAGTGGAGATGTGTCTGCCTGGAGGATTTAACTTGCATTTTCACTGAAATATAGGTAGATTACTACTTCTAATACAACCAGCCAACAGGCACATGTCACAGAATGGCTGAGGCTGGAAGGGAGCTGTGGAGGTCATCTGATCCAACACTCCTGCTGAAGAAGGACCCCCTAGAGCCAGTTGCCCAGGCCAGTGTCCAACAACAATGCAAACTCCACAACCTCTCTTGGCAATCTGTGCCAGTGCTCAGTCACCCTCACAGTGAAAAAGTGTGTCCTGGTGTTCAGATGGAACCTCCCATGTTTCAGTTTGTGCCCACTGTCTCTAGCCCTGTCACTGGGCACCACTAGAGAGTTTGGCTCAACCTTCTTTACACCTTCTCTTCAGATACCTATATACATCGATAAGATTCCCCTCTGAGCCTTCTCTTCTGTGGGCTAAACGGTCCCAGGTCTCTCAGCCTTTCCTCATATGAGAGATGCTCCAGTCCCTTCATCATCTTGGTGGCCATTTGTTGGACTCTCTCCAGCAGCCCCATCTCTATCTCGTACCAGGGAGCCCAGAACTAAGCATAGTACTCCAGGTTTGGCCTTAGCAGGGCAGAACAGAGAGAAAGGGTCACCTCCCTCAACCTGCATGTGACACTCCTGATCCAACCCGTGATACCACTGGCTGGCATTGCTGAGGGCACATTGCTGGCTAATGATCAGGTAGCTGTTTGGATCTGCTTTGGAACATTTGCCTCCAAAGTGTACTTTGGAGAATTTAAGATTTGAACAATCTAGCTCATACTTGTTGGCTGCCTCTAATGTGGTAGAAGTTAACTGAGAAGCTTTATACAGAATTTTAAAATGCATTTTATCACCTGCAATCTTTAAAAGGCTTCATTTAGGACTAAATGAATGAAATATAGAGAATGGTTCATTTCCTACAACTCATAACCATAAGGATTCAGGGAAACTATAGAGACACACACACACCTCATTACGAGATGGATTGTTATGTATCAAAACCACATTAGAACATTTACTGCTAAAAAATTACACCTTTTGTTCTTCATAGAAGAGCACCACATATGACCAAGGAAAATTCTGAATGAAGAGATGCAGCAGCTTCTCTGCTTTACATCCTGAATAGCACTATCTAGTTTTAAATTGGAAAACATCTTTAGAACAAACAAATTTGGGCTTATCATTATAAACTACGGGAGAATCAATCTTCCCTTAATTTAATGGTTGCAGTTCAAACATTTTTTGGATACCACCACATTCTCAATGGATTTATGATTAGAGAGGCCTTTCTCCTACATCAGCAATAGCCCTAAATTAACAACTTGTTTTATAAGAAAGTTCCCTTTGCTTTTTAAACCCAGAAGAATATTTTTGTAACCTTTATACAACCTCTTCAAAGTTATCCAAATGTTCCTCTCCATTGCTATCTTTTATTACTAAAATCTAATTCACAAATAACATTTAAACTCTATAAAAGCTGACACACGTATCTTTAGAATATAATATGGCTAGTTTCCTTGTTATGTGGCAGCTACTCACAGTTGTGGATACAGATAGTTTGGCATCCACCCCAGGAAGAAATGCAGAAGAATACTGCTGCTATATTCCTGATGTACTTCAGGCATCTAGTTACCTGACAGGAAAGCTCTCTGGTTTTCTGCTAAAGAATCCCTGGTATCACCCCTTCTGAGAGACTGCTCTCTCATTGCAGCTGTGAAGTTACAAGCTTTGAGGAATTCTGGTTACCTTATTTTGAGTCAACAACAAATGTCATTTTACCATACACCTACTTTAAACTGAGTAGAAAGAGGATGAGAAGGCTAGATTCAACATTTGCCCAAATTAACAGTTCCTGCATTCCTTATAAAAGACAACCTAAAAATTTCTTATGCTACCTACCTTATTATTTAAAAAGAAGTGGGGAAAAAAAATGAATCCATGACTGGCTTTCTCATAGTTATTAACTACTATTTAAGTGTATTGCCAGAAAGGTGTTCATTCAGAACATAATGTATGCAGGAAGTCTGATTGATTCCCAGACCAATAAACACTTCCCAAGATCAACCAGTGTCACTAAACACCTGTTTTGACATCTATCACGATCCATTTTCATAGCAGTCTAAGGCAATAACTTAAATGAAAAGGAAAAACAAATTTCATGAGCGTAAGAGAACTTACTGTTCTGTGTAAGACATGTACTTACATTTAAAAGGCTGCTGATGGCATCAGGTTGGACCTTTTTAACATCATCGTAACATGGCCATACTATTTTCCTCTTAGTCTGAGAGAGCGAGCCATCCGTTTGGTCAGCTTCCTCAGCAGCACTGCATTTGGCAGTTACCATGGTCCAATCATAGGAAGGACCTGTAGCCAAAATCTCTTCTACATAATAATCCCACTTTTTGAGGCTGGACATATTTACATTTGGTTTTAGTGCCTAGTTGGAACAAAGTATTATTATAATGACAGAAAGAAATGAGTTGAGTTTCAGACGTTCAAGACAGTATTTTTATTCTCTGCATGATGCTAAACTGAACAGTGTATAGCACTGGAGAGCAGTGTTGCAGTTGATACATTTCCAAAGCAAGATCTTGGCTCAGTCAGATCAAAACCTAAAACTAATACCAAGCTCATGCACTTCCCCCAAAGGATTCCCAAGGACTTTGTTTCTGTGAAAACAAGTATTCAGTAGGAGAAACTGCACCAAGTGGTTTGCAGTATGTAATGTTTTGTTTTACACAATCTGTGCCAACATGAAGATAATTTTTGTAATCATTCATGTAATTAAATGAAATCAAACAACGATCCTCGTTTGCCTCAGCAGGATGCATAGACACATGTTCCAGAATCTGGCCCTTTAAATGACATTTCTGTAACTAAGGTGACTGAGAATATAAGCCTATGAGATGCTTCTCCAATCAA
The DNA here is from genome assembly GCA_024336885.1 of Actenoides hombroni. Taxonomy (NCBI): domain Eukaryota; kingdom Metazoa; phylum Chordata; class Aves; order Coraciiformes; family Alcedinidae; genus Actenoides; species Actenoides hombroni. The sequence continues at coordinate 5,081,284 of WUAM01000332.1, forward strand.
TGTGAGTCTACTTGGTCTACTAAATGCTTAATTCAGTTGAGAAAAATTAAGATATCAAAATGTACTGAAGAAATCACTCAAAATAATAAATCACTTTTTTGGTTTTTTTAAGGAAACAAAATAATCATACCTCTATTTCAGCAGGGGCATAGAGGTAATTGAAAAAAACAGGGCTCCTTTTGTGCATCTTTTCAATACATTCCCAAATGCAAATTCCTTTTTTGGCATGTTTATCTCCTTTATCTTCAAACAATGTCCCTAGAGAAAATAATAGCAGCAAAAAGGTTGCTTTTTGATAATATATAACAAACATTATGGCATAGCCAAAACGAATTTAACAAGACTAAATGTAAAGTAACATCTACTCTCAACATGAGATTGTATTTGATGAAACAACTGCTGTGCTTTGCAGCTGCAGCTATTCAGCATTATGAAATGCATTTATAAACCTGTTCTGAAATGCCTGAGTGTATTTATGACTGTCCCTGCCTGCAGCCATGCTGACTCAGCAGGTCACCAAGTCCTGTTTACTGACTTTGTCCCTCACCATCTGAGGTTACCAGTCCTTCCAATGTGCTGGACTGGCTGCACCTACCATTACCTGCTAATTCATTTCAGGTAAAACAAACCAGGCCTGTGTAAATAAGTTCGAGATGTATTTGTGCTATCTGAAATGACTTTGGAAGGAGGTATCGTTTATCTAAAGACTACTGGAAACAGGATTTTATTTCGTATTAAATAAATACTATCTCTGAAAGCAAACCAGCCCTAAATAAACAAATAACACTCCCCTGCTCCCAAGCTGTAGAACCATGTAACAAAGCAGGCTAGAAGGAAGCACAGTGTGTCATTGACCCTAACTCCTTGCTTTTGTTCAAATGAAGGTAAATAACGGAAACTAACTTTTTGTTGAAATAAATTTATCATAGAATGGTTTGGGTTGGAAGGGACCTTAAAGATCATCTAGTTATAATCCCCCAGCCATAAGAATAGACACCTCCCACTCAACCAGGTTGTTCAAAGCCCCATCCAACCTGGCCTTGAACATTTCCAGGGATGGAGCATCCACAACTTCTCTGGGCAACTCGTTCCAGTGTCTCGCCACCCTGACAGCAAAGAGTTCCTTCCTTATATCTAATCTAAATCTACCCTTCTTTCAATTTAAAACAGTTATCCCTCATCCTACCACTACATGGCCTGATAAAGAGTTCCTCCCCAGCTTTCCTGGGGGCCCCCTTTAAGCACTGAAAGGTTGCTGCAAGGCCTCCCCAGAGCCTTCTCCAGGCTGAACAACCCCAACCCTCGCAGCCTGTCCTCAGAGATACTCTAGCCTGCTGATCATCTTCATGGCCCTGGAGATTGTTGCTCCAGTTTAGTCTGTTTTACAGTCACTACAGTTTTTAACGAAGGCATTCAACTTGTTGAATGTGCCATGAGAACCACCCCACAAAGCAGTGAAATTCAGAGCAGATAAGTGTTCTCCTTAATGAACAAGTTCCAAGAACAGCCTCAACTGTGGTTGTGTAGACTTAACAAGAGGTGTCTGAGGGTAGAACCAGTAAGGCTGTGCATGAGAGGTAGAGTAAAAAGGAAAAATAACAGAAGAGAAACACTGAAGAGAATGCAAAAGAAAGAAGTATGGGATAATAAATGGAAAGTCTTTCCTTTCCTGAAAGCTCATGAAGTCCCTGTGAAGGATTCTCAAGGACTTAGTTTCTGTTAACATAAGGTATTTAATAGGAGAAGCTGAACCATGTGGATAAAGTGCTAAAACCCCCTGAGGCATGGCACTACTTTCTTCTACTTTTTCAGACATGGCTCTGGAATCATTCATTCAGAAAACTCTACATGTTCTTCACCTCCATTTTCCTTTATATTCCTGAAGTGGAATTCATGACATCATCACCATGCAATTACTGGACTATCTCAAGCTAGGAAAATTTCTGTAGATCAAATACTGACGTGAAAAACACCAGCAACTACAAAACCAATAAGCAATAAACAAACATCACACATACCATGTTCTAGTCTTTCGTAGTCTGAATCCAGAAGAAATGTTTTAAATCTATTTGATATGTGATGAAAAGCCAGAAACTTCAGATAATATTGATTGAACTCAAACTCTGTTGGGTATTGGTTATGAATCTAAAAACAAAACCAAAACAATAACAAACAAGGGAAAAAAGAGGATACTGAGATATAATGCAAGTAGATATGTAAGAAATAANNNTACAATAACGATGGCAGAATAATTCCTCTGTGAATGCTCATGACAAATACATCCATAGGCAACTGTCTGTACATACAAACCCTTCTCCATTTTGTCTAAAAATATTTTAAAGCAAAATAAATTAATGTATTATCTAAGCTGCAAAAATGTTTCTGAGCAGACAGGGTGTAGTGTATAATAAGCAGTATTCTGCAGAGGAAGCAAACAGGATACAAATCTTTCCTAAGAACTCTTGAGACACGATGTAACTTCACAGGCAAAGGTGCCACCCCTGGATGTAGCCGGAAATCAAACTTTATTTGGAAGATTTTTCAGTGGACTTCTTACTATTGCTCAGAACCCAACATAGCAGACATGTACAGAGGTAATGCTGTAAGTGATAGTCCACCTACCATTACTGAAAGAGCTAATTCTGAAGTACTTGCTAGTCTACATGTCTTCCTTTTCAAAATAGGCACCAAAATATGAAAAAAAACCCCAAAAAGTTCAATACACCCCCACTTCTTTTATCTCCACTTCTCCCTGATACAAATGACTACATTCCTGCACTATTTTGTAAGAATAAAGCTAAGCCATTTTTTTTCTGTAATAAATCCAAGACTTCAACTTCAGAGATAAATTTTTTCTCTTTTTAGAAAAGAAAATATTTTTTCTGTCATATATTAGATCAAATTATAATCTGAGTACAATAATTCTGTTCAAAAATTACTTCTGAGATGAAATCCAAAAAGCTCTGCATATGTGTGTGCATTTAGACACTCACATATACAAGTGCTTTAGTACCTATTTTCTCCTTGTGTTAGGAGAAGTTTCCTTTAATATATTGTAAGAAGGCAAGGCTACCTTCTGCCATTTGACATGACTTACACAGCCTCCTCATTTCTACATATGGTCCAATAATCATGTTCATACATTTGAAGAGTTACAAGAATAAACTGCTACTAAAATCCTGTCATGAATCTAGGTGTTGTGAGTGATCCTATTTCTGAGATTTGTGGAACTACAGGTAACCAGAAGTTAATATAATTTGCTTTTTAAATGAAAACAGCTATTATCTAAAGCATTTCTTTTCATAAAGGTAAATAATGTAGTTATTGTCCGTGGTTTAATGATTTCAGCACACTTGAAGGTGGGAAAGATGCCACAGCTAGGTGAAGTGACTCCTGTTATTGATGATTTGTTTAGCTGCAGTGCAGTCTGCAAAATTTAAAACATGGCTCAGCCATCAAGGAAAAAACTCCTGATAAAATACAATTCTAACATCAGAAGTGATAAATTAGAAATTTACTGTAAGAGAAAATAATTGCATTAATTTAAGCAATTAAAAATAAATTTAAGAGATATTTTTTTATCATAACCACTTAGGCTGAGGTTAAATATAGCTGGTTAAATATAGCTGGTTTCTCTCTGACAACTTTCTGGTGTCATTTCAGCTAACTCTTTGATTTTAAGGGAAACAGTATTTTATACTTTACGATTTCAACACATGCCACCTAGAAAGAAGTCTACAGGGACATAGTATCTCTGAAAATAACAATTGCATCATCTTTCAAATTGCTTTATCTCCATAACATACGGACACTTAAACCTGAGTGAGCTGACAGGTGTTTCTTATACACTCACAGAAACTCAGTATTTTAGCATTCTTTCTGAAATCACCATGTTCCCGATTCACTACACTATCTCCCAAAAGTATTTAATAAGTTTACACTTCTATCAGCCTTCTTTAGCTTTCCAATATATTTTGGTTTTGTAATCCCATTGTATATCAATACTTACTTAGTTTAAATAAGAAATACAGTACTCCAGAAGGTCCTGTGCTAGTAATCACCGAGAGGCTACTCCTGAAAACACTGAATAAACTGAACACATCTGCCCTGGGAGTACCAGACTCACCTCCTCTTACACAGGGTGCTGTAACACAGCTCCTTAAGAGCTTAAAAGAAGTCAGTTCTAGAAAATCATTTCGGTTAAATCGTATTTAATAAATTATCAAATAGATACAGAAAAAAAAAATAGGAAAAACTTCCTGTACTAACATCACTTTCATAAACTCATTCTTCTTAGAAGCACAGAGAGTATCTGCCAGATGCTGCTGTTGTGAAAGAATGATTTTGCATTAATAATTCAGCTGACACCTGGAGATATTGGCATAAACAATGACTTTTTATGAGATGATGCAGTTCTAATTTAGGAATCTCTGCTTCATTTGTTTTTTCTCTGTATCTTTCGTTTAAGCCATAACATTTAATGCACATACTGGCTCTATGGTAACCTTCTCACTGCACCTAGTATGTTGAGACTAGAATGGTTAAAAATATTTCAAAAGGAAGGGGCAAATTTTTAAAACTGATCATAATACATCACACTTCAGGGCAAAGCTGAAATCTAAGTCGATTCTGTAATTGCCTAAAAGGTTGCACAGAAACCAATGAAACTGAACATTTTAGGCTTGAACTTTCCATTAAGGAAATGTACTTTTTCATGGTAGATTTCTATGAAACTTTGACCAGTAATTTGATTTCAAAGTAATTTCCCTAGAGTTTACAACCATACTGAGTTAGAAGACTATTCTTCTTAAGTCTGTTTCTAGAAAACTTACTCAAGAGTCACATTCTAAATAGGATTTCAAGTCATTCTGCTGAAAGATTTTTCTTCTAGTAGTAGACAAGTCTATATGACAACGATTATGCAGTAGAGCTGTGTTCCCATGCTTTTTCTTGGCAGAATTGCCCTATCTTTCCTCACGAGAAGTTATTGCCTCCTTCAGATTGACCTGGTGAACTGCTTCTAAATCCACACCCATCAAAATAAGATTTTCTTTTCTTCCAAGTTTTTTCTACCCTTTTGATTGGAAAAGGCAGGCAGGGTCACACGAACCCATTAGCTAACAGCCTGGAAGGCTAGTACCTCCACCAGAGGAGAAGCAATGAATAGCTCCAGATATTCTGGAGGAGGTAATCTTTCTGCTGATACAGTTGCACCCAGGGCACATGGACACAATTTAAGACCCAAACCCAGAAAATACAGATCTTTCTGTAAAATGTATCCATTAATAACTTGTTTGCTTTACATTGCCTCTTAAAAAGTCAGATAGCTAGTGACAGGCATCAAAGCTGCTATCTGAGATGAATTACAAAGGCAATGTTCTTCTATTTCCTCCACACATTCAATGTATAGTAGCAGTATTTTAGGCACCTTGCATCTTTAGGCAGAATCATACCTGACAGTTGTTAACAGCAGGGATTTATCCCACCTTATGTTTCATTCTAACTTTTAAAGCCAGGATGATTATAATCCATGATACCATGTTCTTAGAACTGCAGATTGTGTTAAACATAAATCAAGAATTTTGCCACGAAGAAAACATGGTACATTCTATTTTATGAGAATAAAACAATCCTTGACTTTAATTTTTATCTTTGTTTCCAAAGTTTGTGTGATCCCTGGACTCGAGGAAAAAAAAAAAATACTGTACAGGTATGCGTGGATAATTTCCTTGCTTCTCTTTATGCCAGTTTTCCAAGATTTATTACAGTAAAACTGGACCAAAGTGCTTCCAGGGTCAGAAACAGGATGTAGACAATGTCTGCACTAGCAAGTAATTCAGAGCAAAAGGAGCAGACAGACAGACTGAAGCAGCTGGCGCGGAGGGCCCTGCAGTTACACTGCACATTTCTTGCTTTATGTTGGACTAGATTTACTCCAGTTGAGTTGATGACCCCATTGTGCACTGATGACCTCCATGGTTTTAAGCTAAGTGATGAATCATTGGTTCAGGTCCTTTTGAGAGGTGGTATTTAGTACATATCTGAAGCAGAACTCAGGGGTGAAATTCTTCCAAGAAAAATCTAGGACACATGCACTGCACCAGTGTCAACAAATGGTAAGGGGAAATGCTGGAGGGAGTCCCTTCAAAATTACACTACTGCTTGAACCCAAATACAGGTTTACACCTTTCCACTAACAGTGTTACCCAGTCAGCTCATTACAGCTTGGAGAAGACATAAGCCAGCAGAGAGAATACAGCACCAGATGAATGATTTACACACAGAACTGAGTGAAGCACCAAGCAGATGGGTTTCTGTATTGGAAGACATGGCTATTTTGTCCAGTTGTAGCCACTGCAACCAAGAATCTGTTTTTTTCTACTTCAAAAAGGAGCAATAAGCTTAAGGTATTGTACAGAACAGTTAGTGTGACAACTGGGCTGATTAACTTGCTTGAAAGAAAAATGCAATACTGATTCTCTTCAGAGAAATCCCCCCATTTCAAATAGAAATCAACCTGAGGACCAGAGTGATTGGGAAACAGATTGATGAAACAGGAGATGTGACAAGTACTTCTAACGTGACAGGTTTTCTAATGGTCAGTGCTGTAGGAACTGAACCAAATTCCAAGTATATAATTTATTACCTTGCAATAACGATGTCTGTTGGTGTTAAACGTGGGAATACAAACAATATTTTAGCTTTCTGCAACATGTTCTTCAGTAAGTGTTTACCCATCTTCTTATAAGATCATGCATTAGCAGTCTCCCATAGATAGCTAAAGATTGTTTTTTCATTGGTTTAGCAAGTTATTTAATCTGTGGTCTTGGCTTCAGGTAGCTGAGTAAGTCTACTTGCTGACTTTTTTTTCAGGGTCTACCTCATGCAAATATTCACCATGAATGTCTGTTCCCAGCAAGAAGGCTTGTGCTTTAACAGTCATCTTCTGAGACACACAGTCATCCATAAATTTTAATACAGGTTAATAATGTCCAGGAGTCTTTTCAGCTTTTTCAGTGAGAAAAATGAAAAGCAGGGAAAGAAAGACATATGTACAAGAGGAACTATGCAAGCTCTTGTCTTGTATTTGCATACACAGAGACTGCAAAGTGTTTTATTTACTGGTTAGGACAGACTTCAGAACTAACCTCGAATGAGTGCAATATTCTTAACCTAACTTCTTCCTAGATGACGTAACTGTTGGTGTTCATCTTCTTCTGAATGTGCAGTATATATAAAAATAATGAACAGCTCAGGTTGCCCTGGTTTATAGCTTGTTGGGTTGAGAGCTGATGGAGTACAAGGCCTCTTCAAAGCTTGTTGCTGAGCACATGGAATGAAAAACTGTCTAGTGACTGTACTGACAATCAGTCTATTTCTTCTGAATAAAGGTAGTACAGAGTGCCAAAAGCCAGGCTTAAGCTTAAAAAACCCTTCCATTTGCAGCCTCTGTGTAAATGACCTTAAAAGACTCACAGTGTCAACCATGCCTCTTAGTCTGTTTTGTGTGGCTGAGTCAGTCTCTAGGCAACCAGTCGAGCTCTTCTTGAGGTGAAATGCATTCAAGGTAATAACACCTAGAGAAGGAGGTTACTGGTCTTCTCTCAAACCGTTATCTTTAACATCTGAAATAGTGGCATCTGTGCACATATTATGAATTCTTCTTGTAAATTCAAGTTAGATAGAGACTGACTTACCTGATGCACACAGTCTAAGAACTGTAAGAAAACAGGAGCAAATCCACTACCCTGACAATTGAGAGTCAGATTACTACGTTGACTGAATTTATGACCAAAAGAGAGCCATTCTTTTTCCACCAGCATTCGGAAGCCTTCAAGTGTTCTATAGAAGGGATCACTGAGTAACTGCACCAGAGATACTACCTAGATCACAAGACAGGATATATAGTGTTAAAAGTGACAGAAGTTAGGAGAACACTTCAGTCAATGAACAGAAATATTCCATAATCTTTTGATAGTTTAAGGAAACAGAAAGCCTTCATATAAATGCAATTACACGTATTTTACCACTTACAGGAATACTTTTTAGTAGACATACCAAATAATAGCTCACATGAAAAAACTTCAATTAAATTGAGACTACAACATTTGTAAAAGTCAAACCCGAGCAACTACAGATTTTGGAAGTCATTGTAATGCTTAGCACATTTAAATTACAGTTGAAATAAAACTGCTTTTATTAATAAGGATAATAAACATTTATAAAATTCTATTGGCTACCTCAGCAAAGAAACTGTTAAAGAATTGGTCCTGAAGGTGACTTCAGAGTTTCTGCAGTGTTGTCATGCTGTGGTGCTCAGAAGCCAACTTCAGTCTGGTTTGATAGGCAGAATCTCAAGAAGACTAAAATGCAGCACCGACTTCTTTCATTGCTACCTATGTTTGTCCCTTTCTCTATTCTTCAGTGTTTGACAATGATTCCAAAAATTATGTTAACATTCTTTTGTGGGTTTGTTTACCCGATATCAGGATGCTGCCTGCACGTGAAGTTTTTGTTTACTAGAATTATAGGTATCTGTGTTTATCTTCTGAATTATGAAGCAAATATGTGGACAAAATGCACTTGTTAAAAAAAATGAGGCAGAGGGTTTTCATTCATCTAATTTATAGTTTGTTTCAGAAAGTTATCTGTTATGATGATCTGTCCCTGCAGTGTGACTGTAAGTGCCCCTTACAGTCACTTTGGCACAAATTTCGTTTTCTGCCTGCGTGTGGTCTCCTAACTTCATTTATGGAAAGTCAATGGCAAGAGAAAGAATTCCTCTTCTTCACTCCTGTGGTTGAAGTGCACTGTGTTTACAAAGATAACTGAAGAGCTGGGGCACCTTTCGGCTTTCATTCTTCAATATGGTAAGGTGCAGGAATGCAGATCTAAGCCTTAGAACTGCAAGCCCATCAGGACCTTTGGAACGAATTAATTTTAAGGAACTCTTTCACGCTGTGAGTTGCAAAGGAATGCAAGGATCCATGTAGTCTAGCATTTCTTCTCTGCTGCCACAACACAAATTTATTAATGTTATACCAAATTATCAGTTGCTTGTGTAAAAAAGTGTTGTCTGGTGGTTTTTCTTAATATTTAGCTTTTTCAAGGTTTGAATAGCAGCTTACTTGTGCAGTAATATCCCAGCCATCTTCCAAACAAACCAGAACAGAAGAACCATTTTCCAGGAGCTCAGAGATGATCACACCCAACTGCATTATCCTGTGAAGCTATAAAGTATTACAAATAAGTAACATACTCGAGTATAAGATAATTTTCTAGATAGGATCAATAAATAGAGTATTTTCATATTTAATATTCATGTATGCATTCTGAAATATACATCTAGCACAGAGAAAGGCATTGATGCAACAGATAAGAAAGCTATAAATTGTAACAGTCTCGGGATTTTAATCTGAACTGCAAAAAAAATAAGCAAAAATTGGAAGATAAGAACTTAAACTATTAAAATCAATGAGCACTGTAATAAAATAGCTGTCATAAAAGGGAGAATGTGAACAACAGCTGACAGATTTATTGTAGAGAATTTCCATCCTGGGCTTAACACTAAAATAATTTCCTGTGAGAAGTTAAGGTTTTGTGAAGTCACTGAGTACTTTGAATGGGAGAACCCATGGAAGATATTTACAAGAGAATATTTCTAATGTTTGATTATATGGAAGTTGGAAATTAAGGAATGGAAAAATAATAATGATAATAATGAAATAAACCATAAACCTAGAAACAAACACAGAAAATTTCCTATTTCTATAATCTGGAAATACTTTAGATATGTTAAACAGGTTTTTTTATACTTGGACAGACTGGCTAAGACATATGGAAGGAGGACACATGAATTATTTGCAGTCTAATGTTCACTGTGCAGTGATACTAAAATTCCTTGAGCATGTGGGTTAGTTGATTTCTCTGGGAAGAGTTATTGACTTAAATGAGATTGACTCAGACATGATAGGTATAAGCAGGTTAAAAAATTTCAGTGAATTTGAGCAATTTTATCTTACTACGAGACTTCAATTATTACCAAAAGGAAAATCTGTATGATGTTTCTATCATTTTTGTCATACCATGACAGCATTCTTGGTAAACAACACAATAGACAATATGTGAGCAATTCAGTTTTTTACAGTAGAAAGAAAATGCTCTTTGCAGAGCACTGCATACAATCCAACCCATAGCAGCAGTAGGAAAGGTGAAAGCCTGAAAGAAGGGAGAAAGCAGTAGGGGAAAACAAATAAACAAAAGATGGCAACAGGCATCTAAGATCATTTATGCAAGGAAGAAAGTTTGGAAGGTACAGAAGGCACAGGAAAATGACTTAGGAGAACAAAAGTAAATTGGAGAAAATAAGAGGAAAAAAGATCAACCAAAAAACCAGTTAAGCCCTAGAAAATTAATCCTTGTTTAGGGCAGTCTGATTTTATCATCTTAAAAAACCCCCAATCCTATGAATGGAAAACATTTAACTCCTCTGAGCATTCACAGAGCCATTACTTCGAAAACAGAAGAAACTGATTTTCCTGTAACTTTAATTGAAAAAGACTGAAAAAAGCAGCACTTTTCAAACCAAGCAGTTTGCTTATTGTTCTACACTTTCATAGGCAGTAGAATGGAAGAAAAGCTGTTTTTTCCCCTCCTTAAAAAAGCGATATGCAATCTGGTTGGACAGATGCAATATAAAATAATGCAAAATACTATTTTCATACTTTGCATCAGAAGATAAAGCAGCATTTCAAATTTCTTCTGATGCATTCACAGCCTTATAAAGAAATATTTAGCCTATATAGTGTTAAAATCAATCCTATATAGCTTCTATTGCCCCGGAGAGGAAAGCTTAATACAATAAAAACACATTTCCAAGATGACAGGTCTGTGTTCTTTCACAGGAATAGTAGAAAACATGTCAAATCAGTCATAAATTAACTTTATCACATAAGTCACATATGACATGATTTAAAGCACAGAAATGTGGTTTGAAGGTCACACAGCAAGCGTGTGACATTAGGATCTAGTCCTGAGCAAAGAGTGATATACTGTTACTTTTCCTCTCAAATATGTCAAAAGAGTATCTCCAATGTTATAATCTCCCCTTGATCTCTGTGCTGCCCTGGGGACATGTTTATTTCATCAAAATGACATTCAATTAATTTATCTACACTGATCAACTTGCTCAATGACTCTGTGATTGGAAATGTTCACACGATGAGGGAGTCAGGGTCTCATGCTCTTCCCACTTCTCCCCTTCCTGAAGAAGGTGGTGACCAGACCCAGCAAGGACCATCTCCTGTGCCCCCCGAGGAGTGATGGCATCTCGAGGGGAGAAGCCACTCCCTGCACTGTAGCACATTTCAACCTGGAGTACATTTTCTGATGCATAACTACTGAAATGATTGTGTTATTTTCTCCTTAAGAAATCAGCATAAGAGTCTGTTCTGTTTTCTCTGATTAATTGCATTTAAGAAGAATACATTTGGCAGAGGATTCCAAACCTAACATGTAACTGTTAAGAACATTCACTATAATTAAAGTGGTTTTAGATTTACAAAGAGCTGACTTTCCCATACTGTTCTTAATTTGAATCCTGCAAAGTTACTTCTAGTCTTGTCTTTGTTTGGCTAATCTTTATGAAAGAGAATACAGGATAGGGAAGTAAAGGAACAGATTCAGAGAGAACAGATCAACACACACACAATCCCCTCTTCCCCGCAAACACTTCCCTGTAGCCCACAGCAGATAACAGATGCTATTTGTTAAATACTTGTGCATATGGAAATTCAGCATGGGAACACTTAGGAAGAGTAGAGTATCAGTTCTAAAATCAAAAGGCTCATTTAGTGTTCGCTACTTTTTTTCTCGTTTTATATAGGCAGAGAAAAAGGTCATCTCTACTTGTGTACATGTTCCATGCTATAAGCCATAAACTATGTTATAAAAAAATGCCTCCCACATTTGTAAGTGTTCTGACTGTATTAAACTAATAATGCTTAAGTAATGACAGAACTGATAGCATGCAAAATAATTACTATGAACAAAGAAGAACAGCTGGTTAAAGCACAACAGTTCTCTTGTCAGAAGAGCCTGAAATTTATTTTGTGTAAGCAGCACTGCATATAGATTATTAGAAGTACCTGTCATATAAATTACCTGTGGGAACCACTCTGACTCCCCAAGTGCTTTAAGGAATGTTGCCTCAGAATCTGTAGGAATAGTGCTGGGAACACAAGCTCTCATCAGCTTTTTAAAGCTTGCCTTTGTCTGTCGGATGTCACTGAATTCAACAGGAACAAATTCACAATTCAAAGCAAAGTCAAGCTTGAATCCCTGTATGAAAATGACAACAGCAGATGGAATTTATATAGGGAAGTATATTTTTCACTGACAATCTCATTAAATCTCAAAGTCTTGCCTGCTTTATTGATAAATATTTCAATTCCCCATTAAAAATCTGTTTAGTTAAGCACCTGCCCAGGATAATGAAAATCCTTACAACACTAGCAATATGTACCATAACAAAGCACCCATCTACTATTCAAAACAGCAGAATGTACTGCATGGCAGTCAGGTTTTTCATAATAGTACTAGTAGTAAAAAACCAATGTTGAGTGATGAATCTGTTGAGTTCTTTATACACAGCATCATGTCCTTCCTTTAGGATTTTTAAGGCAATAACTGTACAAGTGACATAACAACAGTGCAGGAACATATCATAGAATGGTAGGGGTTGGAAGGGAGCTCTGGAGATGATGGAGTCCAATCCCCCTGCCCCAGCAGGGTCACCCAGGGCAGGTCATACAGGCAGGGCTGAAAAGTCTCCAGAGCAGGAGACTCCACAACCTCTCTGGGCAGCCTGGGCCAGGCTCTGCCACTCTCACAGGGAAGAAGTTTTTCCTCACGTTGAGGTGGAACTTCCTGTGTTCCAGATTGTGACCATTGCCCCTCGTCCTATCCCAGGGCACCACTGAAAAGAGATTGGCCCCTTCTTCTTGACCCCCACCCTGCAGAGATTTGTAAACATTAATGAGATCCCCTCTCTGTCTTCTCTTCTCCAGACTAAACAGCCCCAGGGCTCTCAGCCTTTCCTCACCAGAGATGTTCCAGTCCCTAGACTTGTGCTTCTTGAAGAAACAAGCATTTTCTTTAATATTTCCTGATAAATTAAAAACGATTATTTTGCTTTGATGTTGCTGGGATTGGATTTTATGTGTGGCTTTTTCTCACACCTCTGTATTTCAGGTACATTTTGTTTCGTCTGATTCTAATGTAACTAAATGTTTTCCCTTTTAGCCCTCTGGTAATACATTGTTATTGTCTTAGACCATCATCTTTGTCCTGCTTTACATATAAGCATTAGGATAGATAGGCTGCATTTGAAGATATCTACAGCTTTCTGCAAGTATGGCTCACTTCAGCATTACAATGCCTTATTAATTCTGTACTTGGCAGATTAAGATAAATCATACACCGGGTATTACAATGAAGCTTTGGGATTTAAGGATGTAAGGTGAGGTTGGCATGTCCTTAAGAGGAGTTATGAGGCTAGAGGGAGTTTGCTTCTAGAGATCTTCAAGGGATTTTCTTGGGACCAAACAAGTGATGCTTTCATTAATGACCTTTGTGGAATAATGAGGAGCTTGCTAATGAAACCTGCTGTTGGTGTGCAGCTGGGAAATATTGTTACTGTGTGAGAGAATTACAGTATGGTAGGGAAAAGCTCAATAACCTTGAGGACAAGCAAGACATAAAAGAGAATGAATTCAGTATCTGAGAGAACAAGTTCATGTACTTGGAAACAGTTCATAAGAGCTTTCTCCTGTGAGACAGTAGCTGCCACCTAACCCAGTCAAGGTCAGGATCCACTAAGTTTCAGTCACTGGTCAGATGAAAAACTGCTTATAGCTTGAACATCACAGCACTTTTACCAAATCAAAGCTGATGCAGGTTTTACAAGTTAAATATTTTCCTGTCTTTCCTACTTGCACAGCCCTCGGGGAAACCTAAGGGAGGTGGCAATACCTGATAGACACTGAATAGCACAAGCTTATGTCAACTGCTTAGCACAGGAAGAAAAGAGAGGCTTGGTTCACTTGCCCATCCACTTTGGAGGCAGAATCTGAGTCTCTCAGGAGAGTACATTAGCAAATAGCATTAGGAATGTTCTATTGTAAGTTTTCTGTATTCTCCAGTTTAAATAATTTTACTACATACAAAATACCTTAATACTAATAGCAACAGGAACTGCACTTGGTCTCACAAACAAATCATCCAGCTGCCAAACTGTGGGGTCCTTTTCACTTTCTAGCCCAAAGACTTGCCATTTTTGTCGGTCTGGTTTTGACAATTAACTGCTTTTCTCAGTGTTAAACTGATTGGCAAATCCATTCCTCAGCAGATAGGTTTCTGAAGAAGGGCTTGAGTGTTTATTAGGTCATCTAATAAAAGGTGTCATCTGCCTTGACAAATGTTGCTGCTTATTTTCTAGGCATGAGAAAGTGCAGTTTCACAACTGGCTTCTGTGCTACTGCTGAAAGCTTGGGCCTTGTTCCTGCGTGCCTCCCATATGCTACTTCTGTCATTTATATTGCACTATGATGAAACTTGGGGGAAAAAAAAAAAGCTTACTGCCAGGTCAGTTGACAAATGTTGATAATAGAACCAGAGAAGGGCTGGAAGTGTCTAACAGGCAGAGTGGTACTGCTCCTTGGGCCAGCATCGGCTTCAGGAATGTGATGAAACTGTACCCAGAGGATCATTTTTCATCATTACTCTGTTGGAAATGCATAGTACTACGCTGCTCATGTTCCTGTTGAATTTGGACTGCGGCCTTTGCACACCAATTCTAATTTAGAAGGAAAGACTGACAAAAATGCATTTGAGATGTCCATTGTAACACAACAGCGGTGACTCATAATCTCTGCTGACAGTAAGTACTGTATTGATCCAGAAGGAAGGGACCCTGGGAACAAAATGCTGCCCAAAAGCTGGGTATTTCTCTGTTCTGATTCTTTCTCAAATATCTCCCGGCAGTACTCCTGCAGTGGCATCTCTCTCTCATTATTTTGCACAATTGAAAGGCTCCCTCCCCTTCTCCTGAGATCTTTTGTGCTGTACAATAGGTCTCGGGTTTACTGTTGTTTCAAATTCCCTTGTGGATTTTTTTCCTTTTCAAAGAGTTTCAAAGTAATCCTTCTTTACTGATCTTTCACAATCACTAAAACATTGGAAGAGCGTACAGGCTGTGACAGAAAACAATAAAGTTAAGGCAATTCCCAGCTGAGGGTGATACGGTGCCATATGTCCATCACATACATTTAGGCGTTGAGAGAGAAAATGAAGCAGCTTGTTAAAAGTCACGGCAGTGTGCCTGGGTGTTGGAAGGACATAAAACACTTGCCATCATTAAATGAGGATTTAACGTTTGGTGTGCTCAAATGCTTCTCCTTTTTTTCTAAAACAATCCTTCATTAGTGCGTTTGTTTGAACAGTACAAAATGTCCTGCCCCTGCTGCATGCTGCTGGCCGCAAGGTTTTGGTTTCAGCTGCCAGTCTGTCATGATAGGCTCTTGGACATCATCTGCATGACGTGGCTGCTGTGCTTTGCACGGGGAAAATACAGTTTTTAAAGGGTCAGCTTACTGACTGGTGAAAAAGGGAAATAGGTTCATAACACCAGGGTTTGTAGGTGCAAACCCGAGCCTCCGTTTTAGTTCTTTAATTGATTCCTGTAGAGTTTTATTTCTGCTTGTAGGACATTTTTATTCAAGGGTACTAAGATCCTGGAAATCAGTGTTTGTAATGGAAATTGCGACCTGACTTCAATGTTAGTCTTGCTGACTGCTGAAAAAGCTGTACCTTAAGAAATGCTAGGACAAATCTGTCTCTGCAGTGAAACACAAACAAAGAAAACACATGTATACACATTTAGAGTCTGGTATGGGAGCAGAACAGCAAGAAACTTGAGGACAAAAGCCTCAGAACTCTTCCGTGCTGGCCCCTGGCAGTAACAAGGGAATATTTCCATGTTCATGACACATAGACCACGCAGACAAACTCTGTTGTCTCTGCAGGACGGTTCCATGGGGTGCTCGAGGCCCTGACTTCAACAACTGCTCTAGAGAAAAAACAACTTTTATTTTGGCTGTGCATTCGCCTGCAAGTGAGGTCACACGGGGTGCTCCTGTTTGCAGCAAACACCTGCACCTGTGTGCGGGGAGCTGTGCTGGCTGCAGCTGGCAGCTGGGCCAAGGGCCCGGCCCCACCTGGGCCAAGGGCCCGGCCCCATCAGGGCCAAGGGCCCCCACCTGGGCCTGCGCTCCCAGACCTCTCGGGGCGGGACCCGCCAGGAGGCAGCGCCTTTGCAAGGGCTTCGTTGCTTTACTCCGCAGGGGAGCGAGGTCTGGAAACAGGCGGTTGTTGGAGGTCCTGCTGTTTCGCCCGGATCTCCTGACGGAAGTGTTTGGCCTGGGAAGATGGAGTCACCCCTGATGTCAGGGGAGCAAAGGCAGCTGCGCCAGCCGCAGGAGTTGCCGGTAGGCGGTGAGGTTAAGTTACGGGGGGTGCCGAGATCAACCCTCTCGTAGCCTCTCGAGCGGCAGCGGAGCGCTTCGCTGCCAGGTGCCGATAGCGCGTTCGCGGCCTCTGGGCGCGGCGAGGCCTCTGCAGCCCTGGCCCGGCCGCGCGGCGCTGTGCCTGAGGCGGCGGGACGAGGCGCCCAGAGGAGCCGGGCTCTGCCGCCGTCTCCCGCGCCGTGCTGGCTCTCTCTGGGGAGAGGGAGGGGGCCGGCGGCTTTCTGCGGGGACCGGGCACCCCGGGCTCGGCACGCCTGGGGCTCGGCGGGAAGGTTGCAGCCGATAACGGCCCCCCCGACCGACGCCGGTAAACCCGGCCTAGGGCCACAAGATGGCGCCGGCGGGCGGGCGAGCGGCGG
>WUAM01000332.1:5098325-5132020 GCA_024336885.1 Actenoides hombroni
CTCAGGCTTCTCTTCTCCAGGCTAAACAGCCCCAGGGCTCTCAGCCTTTCCTCAGCAGAGATGTTCCAGTCCCTTCATCATGTTTGTAATTCTCCATTGGACTCTTTCTAGTATTTTCCTGTCCCTCTTGAACTGGGGAGCCCAGAACTGAACACAACACTCCAGATGTGGTCTCACTAGGTCAGAGTAAAGGGGGAGGAGAACCTCCCTCAACCTGCTGCCCACACTCTTCTTTATGCCCCCCAGGACAGACTGTATGAACTACTTCAATAAAGCAGAAAAAGAAGTAACCCCCAAATCCAATATTGAGTTATACTGAATTAATTATTTTGAGTAGAAGAATAATCCTCATGAGAGTTTACACCTTTAGGAGACTTATCCATCTGTCTTATCTAGCATATTATTTACTTTTTTGTAAAAACATTAGGGTTATTAAAATCAGGCCAAATAGAATGTTAACATAAAATAGGATATCACAAATAGAATGTTAACCTACAAAAAAATAATAAAATTGCCATTACCCGTAACTGAGATTTTTCTCCAAATATGTAGAGGGCTGCTTGCCGTCTCAACAGCTGACTCTGCAGGAAAGTGCTGCTGCTGTAGGAAGTGGGGTTATCCTTCCCTGCAAGCCTTGCACCAACATCAATGAATGGGGTCTGAGTGTTGATGAATCGGTTGCTTGAACGAAGACTTGCCCACACACCTTCATAAAGATGACAAATATTAAACCACCTCTTTCCATGAGGCACTGGAGATGATAATCATTACGGAATATGCTCAGTATAATTTGGAAAGTAGAGTGCTTAAACATGTCATTTGCATCCCTCATAAGACTTAATTAGCATGAACTGGAAAGAAATATCTTTGTAACAAAAACTGTGAAGAGTATCCCACCGCACTGTCCTTTAAGATACGAATTAAACTCTCCACAGTGTTTCTGTTGTAGAGAAAATGGTTGCTATGCTATCAGTAACACAACGATAAAATGCATCACAACTTGCAAGTAATTAACATCCATTAAAGTTTGTGGGAGTTAAATTGCCAGTGTTGTTTTCAGAAGTAGGGACAAAAATTTGACATAGTTCCTCGACAAAGGTCTATTACTTTGGCAGAGCATTATGTAATTACTTTCCTCAAAAATGGAAACAGCATCACTTAAAATTCCCCGTTACCTAGAATTCTTGTGTTCCCTTTGCCCTACACAATGTAATAGTGTCAATCAAATTGTAGTATGATGAAATGTATGTAAGGACAAGCAATTCAAACACGACATTTCAGGATAAACTACTCTGTATTTACTCTTGCAGTGCCATGACCAAAATGCAGAATGCCGTGAATTTTCGGTTTCAACTGTCCACCTCTAATGGACAATTAGAAATGAAAATGATTTTAAGGAAGTTCTTCTTTTAATCATGTTTCACAACTACACTCAGGCAGATGTGGCTATGGTACAACTGTGTGAGTGGAGAGAATGATGCCCACAAGATGCCAGTCTTACAGTTTTACTCTGTCAGTAAGATCACCGGTACCCTGGCAGTGCAGGAATCCCAAAGCTGGTGATAACACGAGCCAGACACAGACTTGCATCTGAAAGCAGCACAGCAGCAACTGAATGGCATCGTACCAACCTCAGAACCTCTGCCTCTCAACAGCATTTCTGTGCCTTGCTGATGCAGTTATATTGTTATTTCCAGAGTGGGAAATTCCTACAGCACAGAGACGTGCTCTGATCTGATCGTGCTTAAGTAAGTTTTGTGATTTCAAGAGAAGATAAAGTAGTGATAAACCAGATTGCCAAGACCTGTTTAGCACTAGCAGAAGAAAAGACAAAGAGTAAATATTCTTCTGTTTCTTATGTCTTAGTTAATGACTTTGTGAGGCTGTTTTTGTGTATCCAATGTGAGGTATGTGAAAGGTACTTGATTTTTAGAGTATAAATAGCACTACTTGAAAATCAAATCCCTTGAAGTATACTAAATTTGGCATTCAAATGGCAGCGTGAAATTCTTTAACCCAATATGCAGTAAATCAGACTCTTGTCCATACATCTGTGAAACAAGATCTCCAAAAGAGGCACCAGAAATACCCTGTACTAGTAGAAATTTAGATACTACCGTACCAAAAAACCCCTCCAACCCCTTTCCAATAACATGCATAGTTAACATTTCTTGCATGGAAGCAAAAAAAGCTGCAGATAACAGAAAAATTCCACTAAGATAGGTCAACCAGAAAAATAATGTTATTCTATTTTTTAGAAGCTGGATTATATTTCTGTTAAAGAATAATTCTGTACAGTAATCCTCAGCAGAAACTTGTCTGTACAGTTTAGCTTGTCTGCCTGTCTGGCTGCTAGTCTTAGATATAAGCAACAAATAAGACTAAATGAGAACAGTTGGCTAGGAACTTAGGAATTGGTAACAGTTCTAAACCATCTGAACTTCAAAGACAGCCAGCTTTATAAGACAACTCACCTAGTTAAGTAGTAAGTTTAGTATAAACTTTTGTTCCACATCTTAACTCCTACAGATGAAATACTAAAGCCTTTAGCAAGCAGAAATCACAGCAAACATTTAATAAGAGAAGTAACTTCTTGTTCATTTGGTTGGAAAAAAATGCAGGCTCCAACACAAACAACTGTCCCCCAAGGATGATATATACAAAAATACAGTGTCACCTTCTAACATTTACAAATGCAGGCCATCATTAGCACCTACAGAACATCAAAAGCAACAAAACTGGTTACAGATACATGCAGATGAACATGTTTACCAGTGATGGATAACAGTGGTCAAAACCCACAATTATATTTCTGTTCTAATCTATTTTGCCTAGCATCTTACGTTTTGTTAGCAGGCTTTCATTACTTGGCATATACAATATGACTATCTAACTTGCAGAAATCAAATTTTCTCTGTTCACAAATATTAACAGTAATTTTGGAAAGCAAATCTACTGACTAGTTAACAGCATTTCTTCACTATTTAGCAGTAGGTGTACTAAATGCTCTTTTGCAGAACTACTGTTTTGCTGTTTAAAATTTTCACCAAAAATGTTCCACATTGAATCATAACATTATTAAAGAATAACATGGTGAAGTGTGTGACTAATTGCTGCCACTGCATCATACAGTGGCCAAAAAAATCCCAAAGCAAAACAAACCCACAATACTGAAATAAAAACCCCCAAAATGTCATTAATGCAGAATCAAGGTTTCCTGTCAGTTATCACTTTAGCATGTATTAAGATATTGCAGTAGTTATGGAGATGGTAGAAAAGAATGTGCTTTCAGGAGACAGAATACAGTACCTTGATGGACTCTTCCCTTAGTTGCTGATTTGGAATTTGAATGAGTGAAACATTTATCTCTGTACCCAAGCACTGGTAGATAACAGTTAAGACAGAAGGAGGAGGAATGGAATGCACATTGCAGCGAGACACATTGCAGGAGAAAAGAAAAGGGTTACTTATTAATTTCCAAAGATCTAGTATATATTGAATTTCTTTATAGCACATGATTTATCAGACAGTACAAACTGTAGTCATCGCAAGACAAAACATCAATCAAGCCAGAAAACCAATATAAACGGGGAAGGAAGCACCCATTTATCAAGGAGGAGTAATTTCCATTGTCATTGCAATAGTTTCAAACACGCAGCACGGCCATCATGTGCTTTTCCATAATTACAATACCAAAGGAAATGTAACAATTAAATCATTCTGCTGAATACTTTACTGAATCCATCTGAAAGTTAGTTTAATTAAAAAATCACTTAGTGGGGTTTTTTTGTGTTGTTTTTTTTTTAATGGCTTAGTCTGTTTTAGGTACATAATTTGATGGACCTCAGAATCAAATCAGAGTGCAGAATGGTAGTTCTTTTAAAGGACTGTGTAAAAATAGATGCTTTTGAAAAGGTGCAATATCTACCACACAAAGAGATTGCCTTCCCCCATCCAAAAGCTTGTAGCCAAAAGTGGTAGCTTTACATGCTTAGCAGAGGGTTTATTTCTGGCTCAAAAGCCACATCAACACAAGCGACTTCTTTTACTACAAATATTCTATTAAAACATACCCAAAATACCTTTAAAATAAATGTCTGAGTTGAGTTTGTGTTTATTAATTATAAATATCCTGGTTTTTTTTTCCAACAGCAGCAAATCATACTGAGAAAACATTTTGTTCTACTAAATCAGACAACACTGCCAGGTAATTAGCAGTGTTCTGTAGAACTACACGATACTTAAAAAGTAACCTAAGAAGGAAAGGTAGTATTTTGAGTGAACTACAATTCTTGTGAAAGATATCAACTAAGGTACTGCCAAAAACCAGGTCCAAGAAAGAAAATATATTAGGAAATGCAAGTGTTTGGCTAAATATTTCAGATCAGAAGCAATTTGACAGGGCTTTAGGCAAATACTTTGTTGCAATGTTCCAGGTGAAGTAACAGACCATACCTGACACAGACACTAATATTTAGGACAAGTGATGAGTATTCAGATTTTTAAAAATGAGAAATACTATTCAAGCACTGGCACATACCTTTCAACTGAAATTTTAAAAGGATCTGTATTAAAAATACATTGCCTGGCACAAAAAAAAAGAAAACATCATTCTCAATTGGTCTATCACAGCTGAACCTGGCTTTTGAGCCCTGATATGCGAGAGAATAAAAACGAGGAAAAAAAGAAGGATCCACAGTCAAACCCACAAAAATAGTGCTGTTGTATTTTGTACAGTGTAGTGTGTAATGCATCATTTCTTGCTAAGTAACTAGCTAATCCCACTGATTTATTTTTTTTCGTTTTTGAGTTATTCTCAGGAATATAAAGGAGAGAGAAATCACATTTTTAGATTGCCTGCATGAATCTGTTTTTTCAGCTGGCCAAACCCCTGTATTTTTGGCCCTGCATACAGTCTTGTGACACTACTTCACATATGAAACAGAACTCGATTTATTTGAGAACAACTTGAGAGAGTCTATATACTTTGTGTATTTTAGAGTTTCCTCTGTAAGAACTGTGTTAGCAATCTAAAAGCCCTAGCATTTACTGCTCTGCAGGGAGATATTCCCTTTCCCTGGTCTCTCTTATCCTGTCAACTTCTCACCTTCACTAGGGCTCCCATTGTACTTGTCAAACATTCTTACGTTTCAGCAAAGTCCTCACGTATCCTGCTGAGCTGTGACTCGACTGCAGATACTGGGCTGAAATTACACCTTTCAGATATCTAGAGCAGGTGTGGCAGCAATCCAGCAAGACACAAGATAACTGCTCTGCCCTCTTCCCGATCACCGCTGAAATTTAGCCAAGAGACTTCACTGTCCAACAAAACACGTCTGTGACCTAATGCTGTTCACTAACAGGCAACAAACTCTAACCCCTGAAACCAGCAACGGTTATTTCAGTAAGCCCTTTATCTTCAAAAGACAACCTGCATTTGGTCAAGCAGCCAGCTTTCCCTTGCTTATCTGGAGCACCTTCACTGGTGTTCGGCTCTGCTTTGCTGTTGGCACTTTTGTCCCAGCACGAGGGGATGGAATACGACCGATTGTCTGCAGCCAGGGACACAACATTTTCACTGTTTCAGTACAAACTCAGCACAGCCACCAATTTACCTCACAATTCCAGACACTATTCACTCCAGTTCTCTTAGGCCCCTAGCCATTTTACCTTTCTAGTTAAAATCACTATGGTTTTTCATCTCCATGTACTAAAAATAACAGGACAGTGAGCATAGAACATAAAGAGAACATTTGATATGACATATGCATATACTATGAGTAATGAAAATGCACAGAATTTTCCATTTTTTTGTGATTACCATTTAACTGGCCTTCCTCTCTCCCCTTTTGCCACAATTCTCATATTCTCTACTCTATACAGCTCTGCATACATATATATTCCTTTTTTCTTCCCTTTCTCCCTCCCTCGTGACTCCTTCCTTCCTTCCTTCCTTCTTTCCTTCTTTCTTTCCTTCCTTCCTTCCTTCCTTCCTTCCTTCCTTCCTTCCTTCCTTCCTTCCTTCCTTCAATCCCACCCATCTCTTGGAAATTTTTCTCAACTAAATTGTTTTCTTCTCCCCCATACGAAGCTACAGTTTTTTCTATTAGACAACAATTTAGGTTGGAATGAACCTCAGTAGGTAAAGTGGTTGTGATTAATTTTAGAGGAGGTATCAAAAAGAAAGAAAAGCAACTTTCAGATGCTTAGAAATAATTGTAAGAAGAGCCTTCAGGGCTAAAAGGTAATAAATGCTCCCTTTTGGGAAATAGCTTCATCTCTATCCTAACACACATGTATTTAAGGAATTTGATGCGGTAATTTATTCATGTTTGCATTGAAAAAAAATCATAACAATTTTGTTAGACTACAAGAGTAAAAGAAGTTGGAAAGCACTTTGCAGAATGAAAGCTTCTTGTAGAAATGACACTGATGAGCCCTTGTACCTATTGCCAAAGAACGCACTGTATCTCCTTATATACTTACACAAAAGTATACTATGCCTGGTCACACAACTCCTTCCCTTTACCTAGAGTAAAATTATTCAGACAGATTATTTGTAACTTTATGAAGCATCAGCTAATCTTCAGCCAAATGCCAGAATGATCTGCAATTGGAGACTCAAAGTGCATTCAATCCTAATATAAAATCTGCATTTTCAGGCCATATATTTTAGACAAGAGAAAAATATGGATAAATTCAAGTATTTAGAAATGTAATTTCTAACTGTGTGTTGAATTTTTCAGTAACTTCCAGCATGAAACAAGCTTTATTCCAATGATAATTGAAGGACTTAAACCAGGGATTAGATACTTAACTGTTATGGACTGCAGCTGATTTGTAATTTCTGTTTTGTTGTTTCACAGAGTAATGAATCAGTAAGCAGTGTAATTATTTTTATTTCACTAACATTTTGTTATCATTTATTACTTCAAATAATAGACTTTGAGCTAGTCTTACTAACCTCCTCGAGCAAAGCTATTGGATAGATTTACATCCAAATGTCCTGGCACTACCTGCTTAAACACAGTAGACATTCTTGAAGCCCTCCTTTCAGTGCCTAAAGTCAGCCAAAAAAAGAAAGATGATTAAAAAAACTACAGTGTTACTCAGACTATCACTTAACATAACTGATCAAATTCCCTTTTTCACAAAATCCAGCTAATCCTTGCCAATTTTTGTACTTCGGATTTGTTTTTTAAGACAGATATATACATTGGCAACAGTGTGGAGATGTTAGATACAGTTAAGCAATCGACATACTTTACAATAAATGAAGCAAAGCATGCACACTTCAGGGATGGTGTTATTTTACAACAAAAGCCACTGTTTGCCTATATCAGGCCAATTACCACCAACCGAATAGGACAAGACAGACAGAATTTCAAGTCACATACTCTTCTTTGTAAGACACTGGGGTTATTGTCACATAAAGCTTGCCAGGTTCCATCACATAATAATTGTAATAAATTTCATTTCTTCATGGTTCCACATAGGCATCACTCAAATAGTGTGTTTTGAAAGAGTTTCCACTGCAAGTAAAGCTCTACTTGGAAATGACATTAAAAGCCCATATGACTTTGTAACACACATGAAAATGCCTGTATACCTTCCACTGCTGCTGCAGCTGAAGAGTATAGCCCTTCATGTAGAACCTGAGCTTGCAGTCTCCTATTTTCTTACTAAATGAAATACAGCAGT
Organism: Actenoides hombroni; assembly: GCA_024336885.1. Taxonomy (NCBI): domain Eukaryota; kingdom Metazoa; phylum Chordata; class Aves; order Coraciiformes; family Alcedinidae; genus Actenoides; species Actenoides hombroni. The sequence continues at coordinate 5,106,027 of WUAM01000332.1, forward strand.
ATTTTGCTTTCTTTTCAGTTTGGCAGTTTCTTATTCAATATCCAGTCTTCCATTGTTATAAAAGACTTGAAAATACCTCTTTGCTTTTGATTCTGTTATAAAATGGAATTGTTGCATTTGGAAAGTTTTAGCATCTTGATATTCTGGAGAACTTTATTTGTTCCAGAATTGTAATGAATTACTAATGCCTCAACACTGGCCATCATACTTCAGTGAATTTCATCAAAAACTATGACCCACAGGTGGCTAATTGGTTACTGAGAGATTAAGAATACTGAAAAGCATTTTGGGAGAAGATGAAAAACATCCTTTACGTTCAGAACACACAGTCACTGAAATTAAGAATGAATAAGCTATCTGAAAAGTGTTAAGAATAAAGGAACAACAGAATTCATATGGGACACTGAACTAATACCAAATGAGAGGAAACCCACTTCTCAAGCAAACCACAGAAAAGCACTATATAAACAAATCTTACCTGGAGACAGAGCAATGGTTGGTCTAACAGTGAGAGTGTTGCTGCCATTCATTTTGCAGTGGACGGATATTACATTCAGTAAGGCTTGCAGGTATTTTTCCTGTTCTATACTGCTTGAAGATTCTAAAGATGCAGGAGCTAGAGTCATAAGAAGAATGTAATACCTTAAAATACACTTATAAATGCATAAGATAGCAAAATAAAAAGCTTGTTATGTAAAGCAGAACATTGAAAAAGTCATGGTTTCTCTATCAATGTCTCAAAAAGCCACTCCTTTGATGACAAAGAATGCCCAGTTGTTCATCACCTGGCTGCAGAGCAGTACCCAGCATTCCACTCCACAAAGCTAAACTTCTGAAAGAGTCTGTTACCTCACAGTCATTACTAAAAAGACTAAACACTAGCCAGTGATCAGTATAAACAGAATGGAGATGATGTTGTTTTCCCTTCACTCTCAGAACGAAAAGTAACATTTCTAAGTCAGTGCTTCTTGTCAGCAAATTTCATCCCTTTTAAAAAATAGGTAGTGAATGCATAGAACTCGTTCTTCAACAAGGTCAGTTTGTTAAACTTACAAAATCATACTCAACCAGCCCTTCCTCAATCCAGTAAAGGAAGGTCACTTACCCACAACTGGAGGTTCCTTGAGATATATTGCCCTTTCACTGAAAGGATACATCTATCCCAAGACACCAGTGTTCAGGCACTCTGCTGCATTTAGAGACATCCATGGACACAGTCTACATGTCCTTCAGGTACCCTACCCCTAGAGTCTGACCTTTCTAACAGAATAAGAGAGGAGAGAGGATGGAGAGTGCATGCACACCTGGGTAACACATGGTAAGGGATCTCCAATTACAAAAAGCAACATTCCTGTTCCCTAGTGACAGTCACAGGAAGGATCTTCCCACAAGCTTAGATACCTTGTAGGAGGGGGGGGACTGCACTGTTGCGAGAACCACAATTCCTTCTCTGAAAACCTCTGAATACTCCTTCACATGCATGTACATTCAGATGACTACCCATCAGAAATAGAATGATATTCCAGTGATTACTGATATTACTTAAGTCAACGGGGACCTGGAAAAGGACCATTTCAGTTTTCCTTGCAGTACCTTCCTGAGGAGAGTGTCCATCTTTGCATTTTAGAACAAACAGTAACTCCAGAAGCTAATGTCTGACAGATACAGTTACTGTCAAACAGATTATTACGTAATACACTGCTGGAATTATGACAATGGCAATAGGAAAGGCTATACAAAATGAAAAAGAAGAAACCACCTAGAAAAACAGTGAGATGACACACAGAAAACATGCTTGAACAGGTCAGGCTTTGAAAATCTTGTGTTGGAAGGCTCCCATGCATGTAGAAATGATAGCTACCACAGACAACAGAGAAGTGTTTTGATATATATAATATTTACATACACACTTTGCAAATTATTCCTGCAGAATTTTTTTCAGGAGGACTGTAAAAAATACTTAAAGCATGTAATCTTCAAACTACTTTTATGCAACTTGCACATATTGGTACAATATGCTTGTTACAGGTTTTGAAAAATTCTATAGAACAAACTATTCAGTAGAGTCAAACTTTATAATTGCATTTGAGTCATTTTTGGGGTGAAAAGCAAACATAGAGAGGATTGAGGAATTTCTTTGCTACCTTACTGAGTTCCTGGTTTTCCAATTCTACTTCATATTTTCTTTTTCTCAAATAAAGAAAAATGATGGCATAATTATAGAATAATTTCTAAACAAGTCAGAGGATACTTTTTCTACAGCAATATGCCAAATTCACTCTTGGCATGACATTAACTCCTAAGAAACCACCAGGGTGAGAGATGGAAATCCAGGCAGTCTCAGTAAGTATCTGAAACACAGCCTGCGAATGACAGGAGTCAACTAACCTTCTTCTGAAAACTGATGTTGCCCTACTGTTACAGCCTTCTCAAAAATACACTATTCTGATAAATCCTGTGCTACTCCCGTCTTGATCACTCCAAGGAAGAGATTTACTTAATGCAAAGACCCCAACTAAAATCTTTCAGATCTATGCTTTATAAAAGAAAGACAGTATTAAACTAGTATGCCAATGAAAAACATGAAAAAAATCAAGGATAATGGTGTCTTTAGTATTTTCTATAACCCTCAATTGTAAGGGTCAATATAAATGCATTACATAAACCAGCACAATGGAAAAAAATTAAGGGAAACGGGGGAAGTTTGCAATGCATTTGGCAGATACCAGCTTTTACCAAAGACTTTTGGTACGTATATCATCTCCATTCAAATTATTCATTGACATTTTCTGAACCACTTTCACACAATTCAGGATCTGCTTCTTGACATACAATAATTAAACTGACCTAGTAATATCCCGAGACATTACTTCACTGATTTCCTGTAGAAAAATACATTTTTCTACATAAAATTACTTATACAAAAAGCCTAGCTGCATCAACTCACCTGTAGTATGTGTGTTTTGGGATTTGAAGAGGCCAACAACACCTTTGCCATGGAAGCCCCCAGATCTGAGCAGAAGAGTACTGTTTTTAGTGTTCTTCCAACAGACAACCGGTAGGCGATTGTGGCGGTAACAGCGAGCGACTCTCTGCAGACTGCTGTCTTGAACAGACTGAGGGACTACCAGAAGCCCAGGATAACTGCATAGACAAAAGGTGAAAAAAAATGGAAAACCAATTAACATTGCTTTCAAAATTTACAACAATGAAAGAAATGTCCTAAAATTACAAACTGAATATACATTTTAATGAAAATACACCTCAATGGCTAGAATTACTGTTTTATTATATTTCATTATAGTCTAATCCTAGCAAATGAATTAACTTGTAAAGAAAACTGCATTTTAAAACCAAATTTAATTATGGAAAATTTGTGAGGCTATCACTACTAGTCTCCTTCCACTTAAGGTTATATTTTATTTGGTAGTAATTTTCTTTTTAGTGTATCTCGTATTTGTCACTATAATCAAGCCATATTTTGAGCATGACAGAAAAGAGAACTCTGAGGCATGCAAATGCTGCAGCAGTTTTGTTTTGACACTCGTATATGAAATATGAGAATTGAAAGGAAAGAATGTTAGATTGCCTGAAGTATCACAACTACAACAATAGCTTTTGGTTTATGACAAAATATATTTAAATTGTACAGTCAGATTCCTTGGAACAGGGCATTTGCAACTGCTTTTTTGTGTACTGTTTAGAACTCTACAATACATTGAGAGATTAGGAAATTCACTGAGACAATACGTTAAAAATAGAACACCCAGAAAGATAGCTGTGTTCATGTTAGTGAAAGGATTCAAGCAATATGAAAGATAATTTTCTATCTCTTCCAAAAAGTATTCAATTTAAGTGCCATTTTCATATCTTAAGAAGAAACTAAGCCAAGGAGCACTGCTTACTAAACAGCTTTGTTCCTCTACAATACACACTGCTCTTGTAAATTCAGGTCTTTGACATTTATTGAGCTGCCCTCGTACAAAATCAATGTACATAATACTTACAGTCTACCACTTAAAACACGGTAACCAAACTAATATCACACTAGGTAAGTATTTATAGCCTGATATTTGTAATCCACTCAGATGTTAGCTTTTCAAAAGAGTCCTATAGGATATTAAAAGCTGGTGGTTTGGGGGGAGGAAAGTTGTCTGCATAATGTTGAAAGCATAACAAAACTGTACAGATTTTTTAATGCCTTCATCTGTATTGTACTCAACGGTGACTGAACAAAACTAGTTACTTTGCCTGTTACTCCAGGTAAGTTAGAAAACAAAGAAGGATCTAATATTTTTCTTGTGTGCCCTTCTTCCATGAAAAACGGGTCATTTCATGATCCATAATAAAAGCAGTGACTATCCCAAATGATCTTTAGAGAATGCAAATGCTCTTCTGATATGACTCATGCAGATATGCTTTTGTATTAAAAAGAATTTTTGTGGGTGGTGATAGTAAACCACATCAGCTTTCGCAACAAAAAAGGAGCTGGTAAAATTCATGTCTTAAAACGTGGCACGTGACTTACAGCACATGAGAAACTTTTAAAGTTGTGTAGATACCTTCACAAACTCCATTTTAAAACATTTTTATTTGAAGAAAATAGTTATGTATAATTGCGTCTGAGGCTTGCTTTTTTTATTTAGGAACAGAATAGATTTTATATGCAAATATATTACATAAATAATTTCCAGTGCCAACACAGCAGGTTACAGAAACCACACTGAGAGAGCGAGTTCTACCAGCTAGCTATCGGCTAAGCTGGAAAGCTGAAAAATAGCCTAATGATTTAGGCATCTGTGTAGAAACCCGAGAGAGACAAACTCCTTCAAAAGGCAATTCAGAGTATCTAGATTAGCCTCCTCCAAAAGCCCCAGAGGCACTCTTTTTCCATGGGCTATAGAAATAACCTAGGATGGAAGGCTTGTATTGTCTGACAGATCTTCTGGGGCAGTTCTGAAAGCTCCCTTCTGGCTACCATTGCTGGCAGTCTGTCTGGATCTGATGAATACATATGCAGCCATCAGAACCACAGAATCTTGGAATCATAGAATACCAGGTTGGAAGGGACCTCAAGGATCATTTGGTCCAACCTTTCTTGATCTAGACAAGATGGCCCAACACTCTGTCCAGATGAATCTTACGTGTCCAACGTTGGGGAATCCACCACTTCTCTGGGGAGATTATTCCAAGGGCTGACTGTTCTCATCATTGTCCAATCAGAATCTCCCCAGGATTAACTTGTACCTATTACCCTTCTCTAGACCCTCTCCAGCCTGTCTACATCTTTTTGATCAGTCTCTGTGTGGACTACAAATACCTTCAGGGTCACTGTTTGAACACTCCCGTAGACACAAATTTTCTCAGAGTAAGTTGCTTACATGGATATATCATGTGATATATGTGTTACATCATCTTTACTGTCAAGTAGTTGACTAAACTGGTGAACTCACCTCCTGCAAAGTGAATACATCCTGTTCAGTGCCGTTATTCTTAAGTATTCTGTTTTGGAGCGAGAAGTGTTGCTACTGATGGTCCCCAGTCCCAAACGCTGATAGTCTCTGAAACAGGCTCTTTCTACCAACTGCTCCATTGTTGATTTTTCTGATGCTTTTAAGGTACCACTTGTGTGCAGCTCGCTGTCATCTGAAACTAAAGTTAAAAATCCTTAAGAGTTTGCTACTGGGGAGGCCAGAAGCTACCGAGAAAATGATGCTATTTTCATTTGAACAAAACAGGAGTTTGTCTTACTGTCAGTGACAAATGACAAGAACAAATACATACAAACCACAGTTTATAGAAATTGTAAACAACATCTTAATGAGGAAACCAGAATATATAGCAGTTACCTACTACACTTGTGACTGATGTGGCTGACAACTCTCTCACTAAAATCCTGGATAAAGTTCTCTCATATATTCATTTGAACTGAAGGCAGATAATCTTTCTTTCAACTGTTTATAAAAACCTGTTGAACTCAAAACTGCTATACCAAGCAGTACACAAGATAGACTAATGAAAAATGTGCACAGAAATTCGTTAAATATCCAAGATAAAATGGACCTTGCAATTCTTTTAAACTGTCTCCAAAAGATGTAACACACTTTTTCAGACTTGGTCCAAATCAAAATGCTTCTGTGTCATTTCACAACAGATGACTGCTGGTTTCTTAATGCCTCAGTTTCAATATCAAACAGCATCTTTCTTCAGTCATGCACATCAGCTGCACTTTCTGAAGAAAAAACCCTCTTTAACCATAAGATAAAAGCCATGTCACAAGCTCAAACTACACAGAAATTCAAGTCAAGCAAGGTCTTTGTACAAAACCTGCCACCTGCCTCTTTACTGACATTTCCAACTATTTCCAAATACTTCTGAAAGCAGATTTACTGTTCACAGCATGGATCAGTTGCTACCACCTCAAGCACTGAAATATGTATGTATGAGGGGAAGCATTTCTTCATGAGTGAAGCACTGAAAAGTATATATCGATTTAAATTAAAACCAGAACTTTTTAAAACTTGACATTACAATTCTAAAAAAAATTAAATAAATTACTGGCAGTATACAACATTCAGGATACCAGTGTAGAACTCATATACATTTTTTTTTGGTGCTAGCAAAAAAAGCTAAATGAATAAATTACTTTCCCCTGCAGTTCATCAAACAAAAGCAACAATTCTCTATTTGACCTAAACAATAAAGAGTCTAATGCTGTGGATATCCTCTCTTTTTTTCTGGTTTTGCATTTACCACGGTGAAAAATAAGTTACAAAACATTTACAAGTATGAAGTGCACTAATGAGAAATGAGTTTTAGAAATAAATTTTATTTTTGGGTACACAGAAACTTGGTAATTAGCAGTTTTGAATGGAAAGATGTAACTGAGTCAGTTAAGATGAGGGTGCATATTTTGAAATACTTTTCTCTAAATGCATTTTTGTCTCACGAAAGCAGATATCTGCGTGATCAGAATTTGCAAAACATTTCCCCATGCATAAAAACCTAGAGATCATAAGAATTCATACCGATGTCATTAACCTGAATAGGGAGGTGAAGATCGTTTGCTGTCAAGTTTAAAATGGAATTTTCTTTTATTTTGAAAAGAAGAGGAATAATCCCTCTGTTTTACTGTTCCTGAGATATGACTTTGGAAAAGCACATTTTCCAGTCTCCTGTTTCATGGAGCACACCAATATGATCACCCAGTGCAAACAGACTTTAGTAGTGGTGAGATTCTAGACTCTGAAAATAAAAAGATGGGCAGAAATTGGAGGGAAATTATGTGTTCATTAGCAAAAACTAGTAACTAGAGTACTGTGCTCAGTTTTTGTAGTTGCATTGCAAGTTCTCTGTGGACCAACTAAAGAGGACTTGAGAAAGGGGCAATGGAGATATTAGAAGTCTATCAAGAACAGTAAACAAAGAACTGAAAGAACTACAGATATTTAATATCCAGAAAAGAGAAGAGAAATAAATAAATAAATACATGAAGCTGTGCAATCAGAATGAAGGGAATAATCTGTTCTATATATCTATGATGGCAGAATAAGAAGGGGAGGCTTAAAATCGTGGCAAGGAAATGTTCAGACCTGAGTATCAGAAAGTTGCCTGTTTCTCTCCAGCATGAAGGATAATCTCTGAAAGCTTCTAAGATAAAACTTAAGTAAACACCTAGAACAAATTAAGTATGCTGATTTTGTTTTGGGGCAGAGAGATGGAGTAGATGATCTCTTGAAGTTCCTTCCAACCCTCTCTTGAACATGTTTTTGATACAATGCATCACCTGCTGCAGACAGTTCCTGTTTACTTCACTGTTGGTGTAACTGCATAGGTCCCATGCTTCAGCTTTTGAGACTTGCAAACAAAAAGTCATCTACAGCAGTCGATATAAAAGAAACAGCAATTTTTCTGTGGCTACGTGTACTCTGGCTGAGGTACTAGTGTTGTCAGCTGACTGACTAAACCTGAGGTGTCAGTTCAGGGTGGAGAGAAAAGAAAACTGTTAGACTTTGATAATCTTCCACGTTCCCAGTCAAAATATCTGGAAAGAAGCAGTTAGGAAGCCTCAAAATTTATAGCTGTGTGATGTTGTTAGAGGAGGAAAAAGTGACTGTCACTAAATTTTACATAACACCTGTGTTCATGGAGGAGTAGTTGTTTTGTAGATCAGCAATGCAAAACCTGAAAATTTCTTCATCACCAAGACAAGTACAAAACACAGGTATGTTTATACTTGGTGCCTCTGGGGGAAGGACACAAAATCACCCCAAAAATCACATAGGTACAGCCCGCAGAATTGCTTCTGGCCCAAAGAATCTGCATACTAACTAAGCACTTCAGAAAGATAGTGGAAATTCAAGTAACAATGTAATTTTTCAGCACTATAAAGACGTTCTGGTTTTGTAATCCCTTATTTTTGCCTTTTTTTCCCCACCACTTTTATCTGGAATGGAAGAAGAGACTCAATATTTTGTTAGCTTTCCTGGAATGGCCTCTTCCAATATGGAGACAACAGAGACAGTGCAGTAACACAGTCTTGCTTCAGACAACTTTTAGGTGTCTGCTCCTAAGTCACATAAGTTGCATTGTTCACTGACCACACATTCAAAAGGAAAATCTGGCTTGCTTAATGTTTTGAAGAAATTATTAGTGTTTGATAAACACTTTGTTATCTGAAATGCTTTTATAATTTTATTTTTTTTTAAAAGAAAGAATGGTATGACAAAACAATACCTGTTTATGTACAGGAGAATCTGGTTCCCTCTAGTGGTTTATTATAAATTAGCACTGGTCCAGATAAGGATATACTGACAGCAGCACATGGTAGGAAAAGAAGTATTTGGAAGAATGTCAAAGCCCACACCATCACATGAACTCTACAAAGTGCCCAAATCACTTTTTGTCTTCTGCCCCCAAACCCTTTCAATCAAAATTTGAAAAAATGGTAGTAATTACTTCAGTAGTAATGACTTCTGCTGCTTGCAGAATTCATTTGTCGCTTCCACATCCACAAAAGTTTTGCTCTTTCTGGAATCGCACCAATTTCTGCTTTCTCATCATAGACTAACAGCAGATGTCATGATGTCTAAAGGTAAATGGAAGTTACAGTGTGCTTCTGTGCTGGTCCATTTAGACTTTTATGATGTAAAAATGATAAAAAATATACTATAGATAAATAGTTTGATAATAAAAAAAATAAAAAACCTAGTATTTTGCTTTATCACTGGATGAAGTCAATTCTTTTGCCTCATCATCACAAAAGAAAAAGCTTCATGAACCTACACATTTGAAACCCTTCTCTTTCCTTCCTATCTAGAAAGACCCTGCAATTTCTTCTCCAATATATTTCTTACTCGATGCACTGCAATGCAAGAATAATAGGACTGACTTAGCAACCAAAATGGAAATAAAGGATTTACTCTTACCAGAGACATCATCATCTTCATTCCAGCCAGGGCGGTTCCCTCTCTCCTCCACTATTGTGCCTGTCTTCTTCTTTAATAAATATTGGCGTCCAATTGTCATCTTCCCAGCACGTTTGGCTCCTTTCACAATACTTTTTGAGAAGGTACTGCAAATTCACAGCAATACAGATAATCAGAAAGATGCATGTGATTCCCCCTGATAGCATGCATAGATTTTGATGATGAACCCACATACCCAAATACAGTCTATTTCATAATTTTTCATTTAATATAATGGCAAAAATTATAACCTCCAGAAAAATGTCTTCCTATATTAATTAATAAAGACAAATTTCATTATTTTGAGGTTAATTTGTGTCTGTTATGTGTAATGGTAGTGAATAAGCAGCCATCAGCTTTCTTTAGGTATTTGTACTTTGCTACTAAGGTGATAAATGTACAAAGTCAAAAAGTAAAGCAGGAAAAATGGATATTACCATTTTAGGATTCCATAATTAGCTTGGGATTCTACTTTCCTGTGTCAACACTGTAATAATTAACAGAGAATCACAGGAACTACCACTCAGGAACAGACTAATGATCCATCTAAAAAGTAACGTATAACAAACTTCAACAGAGGACCCAAAGCTCATACTCTACATTAAAAAACACTAGGAAACAGGGGAGGCTGTACTAAGGGTAAAAATAATTCTAACCCACATTAGGTTCTTAACCTATAAAATAACACACAAGAAATCTGGTTTTTCTGTTGGCACAGTCTGCATAGCTGAAGATGCTACTTACATTGTGTGTGTTTCACAATGTAATGAGATGCTTGCTCAAATTTACTGCAGCCAGAAATTTGGATTAATAACATATTCCTCTACCAACTCGACAGGTATATCATACTGATCTACCTTTTATTCAGTAAATATAAGAAGGTGCAGGAGAGCAATCAATTCTTTGGACTTCTCTGAAAACAGCTTTACTGATCTGCTTTTCTGCAAAGCTGTAAGGTTTTTCAATGCATGTAACTAATACTCAACAAGAACATCAGTAATGAAAGAAGAATGACTCTACCGGAATGAAGTGTTCTTCTCTTTTTGTTTTGGTAAAATTATCTGTGGTGCTGTTTGCCCAGCTGCAAATGCAAAAGTGCTGAAGATAGATTGAGGGTAACGGAACTTCATTAACTGTTTCTTAAATATTTCCACCACTTCAGGACTTACTTCTTCGTCAAATGCTACTTTAATTAACTGCATATTAAAGATATGACATGTTAGAAAAAAAAAAAAAAAAAAGACTTAAGAAAGTAAAAGATTCTAAAATATATTTACAAAATTCCTGTACAATATCCGTAGGAAAATACAAATATATGTATATGTAACTTTTTGATTTTCAGGGTCATTAAACAGCTTATCAATTTTTTTTATTGCATTTTTACATTTATGTCCTAATACCAAGGTATTTTCACTAAGAAGCATCTGGAATTCTCATATTATCAAACAGAAAATATTTTGGTGAATCCAAGCAGTAGTGCTGGCACTAAGCTGTCTACAAGAGTTCAAATACTATCCACATGGGACAGCTTAGCTTGGAAATATTCTGCCAGCTCTGCCCATATACTGGGAACTAAGGTTGGTAATGCACTTCAAAGGCTCCCATCAAACCAACAATTTCAGCATTCTAACATCACAACCATAATATTTCCATTACTATTCATTCCAATTTTTGCCTTACCTTGCAAAGCATAGAAAACTGCTAATAATAAAGATGCAATAGTGCAATCTGAACCTTAAAAAGGAAATAACCTTGTGCTTTCAGGAGGAAAAAACTGGAAAAAACCAACCCAACCAAAACACAAACAGGGAAAGAAAATAGGAAATCCATAGAAGGGCCCAAAATGCTCAACTTCTGAGAACGTGGAAAAAACAAACTAAGAAACATCCTAGAGCTTTACTTCTGTGTGAATACCTACACATCTTCTGAATGCCTTTTGTTTGTCATCTAGAAGGTGAATTTTATCCTTGCTTTTTAAATTTCACTTGTTTAGTAAATACTTTCCAAATGACTAATAACTCTGTTGTTCTATGACCTCCTTGCAACGAGCTCTTGAATCTTTAGGGGTTACACTGATCTGCAGTTTTCAAGACATTAAAGAGACATAACCAGTGCCAAAACCTTCTGAAAGTCATAATTAATAAACAAAGAGGGGGGGCTATTTCATACTGTATTGAACTCTAGCCGTTACAAAGGGAACAAAAAGTAAACTGTTTGCTGATTGTTTTTGCTCTCATAACCTAATACAAAACTATGCTAAACAAAAGCAAAGATGATGTTTGACCTGAATCCAGCACTAAAAACAATGAGCTGTGTCTGTATTTAGCACATCATTGAAGCATGCTAACTATTCTGGTAAAAACATTTCTGGAAAATACAAGTCCTTATGAAGTCCTCTCAAAAGAACAACTTTCAGTTGTTTTACTCACTGTGCTCCTAATCGTAGACTTTTGAATAGGATATTGAAGGATGATTGGCTACATAATGTCCATTGTGGTAAGGAACTAATTAAATGCCAATGATCTATTTTATTCTGTTTGCAAATGATGATTACTGTTCTCAACGAAAATATGCTTCCGGAGTCAGTCAACCCAATGGCATATTTCATATCTTAAGCACTGCAGTTTGCTTTCCGTCCACAACGTTAAATTCTGTGCCTTCAACTTTCGATCTCTTAGGGTTTGACCACAGTTAAGGTCACCATCAAGAAGGAATACTTCAGAGACTTCATGATTCCTAACTCTTAGAAGCCCATCTCTGTCAATTGCCTTCAGTAACTATGCTACTGCTGAACACACTGAGGGGGATCCTACAGACAAGAAACTACCAGATCTGTGCAGAATCCAGCAAACTACCACAAACTGGGCCAGTTGTAGAGGCTTCTTATTTCTAGCCAATGGTGGCTACCCTAAAGATTCCTAGAAGTGCAGCTTCCATGTGAGATGTACTTTCTATCACGGATTCTTACAGAAAGCTGGTAAAGTGACAAGTCTTGAGAAGAAAGCAGTATTTAGCATTCCATATTCATTCCGTGTAGCCGGAAGAAAGAGAAAGCATAGAAAGCATGCTTCCAGTGGCTTGCCTAGGCCTCTACTTACTCACTTTAAGAGATACTGGCCCTAAAATAGCCCTTTACTGGATCCAAAATAGAAATGTGAGGAAATGAGTGAAAGAAACAAAACATAAAAATGGTAACACTCTTCAAATATCAACCTGGCCAAAAAACTCCAGAGGGCTGCATTCCCTGTTTACTTGACAGGGCAAACTGAATTCCTCACAAATATCAGGACAAAGTGCTGCTCCTAAGTACCTGGAGCTGGTGGTGCTGTCACATAAATTTTCACAAAACTTCCTTTTACCTGAAAGGTAGCTGAAGTGATCTGCAGTCCTTCCTGCATGCTCTGCTGCAGCTGGTTCTGTATAGTGATCTTCTTCTCCTTTGTAACGGACGCAATAGGAAAGCTCCGGATCACCGTCTGCTCTCCGACTGAAGACCACAAAATTGTATTTACAGATACTTGTTAGATCACAGAATCAGATCTGCTTTGGTCGCTTTTTGCTTTAAATAGTTACAAATTAGTAAGTCCAAAACAACATGAAAATAACAGTACAGAATTAATTTCAGGCTAAGTACTGGAAAAGTTAGTAAATTCCTAACGTATTATTTGTAATCTGAATTTCCGCTTAATTTCAGCTGGGATGATTAGAAAAATACTCTCCTTCCTTCTGAGTCTTTCTACACAGTGGAAATGCACCCCCGAAATCTAGATTGTTTCTTCACCCTTTAACAGTTTCAAGCTTATTTAATTTTCATATTGCATTATACAACTTATAAACAGTGAACAATATAGACTAACAATATAAGCAGTGAACAATATAGACTAACAATATAAACAGTGAACAATATAGACTAAGTTCATGTGGCTACGAACTTATTAATAATCATTTCAGTGAGAACACTAAGTCATTAATATTCTTCATTTAACACAACTGAAAAAAACCCTGTTTAATGAAAAATTAGGGTTTGTGGAAGCTGCAGATCTCACACAGTATGTACATTCTGTCCTAGTGGTGAAGAAGCTTACAGATGTTGCTGTATAAAGCAGCACTATCAGACCAACTTTACAGGTGGAACTCAGATATAAAGATATTAAGCATTTTGTCCATTCAAAAGTCTTTGGAAATTACTTAAGTATGGCCAGGTTCTTATCTTCTCTCTCTAACTTCAGGTATTCCATAAAAGCCCATAATATCATGTGACAGTCTACTGAAGTTTCCTCTAAGACAAGTACATATTATGCTTTTCTATTACATAAATTACTGAAGACAGAACTCAAAATACCTACCAATACACAGAAATAAACATTTAGCATCTAATGCCTCATCTAAAGGAATAAGTTCTAGTTAAGTTAAATGCAAAATCAGAATCAATTATTGTCATATCTAGTGATGAAAACCTATATTAAGAGATTATTCTTATCTGATAAACATGACAAATTCTATGTTGACGCTCGAATAGGTGGATAGGCCAGCTCAAAGTCCTGCCTAACTGAAGGACAGCAACTATCACTGTTTAATTTTTCTTACCCAGTTGATCATGAGGAGTGCCTTTAAATATAATTCTGTAAGTGGTAAGGAACAAAGCTCCTTCAGCAGGAAGGATGTGAGGACCTCCAAGCAGTCCTCCTGTAGCTTCCTCTCTGCCATCAGGGTCCAGCAGCACACGGAGACCTTCACAAACAAATTCTTCTCCTGGCAGTAAAGTCGGTCGTAGAATTTTGGGCTGATATAAAGAAATTAAAATATAAGTGTAATGGTGATACCAGTGCTATAGCTCAGCCTAGTTACAATATTTGGCTTAAAAAGCTTCAAAACAATATTGTTATGAGACTGAGTGCAAAGAAGGGAGATGGAGTTTGGACTCAACTAAGAGAAATGGGCTTCAAAAAACAGTGGGCATGCAACAGGCTGTTTATGATCAGAAGTTTGGCTCTGCTAGTTTCATAAGTTCATATTTCATGAAACCAAAGCCAAGCACTTTATTTATCACTGGTGGAAATTTTCTTTCAATGTTTTGATGTTTCCTTCTAACATTATGAGGGGGGAAGAAAAGATGACTGCATTGCATTATTCTAATACTTGTAAGGAATACAAATATGTTTCATAATACTTGCCTTCTGTATTGGTGGAAGCCGCCTACTCTCCCGATGGACAGCCTCCAGGGTCTCTATGTGCATTGCTACAATGCCTGGAAAGCAGTAACACCATAAATAAAGTCTCACATAATATGAAAGAGAAAGTTGCAATGTAATTAAAACTCTGATATTCTGAAATTCTCAAATTTAAACATGAAGGAAATAATTATTTGGAATACAACAGCAATTATAGGCTAGAAAAGAAATCTAACCTAACTGCACTGAAAGTAACTGGAAACTAAAAAATGCATTTCTCTCACTAGGAAAAAAAAAAAGAAAAGAAAAAAAAGACTACAACCCCCTTTTTTTTGTCGTGGTTCTTACCTGGTATCATGCAATGAAGACCCTTGATGTGATCCTGTGTAACTCCACTCTCTGTGCAAACTTTGTCAATAAATCTGGTGATGAAGCGTACAACTGCGTTTGCAACATCGTTGTTCTCCGAGTCCTCAAATCCACTCTCAGTGTCATAACTCTCTGCAACACTGCCTGCAATACTACAGACGTAAAGAAAAGAAATTCCAAGTGTGAAAAATTCAGCTGGTGATGCACATGTGATACTTGGCTAGACACAGCTAAGCTGTGGTTTGTGCTTTATTTTTAGTTACAATGCATAAACCTTGCTAAAAACACATGGTGCTCCCAAAATTGCACTTTTCACTGTCATTAACACTGTCAGAACTGCATGGATGATGACATAGCAGACCATTCCCTCCATGGGTCCAGTGCAGACAGGCCCACAAGAGATAAAAAGCTGCTTGGAAGTGAGCTCAGTGTCTTTTCTTCACAGAGTTAAATATCTTATTTGCAACCCATGTTTGCAGAGTAAATATTCAAAAACTCAAAAGATTGTAAGAAAAGCTTTTCTGTGGATCAGACAAATTCAGATCTGACAAAATTCAAGCAAGTCAGTGGGAAATGTACTTCAAATCTCTAAAAATGCCTCCCATAAAAATATTAAGGGCCAGATTCATACATTGCAACATATACCACAGTTTGTCTACTGAGCATGTCCTAATGCCTCAGTTGAGAGGTGTTTAGTCAGCAGAAGTGAGCAGACACGGGGAGTCTGATGCTGATAGCCTGCCTGTCTTCTGCTGGATGTCAGTGTTCTCAGTGTTCTAGAATTTTATCAGGTGGGAATTCTGATCCGTCCTAGGTGATAATGAATACAACAAATAGAGGGAGGAAGGTTTGTTATGAAATGTCCTGGATTTACATGCTAGGGAGTGTAACTGGCATTGTACTCCTCCTGCCTCCTTAGTAATTTAACCTTTGCCACAGTGGTTTGACCTCAGTGCCTTTCTTCCCTGCAGCTGTTGCACAGAAACTCTGATTTTATGGATGCTATACAAATGCTTTCTTCATTTTAGTTTCATACACTGTTTTTAATAAAAAACTAACCAAGTAGTTTTTGGGTTGCTGTTTTCTTTCTCATCATACTCTATGTTTATCTTCAACAAGGACAACTTTGCATTTCTTGATTAAAAATTACTACTGCAACAACAAAATTTTTATGTTCCTTTAAACAGTCGTAAATCGCTCCAGATTAAGTTCTGTTACTTAAGAGGAATCACATTAGACTTCTGCTCTCCTTAATTAATAAACTTGAAAAGAAGATACTGAAATAAGCTGGTATTAAGAATAAGTCCTGAAAAGTAAGAAGCTGTTTAAAACTGTGGCCCATCCTGACTGATTACCACTGAACTTGTGTACCCACCTGTTTGTCACAATACTGTTGCTGCCACTCTCCCAGTCACCAGTAGCTGATGTTCTCAATAACTTGTTCTTACTTGTATCCAGTGGTACTAGCAGGTAGACCATGAGGTTAGCAAAATGAATTGCCTGACTGAAGACTGTACTTTCCTCATTCTGGACTAGCTCTTGCTGTGTTTGTTTATTAAGAGTTGGCCATAATCGCAGCTGCTCTGCAGCCAGGTCCATTGCTGTCTTATCCTGGTCTGGACCTACAGAATTCTTCTCCTAGAAGACATATAGAAAGAAATATTATTTCTTCTATGTCTTTATAAAGCTCTAGCTTAAACAATGTTTAGTCAAAACCTTATTTATTTTTTATTAAACTTATTCAGTTGTCTAAATTACATATTCATTTAAAAAGCAGAAGCAAATAACTATACCCAGTGTGGTTTAAGAAGAGTTGTAGTAAATGAGCTTTGAAGGCAGTTGACTGAAATAGGCAAGGAGCACAGTGTAACATCTATGTAACATAATTTCCTTCTAGATCTTTTTTATGCTATATGAGCTTCCATGTTTTTTCAGAGTGGTTAACTGATTTTAATATAGCTGCTCCCCTTAGCTTCTCCACTTAGCTCCCATAAGAACAAGCATAAATCAGGTTGAGAAATAACATGCAGCTCATGGCGTGATGCAGGTGATATTCTTCAAATTCCTAGAATGTTCACATGCAGCAAGCTTTTATATAAACAGTTTCCAGACCAGTTGAAATGTTCCTATTTTGACATGTTGGGAGTCCAATTCTAGCATTTGCTTGAAGCAAACTAGGTAGATAGCACAGAGTCAAATGATATTATAGCCTGAGGGAATTAGAATAAAGGAATGTGCAGCTGATATTAGTGACCTAATGCCTGATGTTAAATTATCAATGGACTAAGCATCTTGTAAATTTCTTTTCTATGCTAAGTTAGGCTAATTTTCCACATAAACACATGTAAAGGTTAAAGTAAATGCTTCCTTGTAAGTTCTACTGTCCTTCACATTTTTCTGTAGGTAGTGTCAGACTGGAAGGGGCCCCCCTGTACACAGTCCCACAGTCCTTTTCTCTTTATCCCCCATATGTCTGACATGCCTTTCCAGTTCTTCATTCTGACTACATTTCTGGGAATCTCTCTGTCTATTTTACTTCCTCTCCTTACAATGCTGTATGACTTTCAGTAGCATACACTTTTCAGTCATATAGTTGATAATGACATTTTTGTACAGGAAGAGAGAATACAAATGTCTCTGTACTATGTGTGTATTTGCTCCTTCTTAAAAAGAAAAAAAAGAGTCTTATTTCCTCCTGCTGAGACAGACAATTTGTGTTCTGGAAGATTTGTTCAATTTTAATAAATCAGACTGAGTGCCATTCAACAGAAACCACCCTAGGTTTTGGTACTAGTCTAACCTGGACACTAGAACTGCTGCTAGCTTAGGTTCTTCATATAACAGAACTGTCACTAGTTTACAATATTGCTATATGATAAGTCACTACCCTCAAGAAAAACATATACTTTAAAGTGTGTAAAACAATACAAAAAGTGGTTGTTTGAAAAAATCATAAGAGCAATGTCAAATTAAACTGCTTTTCAAATAGATATAAAGTTTTGTGATTATTCATGATATTGTATGCTGTTTAATATGGGAAAAATTAAAGAAAGATATGTGAAATTGAAGAAACCATTATTTAGCTCTCTATAGCTTAGGGGACAGTTAAAATGTGAATAAATTACTACCTTGATACTTAATTTAATATATTGTCCTACCTTTTGTCTCAACTGTACTGCATGGTTGTCATCTTTGGCTGTAAGGTAGAGGGAGCGAACTTGATTCTGCACGTTGCTATAAAAGGTTGTTTCCCAAAACTGCTGGTTAGTCCAGATAGGATGGTCCTGTACACAGGTGTAAGCAAACTGACTGACTCCAGGTGCTAATTTCTGAAAGGAAAAACCATGCAAAATAGACAAATTAGTTCTATTGTTTCATTTCCTTTAAAGGCTATGGCTTGAGTATTGCAATGTGATTCTATCAAATCAGTTGGACAGACTGAAATGTGCAATATATACCATCTTTTGTACTGCAATATAGGAAAGAGAAACTATCTCCAGTTTTGTGCCATTACAGAAATGAATATCCAGGAAGCTGGTAGAGATGTCTAACAGCTTTCTTGATTCTCAGGAGAAGAACGGGACTGGAGAGGATGCATTCTGTGATGACAGTACAGAACACATTTCTAATATAAGGCACTTCCCTTGCAAACAAAAGGCAAGTCCTACAAGAGAGAGCAATATTCAAGCAGATAAAAAATATGTCTTATTTTATTTAGAATTCAGAACTACAGTGATGAAATTTCCAATAATTCTAAGTGGCAACTGAGCTCTTCCAATAAGCTGCATTTGTTGCAATAGCAGAAGATTCGATAAATTGTTCACTTCATTGTTACCTACTGCACTTCATGTCCCAAATCCAGCTCCTGAAAGAGTACTTAATTGCATATGTTCTTTGAAGTTATAGGGATCTGGATCCCTATAAGGTCTCAAACAAAACAAGAATTGTTACAGCATTACTCATCATGAATGCACCATTTTTTTTCAAGGGGTCTATTTATTTAGGTAGCCCTAGTCTCCAAGTGAGATGTTTAATATTCTTGATAACCACGTACAAAGAAAGGAAATTCATTTCAATGATCTGAATCACAAAGAATGAGATCTTATATGTTCTTCTTTTTTAAGAAGGTCACCAAAAAATAAGTGTTGTATACATAGCAAAGAAGCAGGTGATCTAAATACCTGCTTATTGTTATTTCTGCAGTAGAAGTGAAGAATAAAGTACATTCCTAGGTGCCTCATTTAATGACTTACACTCAGAGTACTACCCACACCTGAAACAGACACTATAACTAGAAGTTACATTTTACTTTAATGATTATTTGTAAATACTTTTTCTGTGGAGCAGGAATAGTAGTCAATTTAATGTTTATAGCTGTCCAACTGTACCCAACAGTCAGCACATATAACAGTCCTTAGCAGGCACCCAGGCATTCAAGCAGAGGGCTGGGAAGTAACCAATGAAAATGTTAGGACCTGCTTTACAGACTTCTGGTTTTGCAATTCTTTGAGCTGTGTTTTCCACACTGTGCTCTTCCAAGTACACCAGGAACTAAATGTCCTGATCATGTGCCATGTATTCCTTCCCTATCAGAGGTCCTTTGCAATGGGACGCTTTAGGGAAGTCTGTGACACACTACTAAAATGTACCCAACTGAAATACCTCCTCACCATTACGAAGCAAAAGATGAGAAGTGTAATTTTTTATTTAATCATGCAGAATTTCATCAAATTTCTTGGTAACCTGTTCAGAAATCTAAAGGCGTGGAAGACTCAAATTACACTAAATGTGACTTAGTTTGTTCAGTATGGACTGACACAGAAGGTAGATGGTTTGTTTAGCACCCAAGTTTCAGTTGTGAGGCAGGTTTTGGTAGCTCACAGAAGATGACAACTGCTGGTGCAGCCATAGCTCCCATGCATGATCTAGCTGTTCAGTCACACAACAGGACAGCTCATCTAAGTGTCCTACTGTTCTTTGTACTGGCTGCTGGGCACCCCTTGAAAACCATCTCAGGCATACAAAATATACACTAACTCATGACTATGTCAAGCCTGTTAATTAGCAGGACAACTAACTGTACATGAACTTGAGCCTTTTAATTGTAAAAACTGATAAAATGTTAAAACAAAAAAAAAAATATACAGGACTACCCCTATCCTCCTTGTAAAGCTATGTCCCTTACAGTAATGTTTAAGTGCTGTGCACATTTCAGGTCTTTCACTGTTGTTTGCTAAAAGTGGCTTTATTTGTTCAACTGTGGTGCTTGACACAGGGCCCACAGAATGGAACTGGCCCAATCACTCACCTAACTGAAAAATCTGGAGGAACAAATCTTGTAACAGAAGAATGGGGATGATGGGAAAACCATCAAATGCAAATATGGACATAACATCTTGAAAGCAACAGTGACTGCTGAAGTTGTATCGTAACTTTTAATTTGATTTCATCTTTTTTTTTTCTTTTTTTTTTCATTGACAGTAATTCCCAGTCACACCACAGCTACCAGAACAGGAAAACGTCTCTTCAAGCCTAGCTAGCTGGGAGTAACTGGACTATCAGCCTGTCCAGCTGCCTTCAGTGCCTCAGCCCAAATCAGTCATTGCGTAACCAAGGTAAAGAGCAGCTGATCTTTGGCACAAACCCAAAAGAAAGCTTAAACTCATAACCCTGTGTCCATAGGAATAGTGTTACAGAAACAGGAATGAAACAAATTCTTTCCAGACGAGGACAAACATGACAGGAAAGCCGAGGGGCTTTTAGATGCTTTTCCTGTGCTTACAGTATAAACCGAGAACAGCCGGGTACAAAGCACAATATTTAAATGCTGGAGATTTATGTTCAAACATAACAACCTAAATCAACACTGACAGCAACTCCTGGGCAACGTTTGTTTACAAAAGGATGAAAGCAAACCCCTCAAACAGCTAAATGATCATAACCATTATCCTTCTCATCACCTGCATGTGTTGAAACAAGTGGCAAAACCTGATAGTGGCCAGAGCACCGAATCAAAGTCGGGACTCGTAGTTCCCAGCTGAGCTCTGCCAGCTATTTTGGGCAAAATCATTTTGGATTCTCAACTTGAGTCAGTTTGTAAAAAAGCAATATGATAACCAACCTTAAGAGGCACATTGCTGCTCCTATGCAGTCAAAATCCACGGACTAAAAGTACTCTTGGTACAGATATAAGCATTCCATGAAGCCTGCAGTGTCTATATTCTCTACCCTGGGGAGTGCTTAGTCAGACTGATTGACTAGAATGGAAACTAATCCAATACATCAAAAGGGCCCCAATGTTTACAATGTTTACTGTCGTATTCAAAAGAATTGGCTCAGGATTTCTCCAATTTAAGTAAAACAGTAGTTCAGTATTTTTCATCAAGCAATATTACAGATCTCCATCTATCTTTCCACAGGACAGCTCAACTGTACCAATATTTATGCCCTTTGTCCCTGTCCTGATAGTTCATTTCTGCCAGACAGAATGAATGTAGGAGGTAGCAAAAGAATTTCCTAGTAATAAGCGAGGATTTAAGGGCTGACAGCTTAAAAAAGACCCCAGAAGAAAATAATAAAAATAGTTCTGAACTGATGAAGTGCTTAATTCTAAAGCTATAGTATGATACCTTAAATGAGCACTGAGGTGAAAATTACTTAATTTCTGCAAAGGACACCAAGTTCTTCTAATAGAATAATGGCACTTAAAGCCCTCAACCACTCCCCTCCCAAATTACGTGTGAAACAGATATTACCCATATCAGAATTATGAATTACACTCTATAGGTTGTGAAGGCACAAGGTACACTTGGGATTTGCTACCTGTGACTATATACAGATTCCTGAATTCAGGAATTATCTTTTCATTATTTCCACCTTACCGAGTGGCACTGGATAATACCTGCCAGGATTTTTTTTCTTTGCTCCCTGACACTGGATACTTCTGATTCTGAAAATGATACTCGTGGCTCAGTAAAAAATGTGCACCAACAAGACTCCCAAACTTTCTGCGAGGTGCAGGTCCCCAGAGAACTTCTCTATGACATAATATTATTTAAATTGCTTGTTTCTGGAAAAGAAAAGCACACTTTGTGCTGATCACTCATCAGTCATTACTCTTTACACCACAAAAACTTCAAGAAGAAAGCAAATTCATTCTAGCAAAGCAAAGCATCCAGTTACTGATTTTGAAGTTGGTAAACCAGTTACAAAACAAGAAGTGAAACCCAATAAATACAGACCTGAGACCGTTGTTTTCTCACAGCATGTTGCTGCATGTCTCTTGGCTATGGAAACGAAAGGGGAAACTCAACAAAAGTTGAGTTTTCTTCAGAAGTAAACTGGATTTCGGTCTCCAACTTATATCCTGGGTTACTGGTTTGGATAGTTTTGGTGAGAAGAGGAAGGAAAAGAGGTGAGAAGGAGGTTGCTGCTGAATGCAAAGAACAGCTTCCTCCTCAGCAACTCCAGGATCACTGTGTCATGGGTTATCTGCTTGACCTCTGTGAGAAAGCTACTGCAGCACCCGGGAAATTACCCACCGATCTCTCTGTATACCCCAGGAGATCACAGCACTTCCTCTTCTGTACTGGTGGAGCTTCTCTCTGGAAGCCTGGAGCTGTAAACTGATAGATTATGCAGGACATAGTGACACTGCTACTTTAAAGAGTTACTCCCCAGCTAGGCACTGTTTCTATAGACATACACTTACCACCTATTGCGTATCATGAACAGGTCCCACTTACTGTAGGCAACATGCTGCCCATCCCCAAGGCAATGGAAACCAAGCTCTTCATAAGAACATATTCTGTGGGTTAAGTACTGCATTCAGAGCTAAGCTGTGCCCTCACAGTTGCCTTCTAAGTTCAAAAAGACTGAAGTCCCACAGGACCACCCTACATAGACTGACCTGTGGGTAGAAGGCTTATGTAGAGAATCCTAGAATGGTAGGGGTTGGAAGGGAGCTCTGGAGATCGAGTCCAACCCCCCTGCCAGAGCAGGGTCACCCAGGGCAGCCCACGCAGGAACAGAGCCAGGGGGGTCTGGAAAGTCTCCAGAGCAGGAGACTCCACAACCTCTCTGGGCAGCCTGGGCCAGGCTCTGTCACTCTCACAGGGAAGAAGTTTTTCCTCATGTTGAGGTGGAACTTCCTGTGTTTCCCCTTGCTACCATTACCTCTTGTCCTATCCCAGGGCACCACTGACAAGAGCCTGGCCCCTTCTCCTTGACCCCCACCCTTCAGATATCTGTAAACATTGCTCAGCTCCCCTCTCAGGCTGCTTCTTTGCAGGCTAAACAGCCCCAGGGCTCTCAGCCTTTCCTCATCAGAGAGGTGTTCCAGTCCCTTCAGCATCTTGGTAGCTGGGGCTGCTAAGCAGCCACTCTGGCTGCCAACCAGCCGCGTGACTGTACGTCTTCCAAGACCCTTTGGTTGAGTTTGCCTTGAAGGCTCTTACATCACAGGAGTGTTGGAATACATTTATGAACTGTTGCACCCAGCCCTTAAGAGAGACGTGCTTTTGTTGTTGCTGGGTTTTATCTGTAGATTAAGAAATCTTCCTTAATGAACATACTTAAAACAAGCATAGTACCAGTTGCTTTTCTCTTCCTTGTTGCTTAGCAACAGGATTTCTCCCTCTGCAATCCCTGTTACTTCGGGAGGACTGAATCTCCAATATTTTCTCTGACTCTTCTGGTTTTTCCATTCTAGAAGCCTTGCTAAAAGATTCCAGTAACTTCATGCAGTAAAGGTGCAGGAAAGCAGAACTGGGGTAACCTAGAATAATATTCACTTTGGCAGCGTGGATTTCACCCAACTCCACAGCAGTCTGTTCAGCTTGATGCTGCTTATAATGAAAATTTCTCTCTTGTGAAGCATTTAGTGAAGGCAAAAGAGCTGGGTTAGGAATCTAGGGCTTTTAGCTCCTTGAAACACATTGGAGGGATTTGTAGTGATCTAATTCCTTATGTGTGACTATCTTAATTGCACCAGACTTCCCATGTTTCCTACTGTAGCTTAAACCATCACCTCTATTTCTGAATCAAGCAGATGTGCAGGCTGTTGTGTTTACCTGTAGGGAAGCCCCCAAGCAAACAGAAATATCCACTGCCTCCTCCAGAATCTCAGCCTTGCCCTTTTCCTTGTCTACTCCTTGGTTGCTCAAAGTGGTGGGAGTTGTGTGAAGGCAAAGGATATTACCTGCTTCTTCTGTCTGGTGCTAAGTGTTGGGCTTAATAGTTTAAACCTTGGATTATTCCTTTTAAAATCTATTCCAGTGCGAGAAACCAGCCTCCTGGAAATGAAAGATACGGAACTGGATCCAGAGGAGAACAGCACTGTCTTCATGGGCATCCTCATCAAAGGGCTGGCCAAGCTGAAAAAAATCCCAGAAACAGTGAAAGCCATCCAGGATCGCTTGGAACAAGAGCTCAAGCAGATTGTGAAGAGGTCTACGACCCAGGTGGCAGACAACGGCTACCAGAGAGGGGAGAATCTGTCCCAGGAAAATCAGCCTAGGTAAGGATGTTTCCACCACTGAACCTTAGCTGCTGTCAAAAGAAGTCTGGAGCAGTGGGGATGTAGCTGTTGAATGTCACGGGGAGGGATGATACAAATGTTTTTGCAGTAGCAGGGGAGTCTGAACAGGCAAATAGTCAGAAATGCCCACGTCCCACTGAAAGGTTGATGGGCACTGAGCACCTGAATGTCTTGGGACTGTAAGAAATGCCTTCAGGAAGGGGAGCACTGGTGCTTCTCAGCCAAGGGTTTGGGAAAGGGAGATGCTTCCTGCTGTTTTCGGCCCTACGTGAGAATCTTTTGGCTCAGCAGATGTTTGAGAAGCAGATTTGAAGGTGGAAGCACAGCAGAAACCAGCTTTCTTTTACTAGCAAGAGGTGCATTATGTTAAGTACTTGGTGTTTATTATTATTTTCTTTGGAACTTAACCTTTTGTTTTAAGTGGCTTTACAACAGATTGAACTGAAATGCTGTCTAATTGCCTCTGTGGCTGGTGAAACCAACACTTGAAGCTCAAACACTTGTGTTGCACTGAATCACAGCTTTACCCTGGTGCTGAAGCCAAAGAAATTGTGAAGTTCCTCCATAATAGGACTTGAAAGGAGAAAATTCAGCTCAGTTATTTATTTCAAGTGCAGCAGAGGCCAATTAAGCTGATGCAGGTGCAAAGCTTTGAAATCATGTATGGAACTCATTATGTCAGGAAATATATGGCCAAGTTGCTGATAGGTTTGCAGCCCCATTTTTGTTCATAGTAAGGTGTGGAAGCCAACTGAGAGCTATGTTTCTGCTGGACTTCAGGAGTCACTAGAACTGTTCTCTAGAAAATAGGACTCCAGAAGAGCTGGCTGTCACTTCTAGATGAAATATTAATTGGTGATACTGGATTTTATAATGAGCACTGTCCAAAGGGAATTAAGGGTGGTGAAGAGAAATGAAAACAAACATGTTTCCAACCACCCCACCAAATCCCCCAACAAAATAAAACAAATAAACACACACACACACAAACAAAACAACCCCCAAAACCCAAACCATAATATTTGTACTGGAAAAACACTCCCAAGGAAAAGTTTAGTTTGATAGCCTTTGTTTTTAATTCCCATCATGATCATTGTTCTGGGTATGATTATGTTTTGAAGAATTCATAGAGTTACAGTGCTGGAAATTTGGTGAAATTATAACAAGCTTGTTGGATCATAAGTCAGAATTTTAAGTTCCTGATGCCAAGAAGGAGCATTAGCAAATGCCTGATAATTGTTCTGTGAGTCAGTCTTGAGGGGCTATATATGGCTTCTGGTTATCTGCTGGAGTTGGTACATTGGTTTAGATCATATTTTAATGACATCATAGACTGGTTTGGGCTGGAAGCGACCTTTCAAGGTCATCCCATCCGACCCCCCTGCAGGGAGCAGGGCCATCTGCAACTAGAGCAGGGTGCTCAGCGCCCCGGCCAACCTCCCCTGCAAT
>WUAM01000332.1:5132120-5153963 GCA_024336885.1 Actenoides hombroni
CTTCTCCAGGCTAAACAGCCCCAGGGCTCTCAGCCTTTCCTCAGCAGAGATGTTCCAGTCCCTTCAGCATCTTTGTAACTCTCCACTGGACTCTGTCTAGTGTTTCCCTGTCCCTCTTGAGCTGGGGAGCCCAGAACTGGACACAACACTCCAGATATGGTCTCAGTAGTGCAGAGTAGAGGGAGAGGAGAACCTCCCTCGACCTGCTGCCCACACTCTTCTTAATGCCCCCCAGGAGACCATTGGTCTTCCTGACCACAAGGGCCCATGGCTGTCCCATGGAGAACTTATTGTCCACCAGGACACCAAGGTCCCTCTCCATGGGGCTGCTTTCCAATGAGTCTACATTATATTACTAGCATATATTACTTGCAGACAACACTGCATTAAACCATGCAAATATATCAATATTTATCTCAGCATGCACATATTCAAACAAGTGTATATGAATATGTTTTCAAGTTGGAGTGCTGCATGGACAACATCAGTCAAAAAAACTCCAGTCAATAAATGGCTTTCCCATTTGGTCTAAAATATAAAATTATACCCATGTGTATTGTACACACAATATGTGAGGAAAGGTCAGAAAAGCATAAAGTATGAACTGTGAAACTTATGTTATTATTTGTTTTCTTTTGGTTTTAGTTTTAATGCTTTAGGAAAAAAACCCTGAAATACTAAATGAAGCTTCTTCTCCGACCTGTAAACCTCAGCCACAAAAAAGAAAACAAAATGTCATTTCTCTGACCCTCAGAAATACACTAAACAAGACTGGTCTCAAGGCTGACTTAGTATTTTGAAATACTTTTAAGTGTGAGTAGCAAAGTAGTTCATGACACTGTTTATCTACTATTATTTCACCATGAAAAATCCAAGAAGGCCAACTCACTCACAATTCAGCACTACCAAACCACAGACAGGTACACTAAACCAGCAGAGGGCAATAGAATTCTAAAATTTTGCAAAATTGTGATGTAATTCTGGATGGAACTTTATTTATTGTATACATTTTCTGGCAAAATCAACTTGAACACCTAACTACTCATGCTCTTTAATCCCAGATTCCTGAGGATCATGTATAATTTACTATACATCACTTAAAGCCACACAGAATATCTCCAATTTCTATAGAGCTGCATCAAGACAGCGAGACGTATGCTAATACAAAGTTACACAGAACATTAAATAATGTACAATAACACCCTTCTCCTTTCTCCAAAGAGATAACAAAAATATTTACAATGTTCTGCTATAGACAGAACGCACTAAGGAAACTAAAATCACCTGGAATGAGGGATGTTCAGAATCCACAAAAAAGAAAGAGATAAGACATTTTCATACCAGAACCTGAGTTCTAAATAAGGTTGAGTTCCAAGAAGTGGGAAGAAATATGCTGATTTCCTCCCCTGTCTACAGTATGTTGAAATATTTTTGAAAATCTAATTCCATTATAGAGATCACCATGACTCCAGTCACCAGGGTTTAAATCCATTAGTGAAGTTAGAGATTTCACATATTCTCAGTTGCAGTGTTGACTCCCTCTGCAGGGTTTTTGCAATTGTGAAACAGCTACTTTGAGAATCTTACAAAATGTCACCATACCCCTTTGGTACTGGGTGGCTGAGCAGTGAGCGTGCACCAGTGGGACTGCACTGGAATGGGGGCACTGGCTCCACCCAAAACAACCCCCTGCAAGGAAATTCTTATCCAGGTCTATGCTCAGAAACAAATGAACTCTGTAAGTCTCACAAGGTTATGTTTTCATTTCTATTCAGATGCTGTTTCTTAGAATTACTGATGACTTCTTATTGAAATGAAAGCCCATTTAACAGAGCATCTAAGTAATCCCCCAAAAGGTTGTAAAGTAATTCTTTTTAAAGTCTTCTGTCACTTCATTCTAGTATTTCTTTAGCTACTAATTTCCTTCTCCTGTGGCAGCAGCTTTCTTTGTCTTTGGTGGTAGAATTCTCTCTGAATAAAATAATAGTCCTCAAGAACAGGATGAGCAAAATAGTCAGAAAGATGTATGGGTACAATACAGAATATCAATTGCAAATTAATAAAAAAAAAATAAAATAACAGCAGTAGATCTAATCTTGGCAACACAAATTATATATACTACATGGTTCAGAAGGTGAGAGAGAGAGAGGGGATGGGCAAGAATGGGAAAAGCAATATCATGAAGAGTTGTGAAAGTAAGGACAAGAAACCTGAACGTACTGCACTTTGAGGTAAATCATTTGAGAGATCAAATCTGATCTGATCCAGTAGATCCAGTCTGACCAACAGGCAAAGAAAAGGATTTTGTAGGCCCTGGATGTAAGTGCATTACAGAGCAGGATATTGTAAGGAACCCTTCCTCCAAATGATAAGATCTGGATACAGCATGAGCAGCGCAGAAGGAAGAGGAGACCTGTGTCTGTCTAGTAAAATTCTTACTGGCAGGAGTGTTTTGAACTAATCACATGAGACCTGATGTGCTATTCACAAGTTCAGAAAGCCAGCGATGACTCGGGAGGAAGCAAAGATGAGGATCCCAGAAGAATTTCAGCTGTAGGAACTCTTATGATGGATAAAGCAGCAGCAAGTGGCTAAAATGCAGGGATGTGGATGAAAACAAGAGTAGCAGATACAAACTTCAATTATGGGCTTGAATCACTGGGAGAATAATAATGTGTACAAGTGAAGGGGAAAACTATAAGACAGGAAAGCATTTGTAACACCACAGCTCTTTGGCCACATGCACTTTCAATTGTTGATATCAAGAATGGCAACACAGAAATCACAGAAAAGCAGGCAACATACACAAATATATCAGCAACTCAACTCCTTACTCTGTAGGCATTTGCTCTCCTGGAAACATAAAATAATGCTGTCTGAATGATGACAGATAATAATGCTCCAAGAAAACTCATTTTAATAAAAGCAACTGTATTTTCATGCAGAAAATTAAGCTCCATTCTACTGGAATAACTTTAAGGTCAGAAGCTTTACCAGAATTTTAATTAAACTACCAGAAATTCTTCTGTGGTGAAAATCCTAAATGAAGCAGTAATGCTGTAACAATGTCATCCTTCCTAGAAATACTAACAACGTAAAGAGATTGGCTGTAATTAAGTTAAAATTGTTACAGTAAAACCAGTAAAATCACTGCTGGAAAATGAGTTCACTTGGAATCAGGAATAGTAACAAATTATGTAGTCCAGTGCTTGTGGGAATACAATGGAAAGGTTTCTGTTCATTCTGCGAGATAGTGGATGAGTTCTTCAGCTACAGAACTAAGCTTTTACTATATTTATCTTTAGTTCTTATACTAGTTGGGGGGTGGGGGTGGAAGGGGTTGTCCTTTTTTTCCCTGACCAAGTACTTCCTCCCACAATCCACTAAGGAAAGGAACCACAGATTGCAAAGTTCCCTTCAATGTTTCTCATGATGTTATCACTCTGGGAAAGCAAAGTTACTACAGCAATCAATTGCAAAAATTCCTTGTAAAGATGTATCTTAAAAAATCCTCTAGTTAGTCTCTCCCAGTAATGTGCTAAATTATCATATTATACTTTCCTCTTTTTTTTTTTCCCCCCTTTCAAGGTAGTTTGTTTGTTTGGTTTTTTTTTTCAGGTAGAAACAGTTTTGGAAGCAAGATGTGCTTTACCTTCAAGGACATAAAATCTCTTCTACAGACATGTAGTAAGCATCCATTCAAACCCAAAATACAACATTTTGGCATCTGTGTTTGGAACTGATACTGCAAAACCACTCAATCATAGTAACAAGAATCCCCAGATTCCTGGTTTGACTTTAAAAGTATGTTTGCTTTTACAAAAATAATTTACTGTACTCTAATCTTTATATGAAAGGAACTTTTACTGGAGGTAATAAAGCCCCCTCAGTGTGAGAGTGTTTGGAAATACTGGCTGAACGTTGACCATCGCTTCGCTGTTCTCTTCGATGACCCCACTCATATTCATAAGCATCTGCCAAGCAACCAGAATATGTTCTCTAAATTCAACAGAACACTGCTTTTATGCCCTGTCTATAAAAACTTCAGCCATAGTTAACCTACTGGTGGAAAGAATCACCAACAATGATGAATAATACTGCTCCACAGCTTCCTTGCAGTGCCTCAAACTGCCTGGCTTCAAATCTTATTTCTTATGTCAAATTCTGTAAGCTCTTGAGGATAAGGATCTTCATCTTTGTTCTAGTTTCTACAAAAGCAAGACCAGCACTTCTGGTCCATAATTAGGGCTCCTGGATTTTCGAGTAATGCAAGTAAGGCTAATATACACACTTAATAATATTTTAAAATACCCATATTAATTCTTTTGCCCGTCAATTTGAGTATGTGGAAACTGAGTAAGGTCTTTGAATGAAGAACTGTTGAACAAGATGATATATGGAAAAACATACTAAATTAACATTTAAAATTCTAGCTTATACTAGAGTTACTGCATGGAGTTTTAAGTAACACTAGTGTCAGAAGTCCAGGAGCTGACCTCCACCTATAGGATAAACCTGTATTTTTTCCTCAGAAAATACGAATCACCTGAAAGGATTAACATCCAAGGCTACCCATGCAAACCAGGGCAGGTGTATCACCCCCTTTTACACCTCTCAAAACATTACCACCCACAGTCCCCTAAATCCCCAGGCTGGAGTTGAAACATTGCAATCTCTGTAGATACAAAGAAGCATTGGGGCTCTGATAGTGAAAGAACAGCAAAACCCAAGGAAAAGCTAAGGGATGTTCTTTTGATACTTCTTACTTCATTTGAAGTACTGCAGGAAAAGCTTTCTTCGCTGGGTGATTACGAGTTATGTGAACAATAGGAACCACTGAAAGTCTGCCTATATAGGTGTTCTTCTGTGTTCCAGCTTCTTCCACAGTACCCACTATGTGATATGGGTCTGTTCTTGCTGGGTTCTAGGCAGGCAACTCAATGCAGTTCTACATTTAAGAGATTACCATTCTGAGAATGGAGAAGGAGGTATATATAGTATTAAAAATAAAGCTGCTTAATACAATTTCAGTCACAAAAACATTTCCACAGACTAAGATAGTATCGGAACAGGCAGATTAGAGATACAGCAAGAAAATTAATGGAAGCAGACAAAACTTCTTGCCAAAACAATAAAGGAAGTCTTTCAGGATGGGAGTTTCCTAAATGAAAGCCAGCAATTAAAGAGTGGAGGATTTTGAGGTAGAAGTGATTCCATCCCAAGTACATCAGAGTAAGACAGAAATGTTCAGAAGGAAATAGAGTAACGAGAGGTAAGAATGACAATATTCTATTGTAGAAAGCTAACACATTACAGAAAGTCTTTTGAGCTTTACAGCAGACTAACAGCCTGCTGACGTTTATGAGAATTACTCAGCCCGATCACAGTAAACTGTACTTAGCTCATGTTAAATGCAAAAAACCCCACTAATTTTGTTTTTCAAAATTAACTGTATCATCCAATAAGTTTATGCAATTTCCTGGTATTACGCAAATTCTAAAATAAAGACTAATATATTATTATTTGTTATAAAGTAACTGAGAAAAATGTTCCACCAAATTTTCCACCGCTTCCCATAGTACAGTTGGAACAATATTCCACTTATTCCAGCTGATACTAACTGTAAAATTTGCCTGACAAAGACATAAAGATGGAATCAACCCCTCATCCATCCTCACAGATTTGCACATCAGCCTTTCATTAGGCAGCTTCTCTGATTTTGTAGTTGATGCTATACAACAAAAGCACATTTCACATTACGATCCTTCTGTTACACAGTTCACCCTGAATTGGGTCTCTTCTGGAAAAGCATTTGATGGTAATAGTTAAAATATGATAAACCACTCTCAATTTCTCTAGTACCACCTCTTAATCCTCCGAGAAAGCTCTTCTCCTTGTAACTGGGAATTCCTCCCACACCTACCTGCCTCTATAGCAAAGTGGTCACCAGTTCAGGTATTTCAAGGAGTAAATGTTTTCTCCCATTGAAGCTCTGTCATAACTGTTACTAAAATTTGGTAATTCATTTCAGCTAGGAAAGGATACGCTCAAATTCATTTCATTTTATGATTATGTTGTGCAAAAAAGCATACTGTGGGGCACAGTAAAGCATACTTTCCTGTGGTGTCTTAGCATGGAATATGTTTCACATTTTATCAGTCACTTCAACATTTTTTTCTTAAATCACAATTTCGTACACACATTGAAGGTTATTTAAAAAAAGTACAAAAACCCACTTCCAATAAACACGGGCTAACATGTTTTTCATCTCAAAAACACACCTAGAATAACTCCTAAGGTGAAATGAAGAAACGTTCTGTACTATATTGAAAAGTTTTAAGCAAAAAGATTCACCAAATTTTGGTTATCTTTTAAAGACGCTGAATAAAGCAACTCTTCTCTTTCATGCAATTCTATTTCCTTCTCAACAGAGAAAGGTGTATGGGCTACAAACGAGAAATGGGCAGACATGTAGATGAACACTCAGCCCTAGCCTGCAAATTATTTCTCTGATGTTTCACTGAAGTTATAGAATACAATCAGCATCAATATCCAACTGAAACTTTACTCCAAATTTGATGGCTTGCAAGAATTCAAATAAAATCCCAATAATAATTAAAAAAACCCCCAGTCCTTCTCTTCATCCCTCCCAAGAATTGCATAATTTGGTCACATAAAAATTCTGAAGCAGTCTCCAATGCATCTCACTGCATGATACTAAAAAAATATACTTGTTTTAAACGCTGGTGATTAGAACTGTCACTTCCAAATGCCAAACAACAAAAATTTGCAAGTGCTTTGCTATTGACTATGTAATGTGGTACAATATGGGAACGCAGTTTAAGCATAAAACTTTAATTACAAAATTTTGACAAAACCCCTTTGAAAGCGAGAAAACAGCACCTGCACGTTCAGGTTCCGCAGTGGTTGAGGGATGCGAGACAGAATGTTTGCTCGGACTGCCAACCATCAACTTAGTTGAAAAGGGAGGGCAGGTGGAGAAGTGGGCTGAGTTGGCACAGAACAGCAGTGAGGAAGAGCGTGCGTCTCAGCCCGACCAGCTGAAACTGGTGCCTGCCACTGCTCCCAACTCCTGCCGCACGCTAAACCTTCACGAAAGGCAGCGTGGGCGACGCGACGGCTTCTCGCCTTGGCAGAGAGACAGAATGGGAACAGAGCATCCAAATCCTAGGAGTTTGGCAATGGCAATTACACCGTTGTCAACCCATCTTCCTTGATGAGTTAATGAAATGAAAATATGATTCAAGGAAGTTCTTTCCACCTTGCCCTTTCTTCTCCCATGTAGAGAAAGGCCTCTTTTCTGCAGCACCAGGGAACAGTCCATTTCTATTCTATAAACAGAAAAAATGACCGCATACCAAATAAGCATGGGTCATCCGCACCAGCAAGACATGGAAAAATTCTTTTATCTTCATGTATAAATACATTTTATTTATATTATTTCAATTTTAAACAAAATTCCAACGGTATTACTAATGGTAAACTAAAACCTTTTTCTAACCCAGAAGCAAAAGATGTGTTTGTTTTTGTGCCATTAAGAGTACACACCAAAGTCTACTGTCACTGATGAGTCACATTTTGCTAACAGCTCATGACCAATATTTAAAATTTCTAAGAGGCATTGTGACTTTTTTTTTTTTCTAGAAAAATTCAATTATTTCTCCAGGCCACAAATATGCAACCAGTACTGACTTCCTGTCTATGAATTTAATCCCACCAGCTATGAGTTAGAGTGTGATCAAATCCTGCCTGATTAAGTTTCATAACACATCACTCACCAGACTTCAGGAGCTGGAATTCTGACATTTCACCAGCCATCCCAAGAGCTGATAGCACGCTGCACGCAGGGAGATGATTCTTGTTATTTTAATTACATATATGTAGAAATGCCTTAGACTAATCTTTATGTAAGCAAAGACATTAGGACGAGACCTGTTAGATCACGCAAGCTTGTTCCTTTCTATATATTTTTGACTGTTTTCCCAAGAATATTTAAAAATGCTTCAAGACTAGAGCATTGACTACTTCATGAGAAGACCATTTCATAATCTTACCAACATCACCTCAAGGAGTATGTTTCTCTTACTGCTCAGCTTCTTGGTTTTGACTGCTGGACTCAACATGAAAACACATCTTTCTCATTATTTATACACCTCAAACACTTGGTATTTGCACTGTGTGTGTCTACTCCTGGCTACAAAGAGCATTGTGCAGTTTCAACAGCACTAGGTGAAATAATATTTCATAGGCTGTTGGCATTGGACATGGTATTCTGATAAGGGAAACATCAATAAAAACAAGCACCTAGTGCCAGGCACTATTTCACCATTTTCTGGAAAGCGTGGACACAATCCCACTTAGAGCAGAGGTTAAGACAGTTCTGCATATTGAAGCAACAGCCCTGGAATACCTGGGTGCTGCCTACAGAAAAACGAGACGCAGCTTCGAGTGCGCGTGTGCCAGCGACACTCTACAGGGTCATTACATAAAGTGGACAAGCAACTCAGCAGAAAAGACCATGAAATAGTTTGACAGTGCAAACATACTAGTTTTCCTGAAGGTATTTTAATACAAAACAAATAATTCCCCCAATGACCTTTATTTTAGTTTGTACATTCCTCTGGACAGAGCAGCAATATGCTGTGTTAAGAAACAAAACTTGAATCATTCTACCTAAGATTTCAGGAAAGGGAAATCCAGTGAAAAGAGAACTTATAAACTGTTAATATACTAGAAAGAAGGAAGCTCAAGGGAGAGAAGTAAAGCAGTGGGATTTGCTATGATTTGTCCCCAAAAAGGGGAAGAGGAACATTAGTTTAGTTTAACTCTGGAGAAGGAATCCCTCCAAAGGGTTATAGAGATATTAACGAGGTGGAAAAATGACAGTCATTTGTCTTCATTTAAAACTACTGACACAGAATCTTGCTCCTACACAGGTCTGTGCCATGTGGAACATACTCACTCTAGTCTAGGATACAATTTTGAAAACCTCCAGAGAAGCTTAAAAATGCTCCAAAAAGTTTCATTTTTACTTAAATTCCAAACAGAACCATCAACTGTTAATATTAACGAATCGCTGCAGTTTGTCTCCTGATCTTATGTTCTGAACAACACATCAGTGTTTGTTTAGTATGAATAGTTTTATACCAAAATAAGTACTTTTGCCAAAGGACTGTATCTAATGGGACATACCAAAGGGGGCCATCACTGAACCTGAGGATTAGATCTGGGAAAAACAAAATTCTTTTTCTATTATGCATTAACAGCTGGCTTTTGCAAGTTAACAGTCAGGTTACTTTAATATGTAATTCAGGTCTGGAACATTAAAAAATCATCATGCTTCTTACATCCGGGGACTCTCAGTTTCCTGAGGGTATATCTTTAGAGCTAAAGAGTAAGTATGGGACTAGGTTCTCACACAGAAGATTTCAGATAACTTCTTGTGGAAGAAATGGTGTGAGATTTTGGTACTCATACCAAAAATACAAGCTTTAGAAGAAATTACTTAATGATATTGTATATTCAATCCAGCTTTTTTTTCTCCTTGATTGTGAAATTCAACTTATTGAAGCTTATTTCAACACTTATGATGCTCCACACACAAAAAAGTAGGAGGTTTTATTGACCCATCCTTCCCCCTCCCTCCCCCCCCTACTTGATCAAACTTTGCCAAATGAGGAACCTAACCAAACTGTTACAGCTCCCAAAAATATACTATCTGTACCTCTCAAGGTAAAGAGCTATGTGGACTTCCTTGGCCATTCTTATTAGAGGAACTAAAAATAAGACAACAAACCAAAACTAAGTAAATCTTTCTTCATAAGAGAGGATTACTGCAGTAGCAAGAATAAAATCGGGAAATGGAGAATCTCCAAAGCTCATTAGGTCTTTCTTCAAATTAAGTATTAGTGGCAGCAACAAATGACAAACAACTCAGGGTTCTGCTACTCAAGGACTCAGAGGGAACAGAAAAAGATGAACTTGTAATTAAGGATAAGATTTTAGAGTTTATTTGCTGGGATTGAAGAATTTAATGTCTCACCACGCTACCTTATAGAAGAGAATGAAAAGACTCTGTAGTCTCTTTCCAGAAAGCAGTCTTGGTATAATACGTACAACTCTAAAATAAAGCCCATTTAAATATTTTTTTTCCACAATTCAAATAATTAGAAGAGAGACAATCTACTACTTTATGGTCTACATATGTAGTGAATACTGACTTAAATAGGAGATTTCAAGAAGCTTCCTATGCATGTGACTTAGTCAAAATCACTCTCCTCTTCAGCAGATGTTTCTCTGTTCTTGTGACTGGTAAAGTTCCACTTTTTTTCTTTTAAAATCTACATCATAAAATCTATTTCTAGTTTAAAACAATCAGAAAGTGTTTAATTAGAATGCATAGTTTAAATTAAAAAGCAGTGATCTCAGCTTGCTGTTTCCAAAATCTTAATTTCTATTCAGTTAAAAACAGAATCTCTTTGCATTTGATTTATGGCTACTCACAAATGTCTGACAGACCATCTGAAGGATGGAAGCTTATATTTTTCATTTCTATCATGTTCTTAATGCCCAGCTAGACTGTCACAGCACTCCTGTTTTGCAGTATCATGACATACCAATTACCAAAGATTAAACACGTACTTCCCAAACTGGGAAGTGTAACAATATTAAAACAAAGATTATTAAATATTGCAAGCAAGTCCGTGTTCTGAACATCTTTTCTCCTCAGATCTGTGCATCCTAAAAAGCAGCACTTGAGTTAACCAGAACTGGTGAAAACATGACTGCACTGGAACACTGAAAGAACTACAGCCATGTTACAAAAGTTCTGCTTTTGAAAAGCTTCCAAAATTTGCATCATTTACAGTTTCATATTTACTATTATCTTGTATTTTCTCACTACCAAACACTATGCAAAGAAAGAAAATGAAGAAAAAAAACATACAGTTAAAACATGCCATTCAAAATATTCTCCAAAGTTGTTAACTACACAGGCAAAACAAATTAAACAAAGAAGTGCTCCAGTAAACTGTTTTGACATAATAACATCAGAAATTATTCTTCTGAATTGTTTTGGTGACTAGCTATAATTAAATGATAATTCTCTAATTATAAGCCTGCATTTAGCTCTGGGAAAATACATCATAATCATCATTACTCAACACCAATAGGTGTAATTCTGGAGCAACGTCCATAATAATCCTATTGACATCAATCCATTTTAGAATGAAGCTTCCTACCTGCCATGTCTCTTCTGTCATCACTTTCTTCATTTTAATAATGTACATAATGTAGAAAAATACAAAAGAGGAGTGGTTTTCAATAAAAACTTACCCTATAGAAAGCAGTCATCAGGGGTAGCAAAGCTGCAGCAATGCTGTATTCTTCCGAAGAGGAACAATCCTTTAAGAAAACCATACAAAGAGAATAAGCAAAACAGTTTTCAATGTTACGCACTACAATTTCATATCTGCCTCATGGAGTCCCTCTAATACCCTTCCTATACACAATCTAACTTCTTTAGCCACTTGATATCATCTAAGAGTTGCATACATTTCTGTCTGTGCACCTGTGTGTAGATATACATATCTTCTCTTGGTTTCTGCCAGACAGGTATTGCTATGTGTTTTCCCATTGCAGGAATTTATTAACAGCTTTCTCACTCCCACATCAGAAAAAGTTTGGCACAAGGTTAACTTTAAAAGAAGATGAAACCCCCTCTCTTTACAGACTCAGAATGTCTCATTCAACAGTCAAGTGTGTCACTTGTGTCCCTCTACACTGAACATGGTATGCCAAAGTAAATCCACTAATAATTGCACTGATGAAAATAGTGATTTTATTCTGGAAGTCTTTTAAAAGAAACCAGAATTGGAATGTAACCTAATATTTAAAAAACAAACTACTTGAATTAGTAAGACTTTTTAAAAAAAACATAGAATAAAAAATACTCAACAAGAGTTAAAAAAGATAAATCTATTTTTTTAGGTGACTAGATTTTTTTCATTGGCTTTTTTTTGCCAACGCTGAAGAAGACAACACCACACACAGTCCTACCAGACAAATGTATCACCACGGTGCCCTTGGATGATGAATGGCAGAACAACATTTCCATGTGAAGAACTCATTTCAATACTTCTAACATTCATTCTTACAATGAGCACCTTCCAACTCAACCCACACTCACATTAACTGTCACATCTGATGAAATTCCCAAACTGAAATATCTCAAGTGTTCCTCTGCCAGACTTTTCATTTCTGGCTTCATCTGATAGCAGCGTTCTCTAAAACACAGCAGCTAGGGAAAACTTGGCACCAGCCAACTCTGATAGCAGAAATATAAAATTTGCACTGCAGGATCAATCATGTTGATGACCATTAGGATGTTATTTGGATTCATCTCACTCCTCTTTCTTGAATGGCTGTTGAGTGATTACGAACTGCAGGTTTAAAACAACAGAAACTCATCACAATACTATTTTGCTTCTCAATTACTTTCATCCCTTGGAACAATTACTTCATCTTCCTTGCTTTTAATCAAGCTCACCTAAACAGAATACCAGTGTCCATACACAGTGAAATAGAGTAGCATTTAGCAAACTACTTAATATATGTGTTCTGAAAAGGTGTACAGCAAGTTCAGAGACGCAAAGCTTTGTTTCTGTTGAAACCCAAGGGTTTAACACATCTAACTCTGCGCGAATGCAGGCATGCTAACTGTGCATGCAAAACTGTGCAAGTGCTCACACCTCGTAACACATTCCAATCTGCTAGAGGAAAACAGGAAGAGAAGTGGACACTGAGAAATACAATGTAAGTTTCCATGATGTCTTTCAGTATTGTGACGTGTATTAAAAAATAAATTAGTTTGTAAGATGTCAGAAGAGTAAGAGTAAAGGACAAAGCCTCAGCTGCTTTTCATTTCCTATTGTTATCCATATTCTTAACTCCCATTATTTCCTATTATTCTTAACCCCCATCCAGAATTTAGCACATGTATTTGTTGTTTAATACAAAGATATGACAAATATTGCTAGTACTTCTTCACTTTATCAGAAAACTTCCCATTCAAAAGGAGACTTCACAACTTCTAGGAATGCTCAACAGTTTTTGAAGAAATACATATATCTGATTTCTCTACAGGCTTATTTATAACCACATATAGAATGATCCATCCTCACTGTTTCAGGTTATCTACTTAATCCCTGAGCTCAAATTATTTCTAAGAGTTTTGGCTTTTACCCAAAATATACATACAAATATCTTTATAAAAACTGAGCAATGTATCTTCACCTAGAGAGCGTTCAATATTCCAAGAGCTAACATATGTCTCAAAGATATATATCATCACCACATAAACAACACAGTAGATTATTTTTCCATTCCTTCTTGCAAGTATGACATTCTCCACATATTCTATGTCAGCAGTACCCCCTGGACTTAAAGAGTATGGAAGTATTATCCATATTTTATTTTATTTTTTTCTTCTCCAGCATATGACAAGAAACGCAAAATGATCTCAGTTAGGATTAAAATAGAATTCTGGTGCTTTAAGAGTAGTGGAATTAACTGTTTATCTGCTTTGTAGCCACAAGACAGAGTGCCACAGTTAACAGAGATGCTGCACTGAAATCTTAGCTTCTCAATTTTACATGCAAACCAAAGCACTGTAAATGTGTTGTATGCAAATAATGTGGACTCCTGAACCAAAGCAATCCAGCTGCATTATATATAATAATGTCTTTGCCTGTTGTGAAAAACACCTCTCACTACTGCTACAGAAGTAGGCAAAACAAATAACAGAAAACAAAGTTGTTCTCCCTAATTTGCACAAAATGAAGCTGAAACGCATCTGGGGAACAGAAATCATTCTCAGAAAACTGATTTTCTAAGAATAATGTCCCATGACAGTGAAATATGGACTAGCACCATGCCATGCACAGCACACTGCCTTGGACCTCTGCATAAACGAGTGAAGACCTGGCACGTTCTTCTGGCCATGCTGATCATATGCTCAGAGAGCTGCTCAACTCTCTAGCAGACTGGAAGCGTTACAGGAATTCATGCACATTTAAAATAGGTTTGCTATACTGAATTGACAAGTGAATAGTAAAATGAGAAGGTTTTTCCTTAAATGACTGACTTTGATACCACATGTGATTTACATTCCACTCAGTTTAAATGTGCAGGAAGACTTTGGAGGTTAGATATTGTCATTACGTGGCAGGATGTTACATGGATGGGTGGATGCACATGACTGGTAGTATCTGGTGAGGCACTGATGGCTTTTGGAATCTGGTAGGTGGCTTGGACCTCTGGTGCTGGAGAGGAAAGACAATTCTACTCCTCATTCTTGACTTCAGAGCAAGTACTGACCTGCACTTTTGTTTGGAAAACAAGGTATTGTATGTCATCATTAGCTTGAGCTGCCCTCTATAATTTGAGCCTAGTGATGAACAGCTAAGAAAAGCCACCCCAGGTGAAGGTTCCTCCTTGATCTGCTCCTGAAGGTGCAGGCCCAGATTCAACAAACCCTTAAGAACCCTCTGATGTCCTGCTGCCTACAAGAGGCAGCTGACATCAGTGAAGCACAGTGACAGTTTGTGCTTACAAAACTTACACATCTTCCTGAACAGGCAGCAGGAAATAACAACAGATAATTATGGAGTTCTGCTTTCTCTTAGTCCCATGACAAAAATCTAGGTGAGATATATTAAATATCTGATAACATTTGTAGAGTAATTGTCTTTTAAAATCCATCTTGATAATCTCTCTCATTAATTGCTAGCTGATAGTATGCTTCCTGTGTTAAACCACGTTCTGCTTCGGGCAGTAATCTTTTCAAAGAGGCACCACATTTTTAATCATCTACAGAGATGTGAGTATGCTGAAAACTGGGACCCAATTCTGCTTTACATTCAGCAGTACTATAAATAAATAGAAATACCCACAGGCCTGACTACTGCATGAAATTCACGTAGCATGCACTCAAACTAAAAAACTGAACATGGCAGCTCCTGATCCATACTGTTTGAAGTACAGTATGATGCAGTTATGCTCTATTAAAATCCTGCTAAAGTAACCCTCAACGCTGCATTGTCCCTCTTGAGAAGCACTGAATGCTGTCAATTTTCATGAAGACCAAGCTCATAATGAATCAAAAAAACCCACCAAAAGCAGACAGAAACTTCAGATTCACATGTCTTTTTAAAGCACTAGACAAGAACTGTTAAGCCAGCACGTGTAAGGCAACCATAACTATGTGCATTGCGTCAGCTACAAATTACAGGTGAAACAGTGTTTCCAATTCAACAGATTATTTCAGCAGTGCCAGGATTTAATCCTTACTGATACAGATATATTATACAGGCAGAGTTGTAATGAATCACAGAATTTTTATTGTTGATGCAGTTTATATTTTGGAAATATCATTTTATTTCAACCATAACCAAAATCCTTTTCTTTTTTTCTTTTTCTTTTTCTTTTTTCCCCCAGTGAAAATGAATGTACAGATTATTTCTAACATTCATATACAGTTTGGCCTGGTGAAGTTAACATCACTACTAGCTGATGCTCTGCTTTATAATAAGATCAATGTTTTCTTCTTTTTTTGTCACCGAAGTGAAACCAACCCCCATTCAGACTGTCACAATTTTGTCAAATGCAACCCTTCTGGGATTTGAGAACCAGGGCAGCAGACAGACACACCTCAGAGGCCCCTACTGCTGACTACCTGTGGACTTACCTACCAGTAGAACTACGAGAGCACACTCAGAACTTGGAAAATATGGTCTTATGTAATTCCCATGACTTTTAAAACTTCTCCTTTTCACAATGATGCACAGTCTTTCAACATTACTAACTGACAAACCCAGCTCTTCCTACACCCGTGACCCCAGCACATTTTAGGTGTTTCTCATTAACACAAGCTTTTAATTCAACTTTTGTTCTACTTAAACGTTGCTGTAGTGGTTCTCAGTTAATAAAATCCAAAATGTCCATTCTTATTGTCTATTTTTCCAGGTTTAACATTGACCAAAATCACACTTTTGTGCTTTTGAGAAGCAAATTTGCAGATTGCTACCTCGTAACTGTGTAGCAGCAGTAATTGAACACAAAGGCCGTATCAGACAGACTTCACCCATGCTCTGAGTTATTCCAGCTGCAATACTTTCTTCGTCCTCTATGCCCACTACATTCATACAAGTGCCAAGAGAACTGCACCCAACCCAGGAGAATCCTCACCGATCTGTTTTGACTTTGTGGCCTTTCTACCCAACTAGAAGCCATCAAAATGACCACTTCATTAAGAAACCTGTCAGGGCAGCAATAGAATGCAAGATGTTGTAAGGCCCTGTCGTTCCAGGCAGCGGGAGATCCAATTTCATTTTAGAAAGATTTCACTTCCTGAAGAGCTTCAAATTTATCTTTACCTGGCCCTGAATTCCCATGGGTTCCTCTGTCCTTGGAACACAGCAGTACAAGGGACAGACTTCAATGGATGTCATTTCAATGGAATTACAGCAGCACATAACTCTCACTGATTTTTAGGTTTACACCGCACGTTCACAACTTAACAAACATAGCTCCACTGTACTTCTGATCTCACAGAAAGCCAAAACAAGAAACAACATTTTACTCAAAGAAGAGCTGTTGAGTCCCCCCCTTCCCTTCTTCCTCAATAAATACATTTCCGTCTAGGGTTGAGAACAGTCATTTCCTCCTCCTTCTTAAAAATTATGTTTAGGAAATCAGGAACCTCAATTTTTATGTGCATGAATTTCACATTCTTCACTGCATTTTTACCGTACCCCAAAAGCAGAAAAACATTTCACTTTTTTTCCAAGACACTGATAAACACAAGAATGCCATCCCTTGCGTCTAAGCACATCTGAGTTTCTTTAACAGAAATGCCATGCATGTTTCTGAATACTGTCATGAGGCCCATGGCAATAAAGTTCAACATACTCAGGCTGTAATCTTCTCCCAAGGAAATGGTTGGGATGCCAAGATGCCTTTTGACTTTTATTTCACAGCAGGGCTTCATTCGCAGCGACTCTATCCAAGCCTTAAACTACACCAGCTGTG
Source organism: Actenoides hombroni (assembly GCA_024336885.1). Classification (NCBI taxonomy): domain Eukaryota; kingdom Metazoa; phylum Chordata; class Aves; order Coraciiformes; family Alcedinidae; genus Actenoides; species Actenoides hombroni. The sequence goes on from WUAM01000332.1 coordinate 5,149,230, forward strand.
ATACAAGGTCCTGCACAGTAATTTGTAAAAAGTATTAGACCAACAACATTCAAATGATAGAATACACTGCAATTCATGACAAAACGGTGATCAATATCCATTAACTACTCAGTTGGAAAGAAGCAATTAATCCAGAGTGTATCTACAAACTCAGTGCACTCCTAAAGCCCTAGCAGACCAAAGCACAATCGCAGTGATTGCAAAATAGAAATGCAGGAGACTTTGTAAACCGCTTGACAGACAGCCTGGTTAATTGAGTGAAAGAACAGAAAAATGCTTAAAATATTAAAAGGACTATTAAAATAGATGCAAGATTCCAGTATAGTCCAGTGCTCTATTAGCTGATCAGTTCACAAGTACACAGCACACATTCTTACACGTTCCACCATTCATTCGGTGGGTAGCAGTGTTTATTCTCCTAAATCATAAGCCAAGTCACAAACTTTCAGTTTCATACATTCATCTTGCCTAATTGAATTTTTCTGTTATCCTCTAACTTTCATGCAATTCTCTAATTTTATACACTTCTACTAAAAATGCATCACATCAATAGCGTGCATTCTATACAATTTTTACAACTTCACAGGAATTGGCACCTTTAAAAAAAATAAATCAGCTTCCTATGTGTAAAGTGATTAATTGAAAAATCATCAGTTTTGCACTTCAAAACAATATTGTTTGGATAGAAGTAGAATTTTACATCTATCTTCTGAAATGTAAAGAGTTGATGCTCAGCTCAAATTAACTACCAAAAGGTTCTGGGTCTAGCCCACTATGAAGAAATTGAACAACGGCTGATGAAACATAACTTTCGAGTAGGGCCACTGAAAATTTTGCATTTAATGGCATGCTATAGAAAAAATCATTTTTTATTTATGCTAAAAACCCTCACTGACATTGTCTTAGGAAAGAGAACTTCTAAACCACAAAGTTTTCCACTTTGGGAGGTTCAGTCTCTTACAGGTAGCTTGTCAATTTTAACTGATTTTCTGGGGAAAACAGAAACAAAACCTTGGGCAACACCTCCAAAAAAGCAAGGAACAGGTCTGGGGGATCTACAGGTTGGACTGTAGGGAGCAAGTCCTCAAACAAGGCATTTCCAGACACATGAAGAACAAGAAAGTGGTTGAGAACAGAAAGCAGAGGCTGACCAATGGAAGATGGATCAACCCCTACAATGAAGTAACAGGCTCTGCAGCTGAGGAAAGAGCAGCACATCTCATTTATCTCGGCTTCAACAGGGCTTCTGACACAGGCTCCTTCGATACACTTGTAGGCAAACTGGGGAGATAGGGTTTCCATGAGGGAGTGGAAAACTGATTGCCACATCAGATTCAACAGACAGCGGTCAATGGTTCAAAGCTGAACGGGCAGGAGGTTTTGGGTTCTGCACAAGGGACAGGGTAACTCCCTGAAAAACCAAAAGCTACACGTGAACAGCACCTGGAAGCAAGTGCTGTGTTCCCATGCCCTAAACCTTAGAAAAAGGTACAAAATGAATGACCCTGTTTTGTTGCTGTTTGCGGGTATCAGCAAACTCTGTACAGTATAGACAGCTCCAAGGGATCAGGAAAATAGATAATATTGCAGCTGAATTGGACACTCAACATGAGAATGGAAATATTATGAAGTACTTTGATGTCAGAAAAAAAAGCATTGCAAGAGCAGCAACAGGCAGAAGTAGTGAACAGATGTACAATAGGGATATTCAGGTCCTCAAAGAAGTAGTGTGGTAAAGAGTAAAATTCAGAAACAATATGTAAGACTGATGGGAAATCTCAGGGGGAAAAATATCTTGTACCAAGTCAAAAAATGCTAAAAACTAACTCTCACCAACAGATATACTCATAGCAGGGGCAAAAGAACAAAACAATTAAGAGAATTTAAGGATCGCATCCAAGTGAGGGAAACTGTCAGGAGAGCGCAGAAGAGAAAAAAAGCCCAGAAGAACCAAATAAGTTTATAAAGGGAAAACAGTCTGCTCAACCAACACAGACAAAAATTACTGGAGAGAAAGCTGATGCCAGTTTAAAATTGTCTAAGAAATGTAAAAAAAATGAAAAATCTATCTACCGAATGCATCCCCAGGGCTCTGGCAGATGCCCCCAGGAACCAAAGTACATGTTTGTGTGGATGCAACGCTGCCTCGGGGAGATACTTTTTTTACTGCCAAAAGTAGGAGTCTCTTCGCAATACGTATTTGACATCTCGCTGCTGGACAGCTTCAGATTCTCCACACCAGCCTCGACAGAGCAGCTTTGCTACAGCTTTGGCTGAGGCACCAGTTAGTCTGTGTGCAGCTGCACCAAAGGACAACAAGAACGACAACGATCAGCTGCTTCTAGAAGTTTTCTTGGATCGGCTTTGTTGGTGCAGCTCCATTTCTGGATTCATGAAACAAGTGTCAGCTGCTGGAAGAGGATATTTCTGGGATGACCTGCAATGGCTGCAGAATTTCAAGGATGACAAGAGGGAATTTTGTGGGTTTTTTTGAGGTAATTCTGCTTATCACAAGATTGTGAATCTTTAATTCAGCCAGCAAGGGCTTTTCCATGCTTAGGCACAAATCACGCATTGTATCTGTTGCACTAGTGAATGTGATGGAACCTAAAATCCCTTCTTGACAATTCTGCTGCCAGACCTCTCTGTTCCTTAGTAGACTGGAATGTTTATTTTCTGTTACCTTTCAAAGAGTAGTTGCAGTTTTAACAGCTTTAATACAAGTTATTCTACAAGTTGCTTAATCCTAAAATCAACTTTCTAACATCAGAACAGACTCATTCCACATCATGAAAAAATCATGTTACTAAAGCCATTATCAGAAATACCTCATTTTTCTGGAGGAAAAAAAATTAAGGCTTTATATCCCTGACTGATAAAGTCTTTTAAAGGATAAATGGTTCATAAAAAATAATACTTAAAGAAAATTTGGGACACTGAAGGACATAGGTTGTGTGTGATTAGGTAGCATGTTGTAGAGCAGTGTCCACCTTGATTAACACATCAAATCTGTGTATGAAATAAGGGTATATATCCAATAGGCAGATATAATTGCTGTCTCAAGACATGTTAAATATCATAAATTACAAGAATGCAAAGATAAAAGTTCTTACTTTTTTGTGATAAAGTTTACCAAATACCTGGTATACAACTATAAAACTGTCTTCCCAAGTATTCAAAAGAATTCACCATTGCCTGTGAAGTATCTGGGGTTTTCTCTGACCTTAAATATGACAGTGAAATGTCAGCCAAAATTCACCACTGCTGTAACAGTAAGATGGAGGTGTTACATAGCTGATTGTGATTAAAAACTCGAGAAAATACCTTGTCATTAAACACTGGACTCAATTTTTTCATCTTCATCCTGCATGAGTTTCACACAGACAGACACTACGTATTGCTTTCTTGTTTTGCTAGTGTCTAATTAACGGTATCGCTGCAGCCGGTACACAACTACGTAAGGATTACCTTAGAACAGTAATGAACTTAGCAAGGTCCACATATGAATGGAAGCTTTTGTATATGTAAAATAATATGATTGCCTCATCTGGGCAAGGACATAGTTAAAAAAAAATAAATTAAGACACAGTATTCAGAAAAGTATTACTACCTACCAACTTTTACTAGCACCCCAGTAACCATGGAAGTAAGATAAAGTAAATCTATAAGGTAACACTGGTAATCATTAGATGATGATAGTGGAGTCTACGGTACTGCAACAATTTCTGGAACATGTAAAAGTCCCACAACCCAACAGTGTCTCAAATCCAGCCATGAAGAAATCTTAAATGAAGGAAACGGCTCTCAGTTGAATTGCAGAAAGTTTCAAAGTGTCAGGTTTCCAGATACGTCTTTTACTGACGTATGATTTCCTAAGCATAAACAGATTCAACTCTTTTGTAATAATAATTAGCAAAATTGGTTGTCTGGCATGAAGGGAAGAAAAAAAAAAGTTTGAGAAATTGGTGATGATAAAATGAAAGCAAGAGATGAAATATTAGCTACAGAATGCCTACCAAACACAGCGAAAAGGCTACAGAAAAGAGTAGCAAGGAGACCAAGAAAGAGAACGTTGCTTTGGCTCCTTCCAGGGGCATTTGTTCTGAACTGAGAGCTGCATATTGACTAGGAAAAGAAACAGATCAACATTTCTTTTCTAACACGGATTCTGAACGCTAACCACTACAGTTCTTCTGTACATTGCTAACCGAAATTAATTTCTGAATAAGTACTTCAGCTTTTATTTCTAGAAAAGTTACATGTTTCTACAGAACTGTGGTACAAGTGTTACAGTTGTATGGCACAAGCTAAAGGTTTCCGCGCTAGATATTGAAGTTCACAATCAAATGGTGGTTTTAGTCTTTTCAGTAAGTTTTTGGAAGTCTTTCTTCAGGAAAAAATTATTGGAAAATTCTGAAACTATTTAGGTTATGACTTAAAATTACTTCATTGAAAATTAATTTGTTCCTGATTTATTTCTTATTATATCTTCTATCTTGCCTGCATAACCAAAGATATTTTATCACGAAGATGGAGATTACAGGCTTCACCAGAATTTCAGCCACCCTCAAAGACCTTTAAGGTCAGCTTCTTGGGGAGGGACTTTTTATGCTGTGGGGCAGTGACAGGACTGGAGGGAATGGATTAAAGCTAGAGCTAGGTCGATTCAGGTTAGACAGTAGGAAGAATTTCTTCCCCATGAGGGTGGTGAGACACTGGAACAGGTTGCCCAGA
>WUAM01000332.1:5163665-5176556 GCA_024336885.1 Actenoides hombroni
GCAGGAGACTCCACAACCTCTCTGGGCAGCCTGGGCCAGGCTCTGTCACTCTCACAGGGAAGAAGTTTTTCCTCATGGTGAGGTGGAACTTCCACTGTTTCACCTTGTGACCATTACCTCTTGTCCTGTCACAGGGCACCACTGAAGAGACTGGCCCCTTTTTTTCAAATGCATTTAAACAACATTTCTCATCTACATCCGTAAACAGAAATGACTGAAGATGGACAGGCATTGAATGGGTGTGAAATCAGAAATGGAAGCACTGTGCATGAAAGCAAGGGCTTGAGCTGGCATATCGAGGCCAACCAGCGTGGGTTTTGATACAAAAACCAGCGAATGAGAAATGGCTTTAAAAGTTGCATACCTCTCATAGCAATGAGGCCACAAGGCTGTTATGCAGTTTACCCCAAAACGGTGTCAATAGAATATTTATGCCAATGTTTTAAAGATGCAGCAAGTGCTACAGTGATTATCAACTGTGGTCCTACAAACTAGTTTTAATAGCTGTTAAGGAAAGGCAGCTTATTGTCTAAGGACAAATATATCATGCAGGGGGACAAAGAACTAAGGAGGTTTTCCAAGTGCCTGTAATTCGAAGAGGTTTAAAACACTACTGTGTTACACACGCATCAAAACTCTTGAAAAAGAGCTACATATCTTATTAGGACTTTTCCTATCTGCATTTCTGTTACATAAGTTGTAAAACAAGAAATGCTCATTTTCTATCTTGGGCAGCACAGCCTCAGAGATATACAGGTGATACTTTTCTGGGAAATAAAAACAAAATTCTTAGAACAATTTTACGGTAATTTTCATCTGTAGAATCAGATTTGAATGTAAGACTCAGTGATTGCTCAAGAATCAATAACTGAAAACTCTACGGATAGACTCTACAAAACCTGGCAACATCTTACTGTGGAAAAATAAGGATGTCAGGGATGTACACTGGCACATTTTAGTGAAGATAGGCATGCCAAATATTTACATTCATCTCTGAGTTCTATCAAATTATTGATTTTTGAAAGCAGCAAAATTTACTGTACTGAAAATTTTAAAAGAGCACTGGTTGGCCAACAGTGGAACATCTGCACATGCCTTTTGTTTACACTCCTCCTAATCAACACTGTTAGGCCAATATATACCCCTTTATAAAAAAAAAAATCACGTGGACAATACTGTTTATAATGGCAACATAAATTAACAAAAAGGGCATCAACACATTCACATAGTGTTACAAACAGGGTTTCAAATCCATTAATTTCACATTACTTACAGTACTGCGCTTAGATGATCTGGTTTATTGCTTATTTCATTCATTTAAATGGTTAAAATAATAATTAATATTCAAAACAAAACAATATGTAGTTTGTGAAAAGGTCAGTCTCCATTCGCTCTTTAACAGAATGAGGCTTATTTAGGAAAGCTAAAATTTTATGGTTTTACCTTTTCAGTCTCCAAAAATTTGTTTTCAAAAATGAATGCGATGCAGTTTCTAACAACTTCCAGCCTTTGGGCACTGTTGAAAACTGTGCTTCCTTTTTCCAGTATAGAAACTAACAAAGAAAAAGAAGAATACACAACTGTGAAATGTCTTCTGCAAGAGCCACAAAGAATACCAGAAAGTTCTTTTTAAACAAACAAAAACATGAACGTGACCTCTGTTTTGTACTGCCAACCAAATGCCATTGGTAGATGTATATGGATGGGAACATAAGACCCCAAATCTTTGGTTTTCCTACACTATCTGAAGAAAAGAGTGCTCTGAATTCTCTTTACTATTTGTATACGGGCACAAAAAGATTCCAGTCTTTACCATATTAATGAAATATATAATAAATACAAACACATGTATAAAATATATATATACATATTTGTGTGTGTTCTGCAGTGAACTACATAGCCTTGCATATTTTATAGCAGTAGATAACTATTTTTTCCTAAAGAATTCATTGGCCATGCCAAGAATTCTGTGACATGGAATAAAACTTCACAAACCAGTTCTCTTATCTGGATTCCAACTTGCTTAGAGTGAAAGATTATTTTCTTCATGCAGGTGTTTCAGTCTGAATTTTCAGGAAAATTCAGGATGGAAGAACTAACATTCTCTTTTTCTCTTTAGTATCAACTAAACTACATAAATGCAGAATATGTCCTTCTTGTAGATAACAATGAGCTCCTAATTATCCAAGGATTTTGACCCACAGGACAGCAGGGAGTACGAGTATGGAAGCTATTCCTTGGAATAGAAAAACCTCTAAAGACCAACAAGCTAACCTTCTCTTGCATCTAACCTTTTAAAGAAATAAAACAGAACAAAAGCACATACTCTGCAAATTTTCTGTAAGTAACAGATTCAGTGATATGGTCAACAGCAAAGGCAGGTGAAAAGAGTTCATCCCCTTCTTAAATGAGTCCAAAGAGAAACAGGGCCGGAAGGGGCCTCAAGAGAACATCTAGTTCACCCTGCTGTCCCTAGACAGGATCAACTGTATTTATGTTATTTCTCATGTTTGTCTAATATGTTCCCAAAGTTCTGTGATAACAGAGACTCCATGGCTTCACAAGAAATCCACTCAACTGCCTCACAGTCCTCATTTACTAAGCTTTTCCTGACAAATAAGTCTAATTTTGTGTTGCAATTAAATCCATTATTTCTTATTACTACAGATCACTCAGTTTCTTTTTATCAGCTTCCTATGTAATTTAAGACTGCTATTATGTGTTCCCTCAGTGCTCTAGTTTTCAGTCTAAACAACTCTCCATCTTTCCTGGTAGGTCACATTCTCTAGGCCGCTGGTCATTCTTGTTGCTTTCTTCTGGACGCTCTCCAACAGAGCCAAAAATGGAGACAGTCTTCCAGTGTCCAAAAATGGATACAAACAGGCCAGTTGAGGTCTTAGTGAGTACAATGGAAGGATTTCTCCATGGGGTTCACTGAGTGTACTCCTGTCAATACATCCTACTAGGATGTTTGTCTCTTCTGCATCAGCTTGGGTCATGTTTGCCTTATGATCATTATAATCCCCAAACTAATTTCTGAAGAACTATTGCCTAATGAGCTGATCACATCTATGCAAGTGCAATACCTTATTTGAAGAATAACAGTAGAGAAATACAAAATTCAATGGAGACTAGAACTTGAATTTTTCAAGACTGATTTTCTAACGTCATCCTTCAAAAGTTTTCCAAGCTCTGCCAGTTTCAAGTGTACCGCAAGTTTACTAAACATACTTGCTTCCATCAAATTCACATTGGTGCATGTGACTATGACTTAGAGATTATTTTTTTTCTGGCATTAAAATTAAATTGACAGGCCTACAATGTCTACTTCTGCTCTCTGTATTTAAAAACAGGTATATTTCCATTGAGATAGATGGTATGTTGTTCCTTGCCTTTTTCCAGTAATTCACGTGTCTTCCACTAGTGCCCAAGGAGAAACCCTGACAGTTCAAAGCTTGGTTCAGCCAGTCCTACAAATAGCCTACAGTGATATTCATCAAACCTAGATGAGTAGACAATACCTAATTTATTGGTTCAGCCTAACTCAGATCAAATCAATTTTTGTTGTTAGTAATTATGCCACTCACAAAGCAAAGGCTGATGCAAAAGGGCTTTTAAAACGGCAGAGAGGCAACTCAGTGTACTAAAGGTTACATACCAACGGGGGGCCCTGCTGGAACAACACACTTCTTGTCGCCCCGGGTGGCAGGGGGTGCACCCTGACTCCTGGCGAGGCCTTCCTGGAGGAGCTCCTGCACCCGGCACTCGTTGATCCGGGGGAAGGGGAGGATGTGAACCCGCAAGTGGGAGCCTTCTGTTGGCCGCGGCACTTTCTGGAACGCTATGTGGGGGTTGGGGTTCTCCTGCAGATCCAAAGGAAAAGGTTATGCACAAAAGGGTCAGACAGAGTTACCATCTGTCTCATCCCGTGTTATTGCTGTTGTGTGTATCTGTCATACCTAAAAGATTAAGAAACCAAGTATCAACTGCATCTGACTAATATAATGTTTCATGTTCATATGACCGTTGATTCACTGTCTGTAATACTTGCAACTCTGTTAAAGGCTTCTATAAAACATGCACAATTCAAAAAGAAAGAGAGCAAAAGAAAATCACTGCTTAACTTAGCTTGATTTGATGTAGCTTAATGAATATTTAGGACTTGCAGAGAAATTAGTTTGATAATCAACCTCTTCATTAGACAGAGGGTTGAAGAAGAATGGAACATACAGTCCCTTCACCGAGTACTGAGAAATATTCTCATCGTGATCAAGATTATGAAGTGAAAATTCATTTTTGTACTGTACCAAGTGCCATCAAACATTGGCCGCCCCTCATTAGGGACCAATTTTCTACCTTCTATATGTCCCATAAAAATATGTCACACAGTTCACTGTTTGCACTAGGAAAAAAAAAAATGAAAAAAGTTAATACAGATGATCAGAGTAAATGATGGGCCTAAATTACAGGGAAAGTAAAAAGAAGTTGCCACATCAGATTTTGGAATGTCCTCAAAGGATACAAAAGACTTCCAGTTTTGCAAAACCATAAGAATTTCCACTGTGAAAATACATGTTTGCCTATATGATTTTTCACTCGCTCTTATGATCTGTAATAAGCAGCCCCAAAGAAAGCTTCTATCCTTGCTTTTGGATTTTCTTGCAGAGGTCTTCAGAATTAAAAAAAATAAATTTAAAAATCAGTTTCACATTGCAGAACACTGACTTATTTGTTTTACCAAAAGAATTTTCACTCAAATGCTTCCAGCTTAATTTCAACTTGTTGAAAACGTCCTTTCCAGAATGACAGCCTGAAAACAGCAAGATACAAAAATCCGTGATTTCTTTTAGATTTTTTTTTCCTCAAATCTTTCATGACCTTCGCTGTTTGGGTTTTTTTTCTGGCTTCAGGTTGTAGTTTTTCCAAAACACAGCCAAGGTGTACATGTTTCATGAGGATTATACCACCATTCACAGGATCATATCTCACATCCTAAGGAGTGTAATGATCAATCAAACAAACCAGGATATTTTCATCTCTTCATTCATATACCACTTATCATTAATCATGTTTGAATTCACTGTTATCCAATTTGAGTCTATGTTGTTACTTACTGCTGGCTATGCACCACTGCCAAGGAGTGCTACACAATCAATTAGGATTCTGTTGTACAAGTACAACTAGCTTGCAGTAAAACTTGTAAACAGGAGCTAGCTTGATACTTTCATTTAAGGGAGCAAAAGGCAACAAGGAGATCAAATGCATCAACTTGAGAAACAGCAGTCAAAACAAACTTGCTACTTAGCCATACAAATTCTCTGCAGAGGAAAGTTTAGTGAAGCAAGCCAAAAAATCTAGTTATGGGGACGAGAGCAGCAGATGCCAGGACAAGCAAAGCAGAGAAAGGGAACAGGAACACAGTCTCAGCATGGGGTAGCATCTAACATACAGCAGAAAAAGCCAGAAAGGGAGAGAAACTATTCCACATTCCATTGAATGAAGAGAGATCCAGAGGAAAAATACAGAAAGAGTTACTTTAACCTTGGACATCCCAAATGTAATGTCAACTGTGTATGCTACCAGGAATGTAGGTCTAAAGTCTTCAACTACTGCAGCAGTGTATGCCAAAAGCTTGCCTAGATTTTCCACTTGTACCAGCTAGGCTAATACAAACATTATCTCTCCCTAACCCCCCGTCTTGTATCTAGACTGTCAGAGCTACAATATGACAACTATTAAAACTGAGGACCAAGATGCCAAAATAATGTCATGCAATGAGTTTAAAATCAGGCAGCTGCAGGCATAACTTACAGAAGCAATGTTGCTCATCCCAATGCTTTATTCAAAGATAGAGAATGCATATCTACTAAAAACCTGATTTTCTATTGCAGTAAGTAATTGACTTAGTGGTAGTAAAGTAGGTCAATCACAACTGTATAAATAAACCCCATGATGAGAAAAAACTAAAACGAATTTGGTTTAACACTGATTTTAAGACATAAGTGCAAAGTTACACATATGCAGATTCACTTATGCTTTAGAGGCTCTTTCATTCTAAAAAGGATGTATATCCACTAAAAAACAAATCCAAATTCACCATTTCCTTCGCAGGAATTTAGTATCATAACAACACTTACATTGTTTGAAGCAATTTTCCATATTTATGGGGTAGTACCACAGCAATGATATGCTTATGATATTAAAGCCAAGGCTCTTGAAGAAATAAAAACTTCTAAAAGACAGACCAATTTCCAAGAAACTTCAGTGCAATACTCCTCACTTTATCTGCTCTTCCCTGAATTTTAATTCACTCACCTCTGCCATCTGAAACAAAGAATCTTACTGGTTTACTTCAATATTGCCCATTGATTTTCTAACAAAACTAATGGTCATGAATGTTGAACAGCCAACTAATAGCTCTCTCTTCTAATGACTACTACCAACAAGGTAGATTAAAGTGTGTATCAATTCTTCCCTTCAAAGTCATTTAGCAGTTTCAGAGGAAAAGAGAGATGGAACGAATACATGAGTGTGTCTGAAGACACTAATCTTACCCCAAACAAAGACTGAATTAACTGTGACAAAATCCTTAAAGGCAATTCATATTGGAAAGCAAACAAACAAACACAAAAGAGACACACAACCAAGCAAAAAACAAGAAACACTCCAGATCTGTACTGAGCAGTACTGAGTAATTCTTGTGGGTTTTTTATAGAAGTGGAGATGTGAATCACAATCTGGGGGAAGGGTGATAAAGGTGTTAACCGTCTGAGTAATAGATATTGTTCTGTGCAGTCTGAACAACCCCAGGAAGTGTGAGGGGCCAGGAGATCAGATGATGCCCAAAAAAACCCCAACACACTAGAGAAAACCAAAAAAAACCAGCTAATGGTAAGAGATTTTACAAAAGCACCCCTGAATATAAAGGCATGATAGGAACACAAGAATGAAACTGGAAATGGTTTTCTAGGAAACAGGCTGTAAGAAATGAGGGCTGGGTTGGCACAGCAGGAAAGATCTGCCAGCAGTATGCCAAATTGGAAGCACAGTTTTCCTATGGAAAATTTTTGAGAGGCAATAAAAGAGATGTATTCAGCATGGATGGGTTGTTGCAGAGAAAATATCAATGTATATACGATACATGGAAAGACACTAAGAAAACAGAAGGCTAAGTAGCAGCAGTTATTAGGTAAATCAATAGCAGTATATTGAACTTACATTACACGTAAAAAATTTTTGACATATAAAGTTGTAAAATCTTTTGTCATAATGCAGACGATGACTACCACAAGCAGCCATTTCCATTTTCAGTCTCAGAAATGTGAGCTTTCAATGTTACTATCTCAACTCTAGAAGTGCAGCAGGTATAGTCAACTTACATTTTTGAAGAGCTGTTCTGCAAGTTCTCTAACGTGCTTTATCATTTTGGGTGGATTACCTTCCTCAGCTTTAATTCTTTCAACTTCAAAGGCTACCAACTTTAAAAAAAACCAAAACAACAAAACAATTAAAAATAATTTCTTTCCTATTTAAATTATAAAATGTTAATCTTAAATTGAAACTGAACAAAGAAAATCAAACACTGAAAAAAAGGGGCCATGTCACTTGTTCTGGAACATGAGATATTTTCACTCTTCTAGAGCTGTTACCAGATTTTATATTCCTACATATCTAAAACATTCCTTTAACATTTCTAATACCATAATCCATATTTTTCATGTATTCTACTGCTATGCATAATTATACTAACCTCTGTTTGTACTCTACAAATAAAATCCAGCACAGTACAAATATGGCAGTACTTTTTAATATCATTTAATATTTCCCAATTACTTTCTCAATGTTTCTAAGAATATAATTAAATTACTTCAAATAATTCTGTGCTAGCCTATGTCATGCATTACGAAGCCCCAAACCTGACATCACTAACAGCATTACCATGATTTATTCAACTGTTTAACTTGATACATATAAGCAGGGCATGATTTTATGGAAGAGAGCTTGAAATGTACATGTAGTAGAAAATGAGAATTGAGAAGATCAGCATAAACTTTATGCAATAAACTCTGAGGATTCAGAAGCATTTTAGAGTTTTTTCCACGCTGAAATGTCGTAGGTACATTTCAATGTACTTGGGAATATTGAAACAGTTTTCACCTCATCAAAAAGATCACAGGCTCTGAAAGGAGGACCTCTCTCTGATACAAAACCAGCAAACGCCATTCCGTTGAGAACTTTGCTTAGAAAGTCATTCTCAATTAAGCCGCGTTGCCCCAAGAAGGCTGCCTGCAATAAAAACAGAAAAAAACCCCATCTATTTTATCAGTATCAAAACTATAGCCAACCAATGTACTAGCAGTTAAACTTTTTCACTAGCTTACAGAATTATGCAGTATTTTCCAATTAAATCTTTTCTATTACCTTGTAACTTTTATACCTAAGTGCAGTAGCTGAAGTAACAGGAAGTTTGATGCACACATTTGATAAATCTCACAAGTAATAAGACAGAAAACCAGTAATTTTGTCTTCTAACGACATACACGTGCTTTATCTTAATGATTTCTTAACTGTTTCTTTGCATTAGATTTTATTAACTTTGCTTCACATTTCATCACTGTCCCTACAATTAGTTCCACTAAATGCATTTACATAGTGCTAGGTCAAAATAATATGCTTATGTGTAGATCATTTTTTTACAGTTTTAACACTTGTTCAAAAGGCAAGCTCATGGGAATGACATGACATCACAAACTAACTAAATACACTTAACTGCTTTTTTTTTTACCTTATGGAAATGAATTACTGGTTCAGCATGGATTCTGATTAGCTGGAGACAGGACCGGTATCCTTGGAAAAGCTGTGCAAATAGCCTCAGGAAGATCGCTCGCACCTCTTTATCCTGGCAGTAGTGATTGAACATGCTGTCAAAACATTTTGGTAGTCCAAACTTTTCCACACTTTGTATAAAGCTATCTGAGAAAAGCCTAAAAAGTCATCAAACGATGCAGCAGTGCAGCACAGAAGTGGAGCTACCTGTACACCCATGGACTTGTCCTTCCATGAGGCTACAGCTTCACTACCTGTCCGCAGATGGCAATGACAGATTTTGTATATTCACCTGTTTTCTCCTCCTGCCCTTTTCTCTGCCTGTCCAACAGGCTCTGAGCAATGCCAGCACAACTGCTGGGATGGTCATGTGGAAGGAACTGTCATGAGAGAAAACTCACAACATAAAGGAACTGAAAACATAAAGAGGCTATTTTAGCCTGGATTTATTCCCTAAAATCAGGGTGGCTCTGCAGCTCTACACAAGTAGTACCATCAGAGTGGGCAGGGGCAGCAGGGAAGCACAGGAGCCTAAGCTGGCCTTGCTGCCGCGGGGGGAACCAGGCTCCGAGCCCCACAGGCATCTCCAGAGCCAGTCACCGTGGCTCTGCCCGCTGAGGAGACTGCTCCAAGTTTGCCCAGCTGCTTGTCCAGGACTCTCCCCGTTCAGGTCTTTACTCGTGATCTACTGCAGCCAAAGTAAGCCTGGGTTAGTTTAAAAAGTTTAAACCAGTAGATCTTTAAAGTCCCGCTTTATTGAAATGAGTAAGAGAGTGCTTACACCAACACCGATGGGCCAACAGAAATGATGTGAACAGCTGGGGACAGACTTGGGGCAGTGACATCCTCAGCTGGCAGCTAAACTCTGGGATCAAATCCTGTGTCATCCCTGTTACTTTATCTTAGCTCAGGTATCTACTCAGACTTCAGTCATGTCTAAAACCTGAGGTCCTGAAAACTGTTTTATGCCCTCAAGTTTTATGGTGTCTCAAAGGACTTTTTAAACAAACTCTACCATTAAAAGCTACAAGCAGCAAAGATAATTAGATAACTAATCAAGTAAACAGCTGATCTGCCAATCAACAAGTAAATACAACTTAAGTTAAAGCTTGTAAGGATTTTTCTGAAGAAGTTCAGATATATACAAGATTCTATAAAGCTGTACTATTGGAATATTTTTCTAGATGTCTGTTTATTCTCCACTGGAACATGACCAATGTTATTTTATTTTTAACTTAACTTAGGGCTCACATTACCAAGAGATATTCTCATTTTCTTTGTGTCAAGGCTGTTCTCTAGGACTTCAACAGGTACATTTGTAGCCTGACTTTTTGAACTACTTGAAACCATGGTTGAATCTTTCAGGTTTAACAAAATTCTTATTTGAATTTAAAAAAATTCCCACATTAATTTAGAACTTGACTATTCCACGTGAGATCTTAGCTGAATTGTGCCATTAGTTTAAATGAAATCTGGATGACATTTTCTACCTTCAGCACGTGAAACAAAACAATCTTAAAGCAAGAAATAAGAACAACAAATATATATTGCACCGCTTAAGAGGTTTACATTTTTGAATACACCTACACAAAAGTGTCAATGTGTGTTTCTGGATTTTAGTTTGGACTACCTTTAACCTAAATTAACTAGGTTTTAGTAGAAAAATTTCTACAGACTTTCTTTAGCGTGGACAATTGCATATAGTTTCATTCATATATTACATATAGTTTCATTCATATATTACATATAGTTTCATTCATATAGCTCATTAAAGTCATTGAACCATGTAAGGTGAAAAACAATACATAACACCTTTCCCAATATGTCCAAGCATACAATGAATAATAGTTCTTACCATTACTGTAAAAGTTACATTTTGCTGACACAGCTACCACTCCTATATTTACTCATATTTACTCTAAAAATCTAGATCTTGAATGACATTTTTAATGTTTTCTGAACCCATTTTTTAGTGGGGGGTAGTGTCTATAAGAGAACGTGATTTTAATTTATTTACACAGAGACATAGATATGTTTTTAAAAAACTTCTAACCCATTAGAATGCTATTAGAGGGCAGAATGCAAAGTCCAAAGGCATTTCTTTGCTCCACCAAGAAGACTATAATAAGTATGGATATGGTAAAGAAAACACAAAGTAGAAATTCTTAAAAGAAAATTAGTGTAAAATTTCAAATTAAGAAACTCAGACATAACACAGAAATCTTACCAGCATTTTTGAGTGTGATAAAGCTGTTCGTGGGGGAGGGAATGCATAATCTGCTGTTTCCAAATCAGGATGCAAAACCTAGAGAATTTTTTAAACAGAATTTTTTTCCCTCATTTTGCTGAGGAAAGGATAAATCACTTTTTTCTTCTTTCTCAAATCAGTATTCGCTGATAGTAAAAACCTCAACAGATGGAGTTAAATTACGAAGACTGGATAAATAAAGATGGGATTAATTTCACAGCTTCAGGTTTCCATAAGTGAGCTAGTTATCAAAATTTGTTACAGTCAGTGAAGCTAGTCAATACAGTCAAGGATTTTAGAGTTGATTAGTCTGAAACAGATCAACAGGCAGAAGATTCTTCTCTTTAAGAGAAGCCTCCAAAAAATGTGATTTCTAACTGAGGACAACGACAGTAGAGACAAACTGAATGGTTTTTGGTGAATCCTAAGGTAGAACTCATCATTCTTGAATACTGATATAGGGGCATCATTCAAATAAAATGGTTATTCATTTGTTAAACTTCAAGACAACATACAGTTGAAATAAATGTATAAAAACAGAAAAGAAGCTAAGGAATAGTAACAATGCTGCTCAAATATTGAGGCTGAACTCATTTAAAAAAAACATTATTGGGAAGGAAAATGACTACCTACTTATTGAATAAAGAAAAAACATTTTCATAGTAAATTACTGATGATATTAACTCTAAATTTTTCTAAAACCAGGAATGTTGGCATAAATCACAGCTTTAAATCTCACATTTCCAGTGTGTTTGAAAGTAATTTAATACTGATATTCATTTTTCATTCTTTTAAAAATAGGTGAGAGGGTGGAAAAGGGGGGGTTGTATCAAAACATACTAGAGAAAGTGCCATTTGAGTCTGATGTAGCAGTGGCTCTGGCAGCTGAGAAAGATGAATACATTCAGGAATTTTAATTGTGCCTCCATCCAGGTCTGCTATGATTACATCTAACTGTAAGGGACAAAAGAAAATACATTATCAGTAGCGAATACTGTGAGCACAGTTTAAAAACACAACAGCTCAGATTTCACGATCTGCACAAAAGTTCAACAACTTAAAACAATAGTAACTTTAATGTACAGAATGGTTTTGATAAAGGAAATACTCCAAATACTTCATATTACTGAACATAGCCATAAAAAATGAATGTAAGCCAAAGAAAGTTATATTAGGCCAAACTTTCAACAGTGACTTCTGTTTCTGGGTTCCCAGACTGTGTTCAGTGATTTGAGATATCCAAAAGGCTGTTAGCAAAAGAACACGGTGAGGACAACTGCAAGTACCATTACATGTTCCTAGGGGTCTTTGTAACCCTGGTTCAGTTTCTCCAAGCACATGCTTGAAAAATATGGACAACATAAAACAATTGAGGATACATTTGAAAACCTTAAGTGAATTGTTCAAACTCATGACAAATACATGACAAAGCTGGAAATGGATCCATTCCTTCCCATTCTGCATTAGAACAAAATCATTTCCCTCCTCTACTTTACAGTCTCAATATATTTACAAAAGAATCCGTGCTCTCACAGAAAATCTCTGCAACTAAACAGCACAAATGACACTGGGACTATGAGTATGCTGGGTAGACATACTTACAAGCTCATGAATATCATTGCGAAAGACAGAATGCACGCCAATTATGAAAGGAGTTGGTGAGCTGAGAACTTCCAATAGCTGTGCAGGAAGAATTGGAATATAGGGATAACTGTGAAAAGAATAAATAAAATAAAATAACATAGCATAGCATAAAATAAAATAAATAAAATTAAATAAAAGCTTCTGACTATTCTTTCACATAGGGCACCTTTCTT
>WUAM01000332.1:5195527-5245002 GCA_024336885.1 Actenoides hombroni
ATGTACCTTCCACTCCACGCGGGCGTCGCGGCGAGATAGGGTAGCAGGAGGAAGGTGATGGGTGGGGGGGGGGGGTGGGGTGCTTGGGGGGGTGTTTAACTACAAAGAATGAATTACAGTGAAATGCTGAGCTACTTTTGGTTCTTTTATTTCTCCCCTGTTCTAAGATAAAATGTTACTATATTGACAGACATGCTCTGTAAAAGACTGTGAAACTGAAGTCACCCACAGCCAAGCAAGTCTCCTTTCAAACTGCTCCTATGGTGAAGTCTGAAAGGAGAGTGAAACCCGAGGTCTGAACTGCATTAGTCGTGCAGCGTGGATGCCTACACAGCCATGACAATTCGAAGCCACGGCTTTAGAGCACAGAAAATGCCAGGTAACATTTCAAGAGAGAAATAATAATGTATGGCTTAGGTACACCTTCAGAGGACAACTAAAATTCAATGTACTGGGAAGACATGTACAAAACGGTGCTACAAGCCACAAGCCGTGTCAGTAAGGTGAAGATTATGCCACAGCTGCTGAAGATGTCAACGTCTCAGACGTGACGGGTCTCGTCGGAGCAGCGAGCGCTGCAAAGCTGCCTACAAATGTATCAGTGTATTCATCATTTTGTCTCAGGAGTAATGATACAAGATGAGCAGCAATACCCCACTGCATGCAGCGTTTCCTGATGCATCAATGTTTCCTACATTCCTAAGTCTCCAAAACATGAAACAGATCATACGAAAGAAAAATAATATGAAAAATATTTGCTGTAAACTCCAAACAAATTAAGTGAAAATTTGAAAATAACTATGCAATACTGGACAAACATTAGAAGAATAATATATGAGCTTTGACAACGTGTATGGGTTACATTAAAAAAACAGAACTGAAAAACAAGCGAAAAAACCCCTTTCAACAGCTGCATACCAGGAAACATGTGTTGACCCGCGACATTCGAGCAGCTAACAATACTGTCCTCCACTCAATCTACCCCAGCACAAAAGGAATTTCTCAGAGTATTTGGGAATTGGAGGACCCTTTAAGACACCACAGAAATTTTCTGCTCTTTCCTTATTTGCTAGTCAACAGCATGCAGCTTAAGAAACAAGTTTGTTCTTACCAAAACCCCGTAACTGGCAGCAGATGGGTTTGGCCCACGCAGATAAGCTCAGCGTCGATTGCCAACATGATTTTTCAATGATGCACAGATTTGTACCCAAATAGAAACTGATGAACTAGGGTTCTATAAATGGTATCCCTCACTCCCCCAGATTTTCATAATATGTCCTTAAAAACTTAGCTCTGTGTAGATCTCAAGGCCTACACCTACAAGTTATCAGGAAGTTACTGTACTGTATTTCATAAACTACACTTCACCTCAAACAAAAAGCACACTCCATGCAAAGTCAAACTCTGTTCTAACATCGTCTTAATGCAGATGAAATCTTGAATACACGAACATAAACCTAAAAGTCAAACATCCTAATGAATTGCATCTTTTGCAAAATTTTGCCTAGGGCTAGGAAATAAATATATTTAAAAAGAACCAGCTCCTCTTAGTATTACTGTGAAAAAACTGGGGCTGGCACTGCTGGTTTGAAAGACAGAAGCTTGTATTTTCAAGGATTGTCCATAGTGAAACAGCAGAAAGCTATGATACACGTATACTGAAACGCCAGCTGCAGACACTAGTTACAGTTCTATTATGACTTACTACTTTTTAATATTTAACCTGGATCCAAACAACTTGTAGCCAAGAATTCTCCCAGATTCATAGATAAAGTTCTCAGTTTCAGCGAAGGGAAATGCAAAGTCCTGCTCCTGAGGAGGAATTTCTCAAAAGAAAATTCTATAAGTACATTTGACTTAATTGTTACTGTGCAGGGATTTTTCAAGATCTGGCTTAACTTTCTGTCCCTCTGCAAATATGGAAAGTGATCCATTACAGCAAACACAGATAGGCTGACAGAAAACCCTGCTGAAAATGTCTGTAGCCTTCCCCAAGCAATTCCCTTAATTTACTAAAACAGCAACATTTTAACTCTCTTCTCATAACTCAACCTCTCATAGCTAAACCCCAAAAATTTCCGTTTGTATTGCTACGGAACAACTGACGCATTTTACAAACATTCCTTCACATGCCCACTTTTGGGGGGTTTCGTTTGGGTTTGGTATTTTTTTTTAATTAAATAAAATAAACAAGTGAATAGAAGAGAAAAGTGATTAAGGAGATGAGCAGCAGATATGGGAAAGAAAAACATACCACAATCCCAGGTCAAAATGAAGCAGAGGGAATGGAAAGAACCATTCTGCCAGGGTCTAGACAATGGGATCCGAAACTCTGTGGAAGAGCTGAGGGGCTGGGGGGTTCATCACTTGTAACCCACAGCTGAACAGTATCTCCACAGCACACAAGTGGCCATCGAATGCCCACATGTAATGGCAAAGCCATCAACCAGCCCCCTCCACGCTGCCAGTAACAGAGCTGATGTCCCCATGCCCTCAATTCAACAACTGATTCAGATGGTTTATGGTTCAAACCCTGTGAGGCAACCACCACAGTAGGGAAAGACAGAAAAGTCAACAAAAACACATCCTTTCTTTCATTATCTTTAAACCAACAGAAATTAGCGATATACTCCCAAGTGCTGATACATCTTTGTAAGAACTGGATATATAAACATGTTTAGAGACTGAGTGGCAGACCAAAACTTGAATCATTAGCCACAGAGTCTATTTCAGTTGCTCCTCCCACCAGCATCCAGGAAAATGCAATCCTGTGTGACAGCTGACCACCTACTCCTCCTGTCACTCAGTGACTTGCATCCTTTTGACCCGTCCTCTCATCTTTGTCTCTAATCTTCCTTTGCCTTACTGTGTTTCCTTTAGGACTGCTCACAGATGTCTGTCTTTGACATTCTACTGGTAGGTACCTGGTTTGCAGTACCACATCCCTTGATCACTATATTGAAGAACTAAAGCACTATAAACTAATTTTTTTAAATCCTGCTGAGCAACTGCTTTTTCTCTCGCTCCTTTGCAGGACCATTCCTGGGTTCTCTCTCTTACACAGCAATATCAGGATTTTCCCAACTAGATGAAGAATTTGCCTTCCCCTTACACAAACTCGTAGGCGTTTTGGTTTTTTCTGCACACACACTACTTTTGGTTACTGTTTTTGTTCCTTAACCATGCACTTAAGAACAACATTCTTTTTTTGAGGCAGGTATGCACCCATTCATTCTTCTTCCAAAATCAATATACACTGGAAAGCTTTCAAGTGTACCTTGAACCTTGTCATCTCTGAGCTGTCCTCCCGTGAAATGCTTTGGTTAAATTAACACTTCTAGACATGATTTTGCTTAATTTTTGCAGCAATACTTGCTTCTAAAGTCTCAGGTTATTCCATCAGTGTAAACTTCTACTAACTGCCACCAAGAGCGGTGCAATAACCCTCAAATACCAATCTGTTAGTAGTGAGGTATGAGATGCAATGCTACTATTTGATTCTTCTCTCAGTAATCATCTTGCCTTCGAACCCATGTTTACCACTGCATTTATGGACAGCTGCAGCATGACAATTTCTTTGGGGAGTGTACAAAGATCTTACACTGTGAAGTTTGGATTAAGGTGAAACAGAGTCCTGCTGTTTCGTTTTGCAGCCTTTTGTACAGTCAAAGGACTCTGTCTTCACTGCTTTTTGCAATCCAATTCAGCGTGGCTTTCAGCAGTGCTCACTTCAGTGATACATTTTGCTGGTGTTCCATTCATGAAAAGTAAGATGCCTTTTTTGAACCTTTTTTCCTGTATTCAGAAAACGTCAGAACTATTTTAAAGCTGCACACAACATACGGTCACAGGAAAGCTGCCAGAGAGACGCAGGTAGAGTTTTACTCAAGACAGAAGTTTGAAGAAACAAAGAGGATAACACTCCTACGTTTGCCTGGCTGGGTCTCTAGTGCTTACAGTGGGCAGACTGCAGTTTTGTGTCTCACCAAAAGCTGCCCGTTCCAAAAAACAGTCCCCCAAACCACAAGAAATCTAAATGCTGTAGCCATGACTCAATCCTGAGAGAATCATTTTCTTTTTTCCCCGTACTGTTGTGAAGTTTATTTGATGTTTCTTTGCATATGTTGAGCATCCTACCCCAGAGTCTCAGAGGTGAACAATTCCTAGATAGAATTCATGGCTTGTAAAAGTGAAGCTGGTAGGATGCAGAAAGAAAATCACAGACCTTGCCTCAGAAACAAAATAACCCATGATCTTTTTCCTAAACACAAAATCATAGCCATAAGGAATAAAGAGCATTACATATTTTACCTCTTTAATTGTAGATTACAAGATGAAGATTTTCCTAGGCACAATAGCAATAACAAAATTATGCAGGATTTAAACTGATGGACCCGAACTGCCTAACACTCTCCACATAGGCAAACCCATTTTCCTAAAACTTGCCCAGCAGCCTGTTACTTGTTGGCCTCTTCCCTGAAGCACTGGCCCCACCCTCTAACCGTAAGAACAGTGATTACAGCTTCTGGAATGACAGGACAGCCCGGGCATCCTTCCACTTCTGCATTCAGCGTGCCTCAGCGAGGGGCAGTTGTGCTCAGCTAAATGCATTAAGACTTCTATCTTTTTTAAGAACACTTGTTTAATAGTCTCGGATGAAATAACTCAGATCTTCACTAACATCTTGAATTTCAGCTGTGGAGGACTTTTCCTTCCTTCTCCGATTTACTAGGTGGTGAAGCCATTACAAAATCAGAAAGGAACACACCCCCCCACGTGCACAGGCATACAGCCTATTCTGTCAGGTGTGCCCATAGCTACCAGAGCATGGTCTTACTACATATGAGAGGAAAAAACCAGCTCTTCTTGCTCCACACCAAACCGCATGTATTTCCACATCATTTAATGTAAATCCCAAGATACAATGATGTTTAATAGCATGTTAGCCAATAAACATGGTTACAATTAAAACTACTATGGTTACTCTTCCTGTCTCAGTGATCCTTAGGTTCACTTGCTCCTCAGACCTCTCGTTCTACTGTCATTTTTGTCTCCAACTGCCCAACAGCAGCTGCCAAGGCAGCTCACGCAGCAAGCTCAGCTCTTCGCAGGGTTACGAGTACAGCACAGGCCAAGAACAAGAACAGGCTCTTGTTCATAATACAGTAGAAGAGCAACTGCACAAGTAACTACTTTGGTTTTCAAAAGATTTAACTCAGAAATGAAATGAAGTTGGGAGTCTTTACACTGACTGATACTCTTACAAGTTTCTAAAGGCTTACATTCTGTCCTCTGTGACACAAACTCTACAGATGAGAGGGAAGATTATTGACATAATGGTACATATTTTGACACTGAGTTTTACATGCCTTAAAAAGCTAAGCGTCTAACTATGAAGGACAGCTTGCAACTCAACGTTTTGCAACACAAGTTACTAGAAAGGAAAGAAATGCTATGAACGGAAAGCTTGGATCCCATTCTTGTTCCTATGAAAGCCATGACATGCTAACGGTTGTATAATTACCAGATACATTTCATAGGGGGAACGAAGATTTAAAGATGTACTTTCTGTGATTTGAGTCCAATATTCTTAGGATTAAAAAGTTATAAACCTTCAAGTAAAGCTAAATGATCTTCAAAATGTATTTAAAAGTTGCACGGTAATATTTGCACCTTACTTAACATTTTCACTAATCAACTTGGCATGCCAAGTGTCATCAACCTACTGTCCTACTTCAGTGCAATGGGAACTGTTTTCACTTTCTCTAATGCCTTTCACTTTCCTAAAACCATTACAGAATCACAAAACGTCTTAAAATGGTTTTGGGGGGTTTTTTGTTGCTTGTTTTTTTTACATTTCTAAACCATTGTTCAAAACACGTCTAAGGAGACAAGACGATGCTCAGCTACATATTTTGCATCTTTGAGCACACCAGCAAGCTGTCCAAAAGTAGAACAGGATTCTAAATCCAGTATTTCCACACTGATTTGGAAACTGTTCCAAACTGCAGAAAGTAGGGTATAAGCTGATGCTACTACTTCCCAGTAGTAGAATGTTGGAAGTGGGAAATTACTCATCTCCCTGCACAACTGACTACAGCCACTTTCTAACAAGTTTACTAGAAACATTTTACAGAAATAAGCAAATTTAGACAGAATATAAAGATGACTTCACAATTCCTTACTGCATAGCAAACCAATTTTATTGGCAAATTTGTCATCTGTAAGTGTGCAAAAGGAACCTCAGAAAAGTGCAGGAGCTGGGAAAATAACTGTGCACATCATCTGTTAAGGAAGAGCGTAACACACCCTGAGCTTCCTACACAGTGGTGAAGTTCCTGCTGAGAGGTGATGTGGAATTTAGAGAACTCCACTGTGGCAGAACCATGCTGATGTGCAGCCCAGACCACTGATGGAAACATTCCACCTACGGCCTCCATAATGAAATGAAGACAGCCTACAATTAAGACTCTGAAACAAGGGCTGCCATCAAAGCAAACAAGTAAATGGCCACTCTCTCTTATGCCACAACATACAATAAACACTCAAAAACTCCAAACCCAAAGAAAAACAAAGGGGAGGGGGAATCCAACCACATTTCATAACAATCCTCACTCTAAAAGCATTCGTCATCTACTTGTAAACTAAGGCAGCTAAAGGTGTAATTCTGTATTTGACACTGCTGAAATGGAAAGGTGGTTTCTTAATCCCAGTGCCAAGCGCGCGAATGTCCCAGAGAACAATCACTGCTTGGAAAAGAGGGAGAGAGCAGTTGTAATAGGGGAGCAATTATAAGCAGAAAAGAAATCAAGGGAAATGTTTGTAGGGTAAAACAAGACATCATTCTGATGAATCACACAGCTGACCCATCACCATCTCAGGAGCTAGTGTGTAACCTTGTGCGCTCTGCCGCTGACTTTCTGCGTGCCGTTGAAAAGCCACTTTTCCCAGGTATTCCCCAACCACTCCACGTGGACACTGCAGGCACAAGGCCAGACTTTCAGAAATACTCAGCAGACATACTTCTGAAAAACATTTTCATTTGGCAGGAAACTGAGAAGTATTACTTGAGTATGAAAAAAAAAGGTCATAGATATTTGACATGTGGCAATCTTGAGATGTTGCTGAAGACTTTATATTGTCAAATCTTAATAAAACATGATGTTATGATATGAGCCTTGAGTACAGCAGCTCTAAGGAACTGCCCTGCATCAGGGAACAACCATTTACAGCTACAAAAGTGACTTTAGACCCTTCCACAATGGTCTTCAACACATCAGAAGCTGCAGTGAAAGAAGACGATGTAGATTTAGTAGGATTATGTAGGATCTTATGTGATCATCTCTAAGGGTTTTACTACTTTAGTCTGAGTACTGAATTAAAATTTATTTTAATCCATAAAAAGTTCAGACTTTCTAATAAGTATTAGAATATCTGGGGGGGGACAGGAATTCACATACAAAAAAAAACCCACACACAAAAACCCCAACCCTTCTTCTAAAGGCAGAACAGCAGGACAAAGCAATGACCACCATTTCCAGAATGAAGTTACAGCACCAGTCATGCCTCAAACCCCTTTTTGTATGGTAATATAGTGCCAATAGATTCTGCACCTCTACTGGAAAAAAAAAAAAAAAGAAATAAAAATCTTTACATAACTACGGAATTATGAAGAAAAAATATGGAAGCATGAACAAAATAAACCGCAGGTGTTTGATGCCTGCTGGAGTTTATAAGTTGAATGAAAATAAAAATTCTAAAAACTACTTTTTAAAGTTCATTTCATCAACTGTGACCACTCAATGGTGATGCTACTTCAAGGACACCAGAGCAATATCAGAAAGAGGATTTGTACCACGTGGACTCAGTCATCGATCCAGAACAGCATCATTCTATTGATGTCCCCCTCTTTGCACCTACAAGGGCCTAAATCAGTTTGGAGATCATCTTTTTCAACACAGTGTGGAAATTAAACTGGTATTAGCAAGACAATCCACTGAATGTCTGTTTGGGGCAGTTCTGTCCCTAGATCAACGTGCTGTGGCAAAAATCTCAGGAGGGTTTTTCTCTTTTGACAAGACTAACCAAAGAAGACAGCTTTTTAGAGAAAAACTTCCTACAATTGCTTTGTATAATGTCCATAGAGAACTCGAGGGAAAAAGCTCCAGAAATCTTACAGTAATTAAACTTCCTCAAGTCTTCATTCTAAAAACACTTGGAACTGGCAGCAACAGTTTTTCTCCAACTTGGTCTTTAGATTCCTGGTCCACAGATGTTTTGCAACAAGCTGTTGACAATATTCAAGTTCCCGCTGAAATCAAAGGCATTGAAGTTTGGAAAACAAAATGTTGTCAGGGCTCTTCAGAACATTAACTTCCAATCTCAAGTTTTATCCCCTTTCTTTAGCCAGAGTAAACAACGCGCCCTCAACCAACCGATTCAAATCTCAAATACCACCACGAGATCGTTTTATGTGGCTGCCATTTGCATCACACTTATCAAAATGAGGAATTAAGTACTTTAGTACTATCTGCACCCCAGTCTTACATGATTAACTCACAATTGTTTAGTTAGTCAATTAAAGACACTGACGATGTTTTCATCAAGCTGAAGGCTCAAATGGCTAGTTTTTAAAATGAAATACCGTAGACAAAGCAGCCTGTCTGTGTGACACAGCAGAAAGGTTCCTAACACGTTTAGGTTACCGTATAAGCAGAGAAACGCACAGACAGGGCAACAACTTCCAGAAAATCTTACACGTTAGAAAAAACAGATCTCAAAGCCACAAAGCGCAGGGAAATCTAAGCTAGGCATCAGCTCCGGTTATTTTAACCATGGAAAAAGGTTCATTTTTTCAAACATGGAAGATCAAGAAAAGTTTATCACGAGATTCCAGTTTCTGGCCTTCCTGGAATGCAGTACACTTATATAAAATGCATAGGAATAAAGATGGAGGTACGTGCCAGAACTGACTCAGTAACATGGCACCAAAATCATGGAGAAATCCAAACTTTTGCAATGCTGGACATTCAAAAAATCCAGGGCAATTTACACACACACACACAAAAAAAAAAGCAACGTAATTTGCAATTTATAAACTTAAATACAAGAGAGGGGATTCATAAAGTCTGTGAGGAACGACATTTTTAGCTGGCAAGCATCTTTTACAGGGCTTTCTTTATCTCGCTCATGAGACCTCTTTCAGATAGAAATCCATTTGTTAACCATTACGATGAAGAAAACGCGGCAAGAGTAAGACAGCGTGTTCGTGCTTTCTTAAAACAAATCATGCATATTAATACACTCATCCATTTTTTATGATTTGCAAATTCCACTCTCATTAGTAAGCATGTTACTTCGATAAGTAAGTTGATTCCAACTAACTTGGCAAGGTCTTTCAGATGAGAACTTGGTCATGAGGAGCTTCAATGAATTCACGTGCATTTCTGCAAAGAGTGAGCACATTACAAAATCCCAAGACACAACACGAAGTATAAAACAATGTTTAAAATTAGAATGTAGACAGAGAAATGCCAAAATTAGAACATGAACAAATACCTATGAGAAAACTGATTTGTCCACTGCTTGAAAACACAATACTTCAAATTCCATTCAAAATCCTGAAAACCCATAAACGCTTACTCTAATCTTCACAATGAATTTGGAGTTTCTCCATGAAGAAAATCAGCCAACCAGATGTGAATTCAATTGAGTACGTTCCTTTCTAAGCCCAGAAACAAAGAAAGAAGAAAAAAAACCAAAGCCAAGAAAACCCAAACAGCCCTTCCTTCAACTCTACTCAGAGATTCAAGTTTTCTATTTTTCACTCCGTTCGATCACAAACTAATAACACAAATGGTTACAGATCGATAACCCTGAACAACACACACTTCCAGTCTGGAAAAACTTCTACACTGTCTTCAGGGTGGAACTTCCTAATTTCAGCTCAAGAGTGACCATGATGACCCAAATTCTAGAAAACTTGCCTGAGCCTAAGCACTGGAAAGTGAATATTGTGGGGACAGTCTCACAGGGACTAAGCTCACACCTGAAGCTAACAAACCCCGTGAGATTCCAGCTGACAATGCAGAAAGCACCGAGATATTTCTGCGTTGCATTTGCCACTGCTCTGGATCTTGAAGAAACAAAAAGCACAGACTTCTCAGCAGATTCTAGGGAAAAATCAGCCCCAGGACAGTATCACTTCCCCTCCACAGAGGCAGAAACTCCGTTTCCAGTACCCAGAATTAGAATCTTTTCTGTGGAGAATAAAAAGAAAGCGTAAGCAGCACAAAACCTCTGAGGATGCAGATTTGGCCACTTCACCACATTTGTTTTATGAAATTAAGAATAAAACTGCAATGCCTTCTTTTTCAGGTCCTCAGCACAGTTCGAATCTACAATTTCACTACAGACCACATTTCCATTATTGAAATCACAGTTCTGGAAAGCCCTGTATCACTGGTGATGCAAACAGCTTAGTGTGGCACTAAAGCTGACAACAGGATTCGCGGTGGCCCAGTGAGCACATGACTAAGTCTCCAAGCTCATACATCAGGAGAAACAGCAAGAATACCCTAGTATCTGGAGTCCTGAACAGCAAGTGGCCCCAAGAATAAATGCTCTCCAATCTCTGTTGGACGACAGGGGAAAGCAGACAAGCCTGAAAGAAGAATCATTCCAACAGGGTCCAATTTGCTGAAATCACCCAGCTCTACCACCTCCCATCTTTCCAAGCAACCCTAGACATACTACCAAGTCCTCAAGGCATAAGGCCCAAGAACAGCAGCCTTTCCCAAGAATATACTTCCCTTTTAAAATTGAGAAAAGGCCTATAGAAAAATAATTTCATGAACCATACATAGTTTCAAGTCTGCCAGAAGGGCTAAAGCCATGTTACGCCTTCCCCTATAAAGTGTCTTCAGAGCTCTACAGGGGGTAGCCCACAGATGAATCTTGGAAAACTGGCAGCGATGGGAAAGTTTCCTGTTAAGATTTTAAACACTGAATAGCCTGAAGAGTTGAACAGACAACAGAGAGATTGTCCAGTTTGCTCTGGAATTTCTCCTCAGCTGAAGGAACATGCATTCTTACAACTGGCCTTGCATTCAGTGCGGGCTGGGCTTGCAAGTGTCTCTGAACCACGCACCTACCCTGTGTGTATTGATGAAGAAAGTCATTTTTATTGAGCCCAGTATCAGTAAATAGACAAACACTGAAAAGGATAGCAAACCCTCCACATGAAGAGCCAGGTCTTTTCCAAGCAGTTACCTTGAGCAGCTAAAGCTGAAAGAGTATTCATCTAAATAAACCTCAAGATAGAGTATGTTTGCTAAGATTATAAAAATTGTTTGGATAAGTGCAATAAAAATGCACTTTGCATGATTCTCAAAGGGCTGCTGAAGGTTTAGCAGGCTTTACTAAAGCCTAAAAGCACCACAATGGCATTTAGACCAACTAAGCACATCACAGTCTCACTGTAATCTTTACTCCCCTCTGCAATTTGCAAGTTCAGAAAATAAAATGGAAGAATTAACTTCCTTCTTCTAGTACTAAGAAAAGGCATTTTAATTACAAAAATAATGCTACCACTATAAATTCCGCGTATCAGACAGTTATTTTTAGTCAGTCAAACCAAGCAAAAACAAAAACCCTTCAGTTTAACAGGAACCATTCATAGCTGCAGTGAAATTTCCACTCATTAGCATTAACTTCAGCAGATAAAATTCTTCTGTGCTTCTATCAGTGATGAACACCACACCACCAGGCATGCTGGTCAGTGGTCCTCAGGCTCCTGAAGTGAAAGAATAAACTCAAATTCAAGGAAGGGAAAGGAGAAAGAGTGTCTCCCTGAAGAAGTACACAGGAAAGCAGCACACCTATCAGAGATGATAGCTTATAAAAGTTGAGTAGAGAGCTCAAAGACCCCAAAGAGTTTGCACCTTTAGTTGTTTGCCCTTTCAAACACGGCTGGTTGGAAAGAGGACAGCAACTTGGCAGGACACTTTTATGGGTTTCCAATCCCCAAAAGAGAAAAGCTGGGATGAGCTGCTCTAAAAACTTTTAACAGATCATGGAACTGGTAACTGAACTAGGTGTAAGAGTGTAACACAGTGGGGTTTTGGACATGAGTGGTGGTTTCATCTAGCTCCATGAACTTACACAGGTGGAAATGACCGGTACAAAAGTTTTTCCTTATGTTCTTGCTGAACTTCCTGAGGTGCCTGTCAGTCCACTCCTTCAGCCTGTCCAGGTTTACCTGAATGACATACGCTCGAGTGCATCGAAACACACTCCTCAGTTTGACATCATGTGCAAAGCTGGTCGTGCTGCAGCCTGCCTCCTCCAGACATTGCTTCTCACAGCTTCTGATGATGGATCCAATGTATACCTTTCTCCAGTTAACACAGGTCTTCCCTGACAAGTTCCAGAATCAAAGAGAGACGTGGTATAACTAACTAAGTTATAATTTTTACTAGGTTTTACCATGTACAGTACTGTCAGATTTTTAAAAGCACAATTCTAACATTTGTCTATGCATCTCTAGCTTCTTCTCTTTCAGAAGGACAAATAACTGAGTTATAAAACAAATTGAAAACAAAAGTTGAAATTAACCACCATACATTCCTTTCTGACTGAAAAAACACAATGCATAAGCAGTTGCATAAGCAGTAGAGGCAAAGGGGCAACGTGATACTCAGACTACATTCCAAACCTTGAAGTTTGTTTGTTTGTTTGATGAAGAGCTCCATGACATAAGGAACACCTAACCCTCCAAGCAATATCTGTGCTTAAAATCATGCTATTGGCATGAGTACGTTAATATGACCACCTCTGTGCAAATCAGTAGTCTGTATGAAAGCAGTGTGAGCATTCAAACAGAGGGGGTATTTTTATTAGCAGGGCACTTTCAGTAGTGGTCACTCCTGTCTGAAAAGGACACAATACAGAAAGAATGAATGGGGTTTGGTTGTTTTTTTTTTATGTAACTATAATGCTTAAAAAACTCTCAAGTATTAGCATTAATAGGAGTTAATGAGATTCTGGATTAGAGAGGCAGACATAAATGAAATTACACACTCGGAGATGTATTCACAGATCCTAAAGTTGTCAACTGAATCAAAGCTAGTACGAGATACTCTCATTTGAACATGATCCAAAAAGCAATGTTCTTGATGACAGAACTGAAATTCATAACTTCACCACAGCATAAAGACATTAACCAGCTACACAGAGAAAAATATTTCCTCTTCTAATGAAGACTGAAAAGTTTTACTACGCAGTTACAAGAACTGTAGAAGGTGCTTAAATGTAACCAGCCAGTGTTCTTACAACACAAGGATACTCATCCCCTGCCTGCATTTTTGCCAAAGAAAACGAGGCCCAAAAATATGCAACTTCAGATTTCCTCTAACTAAAACCAGGTGGCATTAAACACACATAAGCACATATAGATTGAATTCAGCTTTATAAGCCAAAAAGTTTCTTTATCACACAAGCGACCATCGCTTCTTGCGCACTCTTCCATATAACTGATACCAAAATCCAGGAGACCATCTGACTGCACTAACCTCAAGCTTAAGCTAGAGCTACCTACAGCTTACTAATGCTTTTGCACTGCCCAGCAGAGATGCTAACTGATAAATACTCCACACTTATCTGCGCATACAAATTACTGTCTTGGCACATGGACTAGCTATAGACACTTAAGTTCACTTATTATTGCCAAGCCTAATGAGGCTTGGACAAGTCTTGGGGATTTTTAAGGGTTTTCTGGCTGGTGGTGGTAGGCTTTTCTGGTCTGTTCCATTTTTAACTCGTAGCCCCAGGGACAGTATCGAGCTGCCATAGCTGCTTCTCTCCCTACAGAAAAACTTCCCTTATTACAGCTATAACCAACGTTAAAAAGGATTGATATTTTAGAGACATTTAGCTTTAGGTACAAAGAGGTGGACCCAGCATCATCTTCAGGAAGTTCACCACCACCTAAGCAGGGAAAGCCATCTAATGGGCGGCACAGGAAGCTGCTCAGAGGAGTGGTGTCAAACAGCTCCACTCCAGAACAGAAAGCTGAAGTAAGTGATGGGGGAGTTCCGGAGCTCGGAGAAAGGCCAGGGCTCGTCGAAAAGGGAAGCTGATATACTCTGCTAGCCCAGCACTCTGTGTGACCAGCCAGGGACAGCGAGCCCTAACTGGGAATCTCTGCGCTGGCTGGAAGGCTTCTGCTTTTCACCTGGGATAAGCAGGCTGGGCTTTTCAGAAAAGCAGGTTCTAGACATGTCAGTAAGCTAGGTGTGTGTTAATCCACGCTGCCCAACGCAGCAAAGAGATTTTGAAAAGTAACCTGACTCTGAGGGTATCAAATATAGCTCTAGAGCCCTGAATAGAGGGATTCATCAAGCCTAAGAACTGGAAACATCTTACTCATTAAATATTACCTTCCCTGGGGTGAACTGCATCCAGGGTTTCTTAGGATAATGTGAGGATAATGGTACTGGAAGAACAACTCAATGGCCAGTACAGCAGAACTATGACAGATATCACCAGCTACCCATCTCTTTTCTTTCATGGCCAGTGTGTCTTGTATGGCAATATCCTCCAACTGCCACTCACCTTCCCTTGCCAAATACAGAGCTTTAGTATTTGTGTAGCTATTGGAATCACCTGATTATTGACAGACTTTTCCTTGATGCATTCCTGCTTGTTCTTTTTCCTGACTTCAGATCAGGAAGGGCTACAAAACCTTGGATTGTGTTTTAGAATGACCTTTTCATTCCATCCAGTTTCATGTGAAATGGTTCTTTCTCTGCTATCCCACACTGCTATGTTAACTACTGGAAAAATTAAGTGGTCACTCTGCTCCTTTACATACCCGCTCATTATATTACAACAGGATTTGAACAGTGAATGCCATCCCTAATGGTAACTGTCTCCAGGCTACACTCCAGCAATGCCCAGAACCAAAGACTGAGTTCTAACAACTTTGGAAAAGATACACACAGAAGAAATGTCAACATAATGAAAATTAAAAGTAATTACCAAAGTGAAACACATTCAGAAATGAAAGTTAGCAAACATAGTATTAGCCTTGGATCAAAATCAAGCAGGAGCAGTGGCTTTTCCAAGCTTCTATTTCACTATTTACACCTTCAAGCATAAGAATGTCACCAACACACACTAAACATGAAGTTTCCATTTACTATACAAATTCTAAGAAATCCAAACAGTAAAATCCTGTATCAGCCAGAAACGCACGAAGAACATTTATTTTTATGATGAGAACTTATTCTCAAGAAGTCAGTCATTAGTATTTCTCTCACGTGTCATACAGTCACAGCGACTCCAAAGCAATTTCCTGCAGACCCCGTCCTACAGTCGGTTTCTCCTCCAAAACATACAAATTCTAGAAAACAAACTGACTCTTACTGCACCATCAGAAAACCAGGTACAACAGAACCATCAGTAGGATACATTTCTCTCCCAATTACCTACTTTACCTCCAGGCATTTCATCGGTTAGCAAAGCAAGACAAAGGCATCGCGCGCCTCTTTGCAAGGATATTTTTTTGGCAATGTTGCCAAGCAAGGACGCGGAATTAGAAAGTTATGCAATAGCCATGGTAGTTTGCACAGTTTTTTAGAACAACTGTTGTCAATGTTGAGAAGAGCGATGAAAAATGCCTGTTAGAAACTCATCTGAGCCAAAAAGCCATTTGAAAATAGTTCTGCTACTCAGAAATGAGCCTCGTCTTATCTGCTGCATTTTGTTCTTTCCTAAAATTCACTGTGAAGTCCAAATTTATTGATGCACCTACCAAGCCTGTTAGAGGATTTACTAACAGATGTGATTTAAATCCATTAATTAGCACTGCCCTTTTTAATGTGACATCTGCTTCACTTGTTCCAAGCAGGAGGAAGAACACTTATTCATCATGTGGAATGCTCAGATATCTTTCCTCTAATAAATTCTGACTTACAACTTCATAGGCCATCACCAGTCTCTAAGCCACAAAGATGAGTACTGAAGCAACTATATTAGTTATTTTGAAGTGGCAAGACACAGCATTTTGTACAGTATGTAAGAATCTATTGGTGAAAAGAAGGAAGGTATTCTTGTCCTACACACAGCACAGGGTCTTGTAATTACTTCGTTGTGTTCAAAAAAAATGTTTTCCTGAGCATTTAACATTGCTTCCAATTTTTGTCTTCATACTTACCAATGTATCTGTTACACAAGAGATAACAACATACCAGGTTCCAGAAGATGAAGAAAGATATATACAACATTTTCCAAACTTTTCCAGTAATCTTTTCCTGTACAACACTGAAGAAATGGAAGTGATTTGAAGGAAAAGGTACACAATCTGCAATTTCAAACAACGTGTCTGCTTCTCCTTCTTATTTCAAATCTGAGTAGCAGTTCAGTGCCACCCCAGAAAGAAAAAGCCCAGCTAGTGTGTGGCAATGCAGTAACACGTCCTAAGAAATGCTTCCTTCCACCTATTAGTGATTAACAGGAGATGGACTTCTTGCACAAGCACAGAAGTTACAATCTTCTCAAATTTTGCTCTCTTGAGCTGTTACTTTGTCTATATTTTCCTATCTACCGAGAAACTATTTTAAACTCTTATTAAATTCTTCACTGCCATTACAAATCCCCTGGGAAGAGCTGACAGCACGTAGCTGTGCACTACACAGAGCAGCAGCCTTCCCTGTTGTCTGTTCTACTGCCTGCCCCTGCTCAACAGGAGCAGAAAGGTGGCTTTGTGCTGTATCACAGCTTTCCAACCAAAGCTCTGCACACGTCGCCCAGATTTCAAACAGTTACTCTTAAGGGAAAATAGTCCAAATGTTCAGATTCTCTCACACACACGCTCCACAAGCTTTTAATCTACCTTGTCATTCCAGTAATCATTCCCAAGTTTCTTGTTTCTGCGGTTCTAGGCAACACTGGAACTATTGGTTTCTGTGTTTTATTTCTACAATGCTATTCTTAACACATTTTAGCTTTCACTTTTTTTGACCTCTGTTGCTTACTGAGCCACAGATCTTCAACTCTGCTGTCCAAAACATCGTTCAGATATCTTCTAAATTTGTAAAATTAATTCACAACAGAGTAAAGCTAATGTGCAGTCCAAATGACTGCCTTCAGTATGCATGCTTTTGCATTCATCAGCATTGAATTTAATCTGCCATCTTGCTATTCATCCAACTAATCTGCTCCCCCAAAACTCCCCCAAGAGTTTTCTCAGATCCTAAATAAGTAGTTCTAACATCTGTAATTTTGCTAATCCTATTCTTGATATTTATAGCATATAAACATTTTCACCTGTACCAAGGAACACTTCTGCTGTGGTGAACACTGATGGCAACCTTGTGCTTTCTTCCAGCTCTCCTGGCTACTGCCTGACTCCCGACTGCCCCCTGCCCTGTCATTTCCTCGACCTATTTTGAAGGTGTTTGGCAAAGGACTTGGAATCTTCAAATAAACTGTGTCAGTGACTCCAACTGCATCCACTGGCTGGTTTACATACTCAGAAAATACTCCCAGATTAGAGAAGCATATTTTTCCTTTGTGGAACCAAGAGAATTTTGTTCAACTACTGTTTTTTGAAACATCATCTTTTAATTAGTAGTCTAATTACAAAATGAAACAACTTCTGAGATGGTAACTGAAATTACTCTTCCAGTTCTCAAATACTGCAGTTGCCCTCCCCCTTTTTATTTCATTTCACACAACTATTAAAAGCTTAACATCCCTTCTGTTTGCCAGTCAAGGTGCAGAGAACGTCAGTTCCTGGAAAAGGAAGAGCATGTCAGCAGGATGCATTCTTCTTTCTGCACACGTTGTTTCTAATGTTTCCCTAAATAACTTCAGAACTGGGGGGGTGGGGGAGGGGGGAGAAGAAAAAAACCAACCATGCTTAGGATGAGGTGACAAGAATGGAAGGATTTGACTGAACTGGAATGCAGGAGAGAGGAATGAATCCCTTATCCAACGTGTCACACACTCTAGGTCACAAGATAAAGGGATCAGCTGCACGGCCTCAGCAGGCTCTCCATCTGCAGTACAGCTGGATCCAGCTCCAAGTCTGCACTCAAACATGACCAAATTCCAGAGCCACAGTTTTCTTTTGAGGAACTGTGAAATTTTTCTTTGATAACTTGTTCATCTTGCTTTGCAAAGAAAAAAAAATAAATCTGCTGATCAATTAATTGTTGAGTTCTACCAACCTTTCAGTGCACACACTGGAAAGATTTGCTGCTACTTTCAGTGTTATTAATACAAAAGGAATGCACTAGACAGTCTGTAAAAAAAAAAAAAGCCCATTTCACTCTCCATCCAGAGTTCTAATCACCCGTAAGACTAAGGCCTGACATGTACAGTACTTATCATCACTCAAGTGTATTTTTATGTAGTAATGCTATCTTTCCTGCAGGATTTTATGTTCTTAATGGCTAGAAACATGAAAGCAGTAAGTGTATTACTAGAAGTACGTAATACATAGCTAATATGCAGAGCAATAAATATTCCTGTGTCATGAAAACATTGCTACTCAACGACATGAGTACTTAATTTACCACCAGCAGAGTCCAGCTTTGAACTGCTACGAGTTCTACCTCTAATACATCATCAGTAAAACAGTGCAAAAAAGCCCTCTCAAGATGCAAAGAAAAATAAAAGGTATCTCCTTTCACATGAAAGGTTTTACGAGTAGCGGCGAAATTGAATTTTAAAAACTGAACTATGATGTGAGTAAATATTCAACTCTAAGTGGTCCAGAGTGCAGGAACTGAAACAATGTGTAAACACTGATTTTGCAATGGTACGTAAACATTGTGTATAATCACATCAACCTCTTACACCAAGTTGTTACACTGTAGTTTCAGAAATGCCGGAATCTCTTGTTCTAAGATGAGCTTTCTAAGTAGTAACATGATGCTCTGCTCAAAAGTTTTTTCTGGAATATGTTGTAAATGAAAGGAATCTTGGCAGGTCAGTATCTCATTAGAACGTGCAATTCTGCATGTCATTGCCTCTTGCTTATTCACTGAAACAACAAATTTCATTACAAAATGAGTAAGAGAAACAAACACAGCCTCCTGCAGTTCCTGCTTCATGAGCAGCATTCACCTTTCCTTTCCTTTATCACAACACCCATTGCCAAGACCACGTCTCACCACGGGACAGGAAAACAAAAGAAAGAACTGCTAAACTGAGTTCGAGTTGCCCTTAGTCACCGTCTGCTGATACTCCTGTTGAGGTATTTTTTAAAGCAGGGTTCGAGTACTTCCCGGAAGCTCGTGCTGCATTCCACATTACAGCTGGGACCGCACTGTAACAATGAGAAGAGTTGAAAAAGTCAAGCAGTCTCTGTCAGATAAATACCTCCATGCATAACTATCTGGTGAAGCCCCAGTCAGGTTCACCCTGCAAACCTCACACGAAATAAAACACAGAAACACAACAGATTTAAAAAAAAAAATAAAAAAATAATAATTACATGATCTATAGATTATCCATAACGTTGCCTTGACCTACACCACATTCTGGGGGGGCATGTTTAAGTTCCAGCCTCGTGTTCCTCATGGAACATACTTATCAAAATTACTGACACACAAATTGCACTGGAAAACAGTCTCAATCTAAAGCTCTCTCTGAACATTGCCTTTCTGTACTAAGGAAATCTTCCAGAACTAATAAATGGAGCATAAACATGTAGACATTTTCACTTTCCTTTTCAATGACACTTTTTCAGGGTGGCACATTAAAAAGCCATTTCTTTTCAATGGGAGGAAAATATCAGCTTAATTATGCTGCTGCTATAAGGTGCAAAAAGGTATTTTCACAGTTTGCATCTTTAAGGCACCCAGGTATCTCTCAAAGCAGCTCCCACAAAACTTTTAATGGCATTTTGTAAACATAAAACATACTGATATTGAAGATTAAAAGAGCAAGCATTTAACATGGTTATTTTAACCTAAAAATCTCCTGCAACAGATGGAGTCACTTAAATTTTGAGCATTCATTTGATACTATGAAAAAGGTATTATTAAAAATAAATCTGTATGACACATGTAACAGATAACTGCAAAACAGTTTGGCTTCATCTTTCACACCATTTCCTGAAGGTAAAAACCAAAATTATATATATACACACACACAGAGAGAGAGAGAGAGAGAAATAATGTTGCATAATTAAAACAGAATTCAATCTCTGATTAAAAGAATCACACTCTCCAAAAATTAAAAGGCAAAACAAAAATCACCCTTTTATGCCCACTAGGCTTGTTAAGGAGTTTTTAACTTTTTAAAAATTCAAAAGCAAAGGAACATTTGCCTGTTGGCCACAATTAAACATCTGTCATAGAAGAGGTAAGTAAATAAGTAAATTGACACACTGACAATGAAATGAATTTCTGCTTAGGGGCTTCTTTTCTTGAAAATAAATGATGTGATAAAGCAGGTGAATTTATTTCTCCAGCCTCCATAGCTGCTATTTCTCACAGTTTAAGTGCCAGAACTACAAACAAAACACGTGAGGTGAAGAGAAAGACCACTCTCTGCACAACCTCCCTCACCTCCCAGGGAAGGAGTACGCTTCTTCTTGAACTAAATGTGAAAACATGTTCAAACCAACTGGTTATGAAGTTTGCCATTCTTACCTTCATTGCATTTTCAGTTGACACCCATGCTCACCTACAGAACTCCTAACATACATACTACCTACCAACTACTCACAGTTACTTATCGTAAGAGCTACCTCGAGTTAATGAAGCATACATGCTGTTTCCAGACAGGGCTGAGAGCAGACACACAGGGAAGAGCTTCCTGGCCTCTAAGAACTTTTGACCAAGAGATGTGGTGAGCTAGATGTGGTATCATCTTCTGCCTTCTACAGATTTCTAAGAACACTGCACATGGATATAAAACGTGCTCTTGACTAGTACCGTAAACCAAGGCACAGCAAGTACTAAACCCAACATACTGCATTTCTGGTTCTACATGTGAAAAAGAAACAGAAACCAAGTGACTGGATGGAGTAGTGAAAACAATGCTACAATAAAATGTGAAGAGCCCATCAGTAACTTACATATTTCAGAAGAAAAAAGTGAAGTATTAAACTCTCTGCTTTCTTCTCCTTGATTTTCACCTGCAGATTTGTGAAGTAGGGCACCAGTTACATCAAAATGTTGGAGATCTTGCAGCAATTACACCTCAGCATGTTGGCAATGTTTTATTGTTTAAAACATCCTTATTTCCAAGAAGGTCCTTTGAAAAGCATTTCTGAAATATGCATTTTGATTCTGCTAACAGGTCACAGCAGCAATAGCAGAGGTGGTTTGTTCTGGTTGTTGTTACTGGTGGCCAGACTGCAGAATGGCAATCAGAAGTAGTTCCCAGACCAAGTACCCTTAGCATCATGGGCAGGGAGAACAAGAAGAGATGAAAAACAAATCTGCACTGTTACTTAGAAGAAACCAACTACAAAGTTCATCCCAAGATGTGTGTGACCTATCTAGTCATTCAGTGAGCTACATGCTGGGATTCACATCTGCCCTTCTTGCTCACTAGTAGGGTCATTTTGCAATGAAGTGGTTGCACCTTTTTTTTTGTCTTTTCTTTTTACATCAGAAATCAAACCGCAATGACAAGCATACAGTGAACTTCTGAATTACTGTTTTCAGATTCTTGGGTATTTTCACATCATGGAGGGGAAAAAAAAAAAAGAATTAATAAAAGCAAATACAAAACTAGATTAAGAGATGTTGCCTGGGAGAGAAACACTTGCTGAACGACAAATTTTTCCTGTAAGATAACTGATGGAATGAAACCAAAGAGAAGGACAACATTACCTTTAAGGTCCCTTCCAACCCAAATCAGTCTGTGATATTCACTCATGTAATGCTCAGCTAGATAGGAAAAGAAGGCAGGGACAACTTCTTCTCACTTGGGCCCTGTGATAGGACGAGGGGCAATGGATTCAAGCTCAAGCACATGAAGTTCCACCTCAACATGAGGAAGCACTTCTTCCCTGTAAGGGTTGTAGAGCACTGGAACAGACCCCCCAGAGAGGTTGTGGAGTCTCCTTCTCTGGAGACTTTCAAGACCTGTCTGGATGCATTTCTGAGTGATCTGCTCTAGTTTTGGCCCTGCTCTGGCAGGGGGTTGGACACGATGAGGAGGTCCTTTCCAACCCCTAACTTTCTGTGATTCTAATTAAAGCAAACAAAACCCCAAACCAGCATTATTTATTGTTTGCCAATAAATAAAGAATAAAAGTTTGCACTAAAATAAACCCAAGATATTTGAATGCAAATAAATTCACTATTACAAACTCAAACTACTTTAAACTCAAATCAGACGGTGATTTCTACAACAACTTTTCTTTTACTTATCCATTATTCAAATAAGCTTTCCTCTGACCTCAAAGTTTTTCCCTAAGACACATGGAAATGTAAAACTACATTGTACCTTGCAAGAACAGGAAGTACTTAAGAGTGCTGGGGTTTTTTCTTCATATTGACTCCTCAACAGGGATTATCTTCTCTTTATACCGACAGTCTGGAACTCAGTGAAGCCACGTGTCACAAGGTGGGATGCAGAGATGCTCCCCCAGCCAGGCAGTCTCCAACCCAAAAGACTACAGGTGGTTCCTTCCTCCCAAGCACAAGGCTTTGCAATTACCCTTGATTAATGTCCTAAGGCTTCCAGTGGCTCACTCCTCCAGCCTATCCAGGTTCCTCAGGATGGCAGCCCTGCCTTCGAGCGCATCAGCTCGGGGATCTCCTAGTACAAGATTCCATTATCTGCTGGAAGCCAAATACTCGTAGTTTCTTCATGTAACTGATGCCAACCAAGTTGTACCGGTTACTCTGTCAGAGGGGTTCTTAAATGTCAGTTCACTTCAGCAGAGACACAGTCTGGTCATTTCCAACGAATCCACATGAAAATCCTCAGGAAGACTTGGGGAAACATACACCAATATTTAACAACCATTAATAAGCTTTTCCCCTTTGCCCCAAACAAAGTATGACACAATGTTTTATCTTAAGCTGAATCTACAAACAGGATTAATTTTATTCAAAACAAGACATAAAGATACAAAAGTTAAGCTAGTGTATTACTAAAAAGTGAACAAGTTATTGTATTCATTGAATACAACACACTGAGATAGCCACTATATGTAAGATAAAATAGTAAACAGCACTCGATGCATCTTTGCTGTTTCCACTTAAACTAAGCAAGTACTTATTTACATGCATTTTAAAAGCCACAGTAAAAATGCAATAAAGAAACAAACAAATAAAAATAAAAAGGATCACTTCCAATATCATCACTCTGCTAAACAATCTGTGCATACAGGGTAAAAAAAATATACTGTCTGGATCTTTATTTTTAAAGCTAAGACAGAAGGAAAATCCTACTGCCCGAAAGACTTATGTTAGAACCTGCCAACAAAGAACTGAGTTCTTTTAACATACTCCACATATTGTTACTTAGTGCTAAGCTAAGTAATACAAACTTAAGTATTTTGTAATTTAAACTAGACCCACACTTTAAGATTTGGACTGCTCTCCTACCTAGGAATTACTTAGTGCTAAGATTATAGAAACCATGTGGTTGCTGTACCAGTTCCTACTAATATCTGTTAATAAAGTAATACATTTCTCACTAAAAATATAACTAAAGCAAGTCAACATTCAAGCTTTCTGACATCATCAGCCAGTTTGCTTAGAGTATGATCGTATGGCTGGCCTACAGCTGAAAGAGCTGCTGAGTTCCAGGTAGATTAGGCTGTGAGCACTGCTAATGGCATGGCTGATCCCCAAGAGGATGGATGAACAAGTCTAAGACAAGCACTCGAGCTTAGCAGTACCATGTACAGTCTTACCACTTCAGTATGCAAATAGCTTTGATATTTTTATGTTGAAGAGATCTTCATTAAAACACCTGAAATAGATGTCTGAGGAAGAAAAAATTGTCACATCCACTTTTCCCCACCTCTGGTATTTTCAGGAAAGGTGTGTTATTGTCAGGAAAACCCAAAGAAAAGGGAGACATAGTACAAATATACAATACACAGCAAAAACATACACAACTTCATTTCAAAGAGGAAAGATAACCACAAACAGGAAATTTGGTACGGGAATCTCAGACCTGTTCCTACTGAGGAACATTCAAGCAGTGAGAAGCACCACAAGCTCCAGAGCTCTGTTCCGAAGGAACACGAGCAGGCTGGCATCAAAGCACAGTCTTGGCACCTTGGTTGGAAAAATCAGTCAAAAGCCCTGCTTGGTAAAACTCATTAAAAGTCTTCCCCCCCCCAACTTCCCAACTTTTTCTAATTGCAGGTTCCTGCATCAAGGATCAATTGCAAAGTTCAGAAAGCCCTTTCACGGGGCAGGCTCATGGTAGCAATGAGCCCAGGCTGGACAGAAGAGCTGGCTCTAAAGGTAGGGGACTAGGAATATAACTGACAACAGCAACAAGTTGTAGTCATTTGTTAGATGTCACCATGACATACCTCCCACAGCCATGACTGTTCTTAAAGAAGTGGAGATGAGTCTGCTGAGGTCAGAGTACATTTGAAGAGATGGAATCACATGGAATCCTATTCTTGGGAATCTGACACACTAAGTATTTTCAGCAAAACTTATTTTCCCAATATCACACAGTAGACATAATGATTTTTTGAAAACAATACAATTACCCATCAGGGGTAAAAAAAAAAAAGTCTTTTCCAAGTTAAAGAAAAAGGAGCATAAATTCCAGCAAGTTAAATACAAAACTACCAATAAAACTAATAAAGAAATTCAGTGGAGGAGGCTGCTGAGGAATAAAAACGATGACTAAAATATGTTTCTAAATCCATCAGAAATAAAGCTTGTAAAAACTGGTGACAACAATGGACAAGATACGGACAAAGGTAAAGTGATCACTCAAAGAAGGCTAATCAAGAGCTCCAAAAAACCCGAGTAAGAACTCTTCACATTATTGTTCCCTAGAGAGGTGTCTGGGGAAATTTCCAGAATAAAGCTGTATTTTGGAAAGAAAGATACAGAAGGTTTCTGAAAATGAAAATTAAAGTATCAAACAACCAGGAACAGACAATATTACTCCAACATTTCTGTGTAAACAAAATATAGACTATAAACTGCTATAAATTGCAGTTTTCACTTTCTACTCCTGGAGATGACAGCGGGTTATTGGAAGATGGGCAAATGTTTCATCTGTTTTTAAAGAGCATGGAATTGATTGAGAATTTTTGTGCTACATGTAGCAAACTTGTAGAAAATGTCCATTTACAGAACTAGTAACCCCACAGACAAATTATATTGGAAAAGAATCAGAAAGGCTTCTCTGCAGCAAGATCATAAGTCATCCACCTATTAACAGTTCTCCAACCAAAGCAATTGGATGTACTCAGTACAACAAGATAGTTCACTTGGCAATAAAATCTTTTACCAAGAACACTCATTAAAAAAAATTAAAAATCTATTACACTAAACTGTCATGGTATAACAGTTCTCTTCTGGAGTAACAACCAATCTTTTAAAGTAGAAATAAATGGGGTTTTTTCCTCAGTGGGGGCAGGTTAGAAAGAATATTCATCAAGATCTCTGCGTATGTGTGATGGGGCTGACTGACTATGGGGTGTTTGGTTTGGTTGCTAGAGACAATTTCTGAAGATCTCAAAAAAAGTTCTACAGTAAATTGGTCACCGCTGTAGAAGATAAAGCATTTCAACCAGTCAATTTTGTGATACCAAGCAATTGGGTAACAAAGCATCAGATGATTCCTAACTGAGAAGTGGAAACTAAAGCACATGAGAAAAAAAATAAATCCAATCTGAAAGATGCATAGTCAATAACAGGCTACATTCTTACCACTCAGACTAAAGAATCTATTTCATTTTAATGTGCAGTAATCTTGGGAGGGGGGGGGGAATCAACTCTCAAAATAATTAGGAAAGGAACTGGGAAGCACCCACATAATCCCTGTAGTTGGGGGGGGGGGAAGCCTATGAAAACCCAACAGTATCCAGAGGCTTGGAAGAGCTTCTGCACAAGGAAAGAGGAAAGA
This sequence comes from Actenoides hombroni, assembly GCA_024336885.1. Lineage (NCBI taxonomy): Eukaryota > Metazoa > Chordata > Aves > Coraciiformes > Alcedinidae > Actenoides > Actenoides hombroni. The sequence continues at coordinate 5,221,616 of WUAM01000332.1, forward strand.
CTGTATCAGAGAGGTTGGGAAAAAATACGGTCTAGAACAGGAATTGAATAGATATCTACATACTTATGAACACAATCAGTAACACACATACAAATTAATTATTCCTCATGACAATTAAATAGAAAGCATCACATAAAATGCTCACATATGGGTATAAAACCTAGGGAAGTCTTTCACAACCACGGTGAAATTGCAGAACACATTGCCATGGACTATTATGAAGGACAGGAGAATAACAGGCTTAAAAACTTCCAGAGACAGAAATGAGGCAGAAGTTCCCGAGGAACTTGCACAGACACTGGCCCAGATCCATCCTGTTCTTGTGGAAGCTTCTCAAACCTGGAGCAGCATAAGCCATGTACTCACCAAAAGAAACAGCAGTGGGTCATCTCCTGTCCCACACTGCTTCCCAAGCTAACCGGTACCGATTCCTGCGGGATTCCAGACAACAGCTTGATCAGCTCCTAACCTGGGCTGTCAGTAACTCCAGTGCTATCTAATGGGATTACATGAAGAACCTCAGGAAGCCAAGACTTGGTTTTCATCATCTTCCCATAAATCTTGTATGACCCCAGAAAGTAGGGCAACGTTTCTAGGTGTAGCAGAATTCATACATAAAAAGCTAATTATCCGTTACACTGCTAAAATCAGTGTTCAAAACACAGTCTTCCAAAATCCATACGGTTCCCATGGCAATAAAGCAGGTACTTTTTAGGGAAGTGGAAGGTATATAGAAGGTATATATAGACTAATAAGAATCAGAGTGTTAGGGGCTGGAAGGGACCTTGAAAGATCATCGAGCAGGGTCACCTAGAGCAGGTCACACAGGAACGTGTGCAGGTGGGGCTGGAAAGTCTCCAGAGCAGGAGACTCCACAACCTCTCTGGGCAGCCTGGGCCAGGCTCTGGCACTCTCACCAGGAAAACAGTTTCTCCTTATGTTTACATGGAACCTCCTACAGCCCAGCCTGCACCCGTTGCCCCTTGTCCTATCACTGGATTTCTCAGAGCAGAGCCTGGCTCCATCCTCCTGACACTCGCCCTCTACATGAACATTACTGAGGTCACCCCTCAGTCTCCTCCAAGCTCCAGAGCCCCAGCTCCCTCAGCCTTTCCTCAGCAGGGAGATGTTCCACTCCCTTCATCACCTCTGGGGCTCTAAGCTGGACTCTTTCCAGCAGTTCCCTGGAACTTCCTTCTTGAACTGAGGGGCCCAGACCTGGACACAACGTTCCAGACGTGGCCTCACCAGGGCAGAGTAGAGGGGAAGGAGAACCTCTCTCCACCTACTAACCACAGCCCTTCTAATCCACCCCAGGATGCCACTGGCCTTCTTGGCTCACGGTCATCCTACTGTTCACCAGGACCCCCAGGTCCCTTTCCCCTGCGCTGCTCTCCAACAGGTCAGTCCCCAACCCATACTGGTACCTGGGCTTGTTCTTTCCCCGAGGGAAGACTTTGCACTTGCCCTTGTTATATTTCATTAAATATCATTAAATTTCTCCCCACCCAACTCTGCAGCTTGTTATCGGGAAATCTTTTGTGCCCGCGGCCGGAGCGCGCACGGTGCGCAGAGTAACCGCCCCTCGCGCCCCTCACTCGGCCGCTCGCGTCCTGCTTGAACGCGCTACTGGGGAACCGCGGGACAGCCCTTCGCCCCGCGCCCTGGATACGGCCCCCTCTTCACACACCGCCTCCCGCGCTGCCGAAGTCAGTCAGGCCTGAACGCCCTTCGCCCGGCCGCCCCGCGCCTCAGGGAACGGGGACGACCCGCGCAGCGACCGCCGCTCACCTCCGGCCGCGGCACCCCGCCCCTCGCGGCAGCCTCGCGCCACCCAGGGCAGAAGCGGCCGTCGCCGGAACCTTCTGGAAGGGGCTGCGGGCGGCACAGCGCCCCCTGGCGGCTCGGCAGGGGCCGGCAGCGCGGGGCGCAAGGCGGCGCGTGCCTCCCGCTGCCCCGCCCCGCGCAGCTCCCCAGCGGTCCCGGTTCCGCCGCGGAGAGGCCGGCCCAGGGGAGGGGAGGGGAGGGGAGGGGAGGCTGGCCCGGCGGAGGGGCCTCCACGTACCCATCGGCGCTGGCAGCAGGGCCTTCGCGGAGCACCTGTGCGCACACCGGGGGCAGCTGCAGCGTAACCTCCCGCAGGTGTGGCTGAGCTCCACAGACCGTGACCCCAGAGCCCTACGCTGCCCGCCTATGAAACGTTTGCACGGAGCCAGCGGGGCTCCCAGCCATCTTTGGCGAGAGCTTCAGCCGTGCTCACGGGGTTTGAAGGGTGCTGGTAATCACCCAAACACTCACAGCGTTTTATTCCCAGTAGCAATGGGGAAGCCCTATTTGCAAACACATTTAAATCTGTAATCCCTTTTTTACTAAATCATTATGATGGGAAGTTCCTGGTGGTTCTACAGTTTGTTTTGTTGTGGAAGACATTGGTTTCCGTGGGCAGGCCGGGGCCGTTGGGGTGCCCGGCTCCCTAACCTGCCTCCCCAGGGCCTGCGGGAAAGGTTCCACTCCCGAAGCAATCAGGCTTAACGCCCGAAACAAAGGTTCCATTCACCACCTTAAAGATTAAAACATTTCCTTTTAGAGGGTTTTATTCTTAACTGTTCAATTTGAGATTTTTCTGAGCCTTTCCTTCCACAAAAAGTTCTGATAGTTGGAGAGTTTTTGTTAGTTCAGGCTGAAAAAATGTTGAAATACCATTTCCCTCAGGGACAATTCTACTTCTCAAGCCTTTCTAGCTATTATTTTAATCATGACTCTTTAAAAAAAGTTAAATGGCCTAGCTAAGCATCAGCCTGGGAATTGCTAGAGAACGTATGCTCTGACAAACCGGGTCTCCTTTTCTCAAAAATCCATTTACAGGGTTGCAAAGGTATTTGCTTTTATATGCAGCCAGTGTTTGTTTCTGCTCTCACAGCAATTTTTCCCTATATCTGAACTAGCATTTTAGGAAAGAGAAAATGGAAATAGTTATTTTCTGCACTCAGGATTAGTTTTTAACCTTTGGAACATTCTCAGTCTTCATTTTATAAACAAGAGCAGCACTTGGTTCTTTAAGACCTACTTTCATTTTACTGGCAATATCTTGTGTTCCTTTTCAACTTTAGCTTTACTAAGAAAGGGTCCCTGAAATGCTTCCATAATCAAACGCATTACGGTTCAGAATCAGCACACTATTTAGCCTCCTAAGTCCTTTTGATATCAACACTAAGTTAACAACCTACACAGAAACTTGGAGCCAAAGCACATCAGTGAAGCTGGGCCCAGCTCAGCAGAACGCTGGCTGACTGAGGACAATGGGAATCAAGCACAGAGCTGAAGTACTATAGACCTGGATATACTTAACCGCTCAGAGCACACAGCTAAGTACATTTTCCTGTAAGCTGCACTGGCTCATTTGCCATTCCTATCCAAACTTGTCACTGAAAGAAAAGTTGGTCCTTCTATCTACATAATTTACAGAATTTGAGTACTTGCCCTTCCAGTTCTGTTATGCAACCAGACCTAATAAAAATGGTGTCTTAATCTATCCGTGAACAAAATATCTGTAAAGAAATGCCATTTACAATGTAAGAAAAGAACTGCTAAAAACTCTCCTCTGCCCAGTTATTCCAGATCAAAGCTATACAGTGAAAACCTCTTAAAAGAGAACCAGATAAAAAATAAACCTGTTAGGCAAATCAAACCAGCCAGTGGTAAAATGATAACATACTGAAATAACTGTTAAAAAAAGCATCCCTAAAACTCTTAGCTAGATGAATACAGATTTTAATACTGCTTGACACAGTGTGCTGGCTCTCATTTTTCTTCTGCTCCATAGTATGTATAAAGAATTTCTTTTGGGGAATAAATCTGTTCGCCGCTATGTTCCTTTTTCATTGGCATATGTATCTCCACACTCCATCCTCCTGGGAGAAAGAAGTTTGTTTTATTCACAGAAGTTTGGAGCTGGAACCAAATGCTTTGTTTACCCCTCATCTCATAGAAGCAGTTTCCAGCCCCACTCTTCCCAGAGAGGAGTGTACCAGCGATGGTAGACAGCAGCCCTCTTTGTCATCCCACCATAATTATTTTTAATAAATAAGCCAAGAACAGTGTGTTTTTGAAGGAGTTTTATGGTTCAACATAATGCCAAACAGCTACCTTCTGTCACACCCCAGCTCCCCCATACATTACATCTGCTGTACAGATGCTCTTTTTCTGTCAGTGGATGTATGATGTATTCTTTGAAAGGTGTGCACAAGGTGGCCTTGTTGCCTTTCATGCTTCTGCATCCAGAACTGCATATGCCAGCAATTAGGTACACAGACAGTAACAAATTAGGTCTAAATTCATAAGATAAATGATTAGGAGGCAACTTAAGAGACAGGATAGCACTGGAAGATCTGAGCTGGAATGCCTGCTTCCTCAAACAAGTGAGCCAGGATTAAGAATGAAGTTGAATTATTAATTTTTATCTATTTATTAATTACATCTCCAGTTTACATATGTGTTAGGATACCATCTTCACTCATCAGTACATAAAAATTGTATATATAAATTCAACACACTGCCAGTATTAGCAGACAAAAGTATCACCAAGCTCTCTGGAATTATGGACCTAATCTAGAACAAGCTCACTACTACCCCTGCTCCAACTGACAGCAGTGCCAGTGGTTTATCCAGCTTGACTGAATGAGAGCAGGGGGTTTCTGTCTGGACCTGCACACAAACACATACATACAAACCCACACGTAAGCACAGCTCAGGGAAAAACTACACGTGTCCTCCGTTCTCCTCAAAGGTGAGCTAAGTAGCAGAAAACAGGGTCTTGTCCTCTCCAAACACAACAGAGAAAACTATTCATTCTCTTGCTTCACTGTTTTATCTTCCAAACACCAACTCACATTCAGCTTCATCCAGTTTACTCATTAATTTTAGTTAAAATTGTGTGTGTTTTCACATGACTCTTAGGAAAATCAAGCCTATAAAGACAACATGTAATGCATACATAAATGATCTAATGCATACATGTAACGCAGAAAAGTACTTTGCACAAATAACACAAAAAATGATCCCTCACACCTATTTGCAAGTCACCTATATTTTTGCCCGTGAAGGGTTTTTTTCTTGTTATTACTATTATTCTTACGTTCCTTTTATCACCGTAATAAACTGCCTCTAACAGGAAAACTTCTATCATTCTATGTTTGCTGGCCCTAGAAGAAAAACATTCCACTTCTATGGGATGGAGATATGTTTGTTTTCAGGTCAAGCAACCAGTTGTGCTTGTTCAACATCATCTCTTCCACCTTCATCCATCACTGCCAGCCTTACAGTAACTTTCCTTGAAGCGAGCCAACCCCATCGGGCACTTCCATGACCATAAACCCATACTATGCTTAGCATAAATACTGCCTAAATACAGACCTAGTTTTCTAGTAGATTATTAGGTATGTCATGTTAGCTAATCTGCCATAAAATATTTATCCCCCTCCAGGGATTAAAAGAATGACATGCTGCTGTTGTGGAAGTACGAACAAGAAAAGCGGTGCTTTCCCCGACAGGCCTGGATGGCTTTTGTCAGTTCAGCAACATTAGCATATGGAAAACAGAGCTGCTGTGCTTTACTCTGGCTGAACATGTCAGTCTATCACATCAAAAATATCCACAACTTCAGTCAGCAAACATAAGTACCTTATGCTCCTGTCTCTGATCTCAAAGTCATATTCCACTGGACCTAATCTGAGGAAAGACTGGACAGAAAGTTGAGCAACCATAAAATTACTCAAAACCTCTTCCAAGTCTCTGTCTGCAGGAGTTCTCCCACCTCCGTTAGTAAATCCCTCTTGTCCGTGTCAGCTGGGTATTTTAATCTAGAAAATGCACTGAACACCATGGTATTTCCTTTCCCTACACTGTTAATAAGGACAGTAAAAGAACTGATGTGTACAGGGCATATTCTTCTTCTGGCAGGTCCTGGCTATTAGGGGAAGTAAGACATTTCCTAATGATATGGGTATATGTTCTACTAGCTATTTTCACATTTGAGCTGTCGAGTGAGTAAACCAGCTTATTTTGGAGGAGGGAATTAGAGGTCCATTTCCTAAGCTGAAGGGACCTAGCATTCCTCTCATATCATATCTTATTAGGAAGACCAGTAAAGTACAACAACTGTTAGACACTGTTCTTACTTCAAACCTTGCACTGTTAAAAATATTTCAAGTTACTTTTCTGTCTCAAAAAGCTTTGGCGTTACTAAGGTTCTGTCAGAGAGAATACTGAAATAGCTTCTGAGAAGCCAAAGTTTTTCGTTTCCATTTCTGCCACCACTGAACCTGAAAGGCAGGAGGTTATATGATATGGGAGGCTGACACTGTTTATGCTTCCTGGATAAAACACAGTTCCATTTGGGATCAATTTTGTAAGCAAATAGCACAATCAGGGTGATAAGCTACAACGACATCACCCGCTATTTGAATAATTACTTACAAGACAACATTTGGAGCATGTCCAAAGAAGAGCAATGAAGCTGGCAGGGTCTAGAGCACATCTCTTATGAGAAGCAGCTGGGGGAACTGGGGTGGTTTAGCCTGGACAATAGGCAGCTCAGGGGAGACCTCCTCGCTCTGCACAACTCCCAGAAAGGAGGCTGTATAGAGGTGGGGGTCGGTCTCTTAAGTAACAAGTGATAGGATGAGAGGAAACAGCCACTAGTAGTGCCAGGGGAGGTTTAGATTGGACATTAGGAAGAACTTCTTCACTGAAAGGGCTGTCAAGCATTGGAACAGGCTGCCCAGGGGAGTGGTGGGGTCACCATCACTGAAGGTGTTTAAAAGACGACGTAGCACTTAGGGACATGGTTTAGTGTTGGACTGAGAATCATAAAGTCCCAGAATGGTAGGGGTTGGAAGGGACCTCTGGAGATCATCGAGTCCAACCTCCCTGCCAACACAGAAGCTTGGCAGTGTTGGGTTAACAGTTGGTCTTGATCTTAAGGGTCTTTCCCAACCTAGATGATTCAATGATTTCTGTCCCCCAGTGTTCCTCAATAAGTCATGGAGTCACGTGAACACCTACTGAATCTATTCCCCGAGTTATAAACACCTCACTCAAGATCTTTCAAATATTTGAGGGCTTTTACCTACTTGTGGAGCTAGTCATTCATCCCACCTCAATAACATTAGCCATTTAACTGAAGCACTCATGTTGAGGATGCAGTCCAAGCTAAGACTATCCTTCTGCAAGGTTGTTTGTAATGTTACAAGCACCAAAAAATCCCAAAAGAAAGCGTATCTTTACATTTGTTCCACTGGGTAGTGTACACTTGCAGCTCTCATTGAAACTCAGTATCTCAGATAAGCCATGCAAATAATAATGAAAAAGAAATTATATTCTCATTTTGCAGGTCTTGTGATTAAAAGCCATTCTTGAATCTTCTTCCTTGCAGGCAGGGCAGATGTGCAGAATGCTTGGGAGAATGCAGAGGCCTTCTCTGTACATTGTGTTATTCCTGGAATTAAAAGAAATGTGCATGCCTTAGGATACATGCGTGACATGCGTAGCTCAGCCCTCTCTGTGCTTCTGTTTGAGTTTCCTCAGATTTCAGACTGAAGACATTTCTGAGCTCCGCTCAGTTTGACCAAGTCCCTTTTTGATCCCCCCTACAGGCCCCAGGGAGCACAGTTCATACATCACTCATAAATTTATTATGTTAGTAGGTGAAGGGTGGAATCATATCAAAAAGTGTGCACGTACCTCTGAAATCACCTCAGCCAAAAGACTTTCCTTAGACATAAAGGGTCTCTCCTTTCTGAGAGAGCCTGGGGCAAAGCCTGCATGACTGCTGGGGATACACCCCCTTGGCTTCCTTAGTCATTAAGTCAGTCAAGAAGTAGTGGCAGCTCAGCAGCGCTGGGCACACCCCACAGTCACTTGCTTTCCCTCCGCAGCTTCTGGTTCCACTGCCAGGGTCAGTGCTGCGATTCTGTGTTTCTGCTTTCTTCCTGTTCCCTCTTCTCTACACACACCACTCATCAGCACACGCCAGACCACAGCATTTATTTTAAAATACAGAATAACAGAATGGTTTGGGTTGGAAGGGACCTTAAAAATCACCCCGTTCCAACCCAAGCCTTTCAAATATTACTCACCTTGTACCAAAGAAGCCTGCTGTGGTCACTGACTGGCCCCCCTGCTCCCTGGAGACATGCAGCCAGGCACAGTGTCCAGATTATCTCCATTGGAAGATGCTCAGCTGTGATAAACCTGTGAGACTGCATCTGACCAGCCCATTTCTGGCAGCGCCAGCATTTGTTATACCTAACTACTGTTTTAGGGCCACTCTGCAACATAGCTTCTGAAATTGAGTATTTTACTTTTCCCAGGTACGAGGGTTTCCATAATAAAATGTACTATTTCAAATGCACTTTCTTTTCAAGCCAGCTTCCTCTGTAACTCACCTCTGTTAACAGCACTATTTCCTTTTTCTGCCTGCCTGGAAATAAAGCAGAAAGGGTGAGAAAGCTGGTGTAGCTAATAAAACAAGTAACAATAGTGTAGCACAATTTATCTCCTTTGAGAGGAGAAAGTGTTTCGAGAGAGAATTCTTGGGGACTGGTGACCATTTTGCTTTTCATCCTAAGGTTTTTCTTACACTGCAAGAGATTTTTACAAGATGAGAATGAATGTTTAGTCGAACTTTAACTGTGGGGCATCAAACTACAAGCTGAGGGAAATTGAGAAACAACATGACAACACTGCTAGTTCTTTTTGCAAGAGACCTGCAGCATCACATTGCAAATGAGATGTCAATCCTGTAATTAGCAATTCAGTCAGTATTAATTGTGTGTATGTTACTTCACATCAATCACTGTCATTGCCATGCAGTCAGGATGTTTTATAGAACCTAATTTGTAAACAATATGCAAAAGTTTAACCCACTTTAAATTAAAATTGTCAAACATCTAGCACAGCCTTCAGTGAATACAGATAACCGTGTGCAATGGTGTTTTGGCTCCAAAGTAGGAAATGGGAATGTTTTAGCTATTTGTTCCTATAAATAGACTTTCAAAATCCTACTAAGGTCCTACGGGACAAACACGCATGCATTAAAGGCCATTAGTCCCCATCCAAAACCACTGTAACCAACCTGTAACACTTTTTAGCCGAGAGATTTCAGAAAGCCCTCTGTAGGAAAACTGTATTTCTCATATATGACAACCACAGCCACCCTTTCACCTTAAATTTAATAGATTAAGTAGATTGAGCTCCTGGAACTCTTCCTCTTTAATTTTTCCCTATGCTTTAATTATTCCACTGGCTCTTCTCACCAGTGATCAACAACCTTGCTGAATTGTGAACATTACTCTTTCACTGGGAGACCTCTGAAAGTGCCACATAAAACAGAACTTCTACTTAATATTCTCAGAACTGCATTAAAACCTTTGCTGCAAATGATATTTGTCCCTACACAAAAACTACTTCTGACTCAAAATTAATTGCTCATCCATTGCTTGTGAGCCCCTTAGATCCTATGCTTAATAGGGGCAGTAGGTTCCTTAGGTATGTTTCTCACTGTAAGATTCATAAACACTGAAGTACAACAACATCAGAAAATTTTTCATGTGGCTAAAAGAACATCATGAAATGAAATGCATCACAAACTGTGACTTTATCTTCAGTCTGTCTCCTCTGGAGAGCTCAGCCCAGACCACAAACTGTAGCTCTTCTGTGAACCTGCCAAAAATGCAAATTCCAAACTGGCTACCAGCTTTCCTTTCACTTAAACCCTAACTTAATCTAAAAAGCATATCCATGGTGCAGCTTAGGCATGGTCTGCACAGTTTTCAGGTCAACTACCTGTTTACAACTCAAATGTTTTAATAATCGGTTACTGCTGTGACAGAAAATATTTATGTATGAAAGTTGCTAGGAACAGAGGGGCATCTTTTCCTATCGTGTATCCTTTTTCAACACCTAATGCCCTCACAAGCCATTAGGTCAGAAATGCTGCCTAGAAATGCTCACACTTCGCTTGTTTCAAAGACAGAATGAAGTTGCTGCTCATTGCTGGTCCTTTCAAACTTAGGACTTCGGAATAAAGATGCACTGAATACGCTCACAAAAAAAACAACCCTAAGATTTGAAGGGCTGTGGCTACAGAACATCCAGCTCCCAGGTCACTGACTTTCTCTGGTACTTGCATCTGGTGCACATACACGTTTCCCATCAACACAGGCGGGTCTGTGGTGTTGCTCCAAAGAGGCTGTTGCAGAATGGACATCTCCTCAATCACGCCCACCGCTAGTGGATGGGAAAGGCCAGGAAGAGGCTTCTGCCACAGCATGCAAACCATCCATGCTGACACCTCAAGTTATATTGACGTACATTCTGGGATGAAAGATACAGGAAACAAAACTTAGTGTGAGATGAGTAAAAGCTTTACTTACCTTCCCAACTAACAGATAGGAACATAGTCATTTTACTTATACCACCTGTATTCTCATATTATACACCTTTTTTTACTGTTACCTATAAATAGCTAATGATTTATCTATAAAACAGTCTCTAAGGTTTGGAATCTCTTTAAAAATATGGAAAAAGCCATGAAGAAGATGGCTGCACTGAAGTATAAAATCAAAAAGGCTAATAAAGTTTTGATTGTAGTTTAGGGGACTTACGGACAGCATTAAAGGAAGCAACAAAATTCATCTGATGAGTAGTTTACTCTGCATTTTTTTTCCACTGGAGGTACTACAGCAAAAGAAAAGAGCCCCAGGGAAGCCCGAGACAAAGTTGTTCTATATTCTGGCATCACTGTTTAAGAAGATACTTAACCATGTGTTTGGATCCCAGCATGATTAGTCTTACCACTTTCAATGGATCTATTCTCATGTTTCAATTAGGCTTCCTGAATGAGAGCATGTTTACACAGAGTAATAAGGGAAAGAAGAAGAAAATTAAAAATCACTGCCTTCCAGAGCACCAATTGTTCACAAAAATCATTAAACCAGTACTTTGCTGCTACAGCCTCTGCAATTGGCTGACCTCAAAGAGTAATAACAGCAATGTCACCCCCCTGAGCTTAAAGCAACATATTATCACTTTTTTTTTTTCCTTCCAAACCTTTTTTGATCCATTATGACTGGATTCCTTGCATATACCCAACTTTTCCCTTCAGCCTCTTTTACTTAGAGCAGCAGGAGACATTTTACAAGGACAGAGGACAGTCTCTTCAGAGAAGACAGTATTTATTAATTGCTTAGAATACAGCACCCTAAGGTGTCTAGTTCAGACTGGCCAAGCAAAGAACACACATGTCAGTACCTGGAAGCATTAATTGTTCTGCTTCTGAAGAACAGTTTGTGATTTGTTCTGTCAGTGTGCTTGCCAGTCAACTCAGCTCTGCCTTCCAGCCTGCTCTCATAGAGTTTTCTTACGTTCAGCATTGCTTATAAGCAAATGTCCAGTCATGGTGTGTCTGTTGCATCTTCGTGGTAACATTGCTCATTTTAAGATATCTCTCGACAATTCACTTGGATTTGCCTTTCCGAGCAACAGCTCCAGAGGGAGATTACTACCTTCAGTCCTACTGAGACACGGTGCAAAAGTAAATGAGTAACAGCATCAGGTACATTTCACACAGCTGTCATTGCCCCTTCATTTCCATCTCTCTGAAAACATCATAGTGAAATCTTGCCCCTCTCGAATCATGGGCCCTTTAAAGGAGCTGAGACTTCACACAGGTTAGTTCCCTCCACCCCATGTATTGATATCTGGCCACGCATATGTCACTAAGGGAAAAGTCTGGCACACACTTGCTCCTTGCTCTTGTATTCCAGGACCCACCAGCAGAACTGTGATACCATCTCTGGATATCACCTCCATGCTTCACCTCCTCCTCCAAAATCAGCACAGCTGGTTTTACTCTTCTGCAGGTTAGAACAGATGCCATTCCACAAGTGACAAAAGTACTGTCTCCAAATTGCTCATCACAGAAAGAAATATTAGAAATCCACTGGGCCAAATTCTTCCTTGAGCTCAGATTAAACTCCCCAACACAGAAGTACTGCCATTCTGCCCCGAAGTATAGAGACAGCTTTCCAAGAGCACTCACCTAGAACGTAATAAACTGGACAATGAAGTTATGAAAGTGTCATGGAAATTTGTAGCACTGACTTTACCTGGATGCTGTGATAGCAACAATCCAGTCTTGCATATACAGCTGGAGTGATGCCCCACGCTGCTTTGCAACACTTCTGCTTCAACAACTGTGTCTGCATAAGCTAATGTTGACACGGCAGCTCACAAAAAACTCTTTTAAAGCAGAGGTTTGTCATTAGCTTTTGTATCCAGTTGCACACACACACAATAACAGATGGAAGATTACTAAAGAGTAGAAGAGAATGAAATTTCCATGTCATTATCTTTCAGAGATGAGATGTAGAAAACAACACCTATTCTATCACACGTCTGGCACAATGGGATTCTGTCTTTGGGCCAGATATGATCTGCTTTTTAAAGGGAAGTGGAAATCTAATTAGAACATACTGGGGAGAGATTGACCTTTCGCTCATCTGAGTTTTCATTAAGGTAGCTATATAAAGCACTGGCTATGTTGCAGGCTGCAGCTGTCAGCTTCAAGAGCTACTTCTGAAAGCCCTAAAGAAGAATTAATTGCAAGGCAATGATGGCAGCTCTCTGGTTAGCGTGGCTTGTGCTTCCATCGCAAGAATAACCATTTAATTACCAACAGATAAAAGAAGCTGGTCCTGCAGACTCTGGGTCAAATTCCAGGAATCGTTAAGTACCCACAATTCCCATTAATTTCAGAGGACCTTGCCAGCATTTCTCGTCTCTCAGGACTTCACCCAGTAATAGTAATGGGATTTTTTAAACCAATACTTTCTTCTGAAGTTTCAGGTATCCAGCCATTCCTCTGCTAGGGCACCGAGCACATGATAAGCTCCATAAGGTCATTTGGGGCGGGTGGGTTTGTGTTTCTTTGTGGTTCTTTGTTCTTTCAGTTGTGGTTCTTTGTATTTTTTTTTATTTTTTTTTTTTTACAAAAGGTGCAGCTGCTTTTTTCAAATGTTTACATTAAACATCCTGCAGGTTTTTATGCACCAATGCACCAGGTTTGGACAACAGCATCGATATCTCACCCGCTGGATTTGCCCTTCGTTACGCAAAATGACTCCAGAGGATGGCACAAGAAGAACTGAGTGCAGAGTATTTGCCAGTTCATCTCCTCTCCCAGTTAAATTCATAGCTCTAAGAATCCAGACCTCTTCCTAGATCTGACAGGCAGCAGAACAAAGTGCTTGTATTTTAGATGTTGTCTGTCATGTTTTATTTGAGGGAGACATTTACAGACTTCAGCAATGCCAAGAACACAGGCTTCTGAATTCATATACAAAATGGTACCTTCCATTAATCACTGATTAACTAGGCAGCAATTCAGAAGAGCAGCTTGCTCTAAGAGCTTGATACCAACTGAACATCCATCAATAAATTTCTAATATCTCTGAGAACGTTTTGTAGTTCCACTAAAAATTTCAGCAGCAGCAATGATAAGAAGAGACTGCAGTGATGAATAATTATTTGTTAATACTGCCAACAAGTTAATATAATAATGCATCTCTACTTTATTCCCTGCTCACAAGCTAACTGGACTGTTAATGCATGTTTTTATGTGGTAACATTACTCAAACTCCAAAACATGATATTACTTTTAGCAAGGAGGTTCTGCTACTTTGCCGAGTAAAAAGTGTACTGTAGAATAAATGTTACCCGTTGCCTCCTCAATACTGAGTTTCTAAATGAAAACGTATGCTGTAACTGAATGCAGAAACATGAGAAAAACACGTAACAAGAATTTCCTCATTCTGTTTTCCACAGAAAAAGGCCCCAAAGAGATGGGATGAGAAATAGAAGATTGTCCATGTAGCTCTGAGGGATAGAAAACTATTGCCAGATGCACAGTGATACTCCCCTCTTGAGCAGGTCTGTGGTTTCAGCCTTCCCCAAAGCCTCTTTCTTGGACAAACTGAACCACTGCCACTGAAGAAGGTTTCTTATGCTGTCTCTAACACCCTAACACCGGCACTTCACTGCTGCCAAGCACGAGCTTGTCTAGCACAGGCAACAGCAGGATGTCTAGGGTCACAGTATTCACTTGGAAGTTTGCTCCATTTCTAAGGGGTGATAGATACTTGCAAATCACTTTGGCTCTGATTATAACCCAGTCTATCTCTTGATGGAAAGAAGTAAAAACCTTTCCCTTTTTTTTTTTGACAAATGTGGACTTTGTGGGTGAGTACAGGAATGGTTAGATATGAGCTGCTGCTTAACTCTCCCCCAAGAAAAGACCAGTGGTAAGGAAAGAGAAAAGACTAGAACCTTAACTTCATCTCCCTATTGCACAGACTAGTACAGAGATGCACTGACATTGCAGGCCAGGAATGAATGGGTCATGTAAGGAGCCAGGAATGGTTCTCCAGAGGACAGCCAGTTTACCTGACAGACCTGCTGTCTAGTGTATAGCACAGCCCATGCATCACACACCTCCTGCTTTGCTTCCAGCCTCACAGGACAATCCAGCCCATCAAACAGTGAGCAGAACCAATTTTTTCTCCAGCCAGCACCAAAACCTGCCAGCAAAATAAACCAGCCCTGCTGCACCTTCCGAAGGAAATCACGGACAGCTCTGCAGGGGTAACTTTGTTCATCTTCAAAGCTTTTTAGAAGCACTGAATACTTCATACTCTTCCTGTGGGCAGGAAAGTTTTAGTATCTGCCAATTAAAACCATGACAGCAATAGAGAGACAGAGAAGCTGTAAGAGCACAGTTCAGGCGTTCTCAGGAAGACTACCCACGCGTTCGTCAGCAAAGGGAACGGTTTGCTTGAAGTTTTGCTTTTTTCCTTTGCCTTGCTAAGAGCCAGCACAGATGGGGTTCTTACTCATCCTCTCTTCCCAATAGTCGATGGTAATAAATAGGTATGGAGATAAAATGGAAGGCTCTGACCAGCATTTGGAGCATCAACTCTGCTTTGCTGTCTTTTAAAACTCAGAGATAAAGGTTGCCTGGCCAAACATCAAAGAGGAACTCAGCTGTGCCTTCTCTGGGAACACAGTAAATCCTCTGGAGCTCAAGAACAAAAAAAGAAAAGAAGAAATGGGCTATGCTTACCTCTGAAAATTATATCCATAAAAATGCCCCAGTGTCCTGCTTCCTGCAGTAAAGGACTTTATCCTATTCCTTCTCATCTTCCACAGAGATAATTCAAAATGCATTTCAGTAATTCAAAGAACATCAGCACCAAGTCACCAGCCAGGTAGGACATAGTCCTAAATTTGCTTTCTACTGAAGTTGGCTTAGCTCTTTGTGGTCTGGTCTTAAAATCAGCTAGAAAATAAATGTGTTTGAAACTGCACAGGCAGAACTGGAACAATTCCATCAGGAATTCTTGAAGCATGAAGTTTCATAGGGCATTCTGCCCTGGTGCACATCTGTCAGATTCTGAGAAATGGAAAACAATAAAGTGTAAAAACAGAAGAATTTAGCATAAACTGTAATCTATATTTTAAGATGGAGTTCACAGGAGCTCATCTCCAGCTTTAATGAAAATGCTTGTATTCACTGTGCAAAGAATTCTGCCTGATGTGAAATTTGTGGTATTACCTAGTTCTTGCAGATAGTGGAGTCTACTGAACAGTGGCAACACAGCATTTATTTTTCTGATTACTATAAAAATGATGATATTTTTACAGAGATGCAGCATGAAAAGACACAATAGTAGGCTATTTTCTCAACATTTTTACTCAATTACTACACCAGCTAAGGTCTGTGGGCTTTTTGTTTCAAGTCAGAAATTGTAAAATAGCATTCTCCTGCCTGGTCTCCCCATTCTTCTTCCCAGCATGGTCATTTTGAGGTGAAGATACATTCAAGTATCTACATTAGAGATGTCATAGGCCTTTAGAATGATAAACTTTGAAACAACAGAAGTCAGGAGGGTCCAACAACCTGCAAGTCAAAAGTTATAGCTTAGACTTCAGTGCTTATCAGCCTTACTGTGCCTTGAGTGTCTAACTACTCAGATGGTCTGGGTGATCCTCTACTTTAGTTAGCTGGTAAATGGACTGATTAATTGATTATTGGGTTTTTTATTGCACTAAGCTCACAACCAAGATGAGGATTGCCCTGGAGAAGATTTGCAGGACATGAACACCTCGCAGAAGACACTCCTCATTCTCCTTAATTAGCAAGGACAGGCACAATGTAGAAAACAAAAGAAACTTACTGCAGCCAAACAGAAGATGAATGACTAAAAAGTTTCCAAGACTCCAAACTCTAATTCTTCAGTGCAGCCACTGGACTAAAAGGTGCTCAAGCTATTTTTCTGTGACAATAAACTACCATTTCCAATCCCAGTGCTAACATTAATCAGTAAAAACAAATGAACAAAATAACTCAACCACCTTCTAGAAATAAACTGAAAATGAATTGGGAAATCTAGCAACATTTATTTACAAGCAGCCAAAGTAAATGCTTTATTTAGTTCAGGCTGCAGCAAGACTGTGTTTTCTTTTTCTGCATAATAGTTTGCACAGTTACAGCAACACTTAGAAAGTGAACTGTGAACTGCCTGTGTACACTTTGGGTAATTTATTGCTGAGAAATGTGTGCTCTGCTTACTATGAATTCCGTGCTATCCTTTGGATTGCCAAACACATTTCTTCTCAGGGAACTGTTTTGTTTGATACCGTGCTTCGCTTTGGTTAAGAGACATGTTCTCATCCTTTTTCTTTTGATAAGGGTGATAGATCACGATGTAATTAACAGATAAATACACAGTGAAGTTTGTGGACCTGTCCCAGGATTCCACAGTGTTGACATACTGAAAGTTTTACCATGTAATTACTTTGAATGCTGCTGGGATCCTGAGAACACATGTCACACATCCTCGCTTTGAACCTCCCTGAATGGATAAACTGCCACAATTTTCTTAAGAGTAAAGATTTTTAAAATAACCTTTGCAACAGATTTGTTTTCCTTCCTTGCAATTGGGAGGATCCCTCTGAAACCATCTCAACATACTTAATGGGAAGGGCTTGATTCACCCTTGATTCATTCTTCTCTAAATACCTGCCAGCATCCTGCAGCTTTGACAGCCATGTGTAGAAACAGAACCATCTGCCAGTCCTTCCTGAAACACCAGTTCAGTAGCCTGCCAGGAGGTACAATGATCTCGGAGATTTCAACATCCACCCTTGATTATCACACAGCAGTATCTAAGATAAACATGGGGAGAAAGATACTGCTGTGTGCCAGCTGCAATCATAGCAGGTTTTTATAGTGATAAAATAATCCTTATAAGCAAATCCATATATAAGAAGGAAAAAGAAAAACAGGAGATGTGAAACAGGAAGATTAGAGGAAGACTAATAAGAAAGAAGTAGAGAAAATGGCAGCTGGAATAAATCATGGAATGACAACAGGAAGATAAAAAGGCAAATCCAGAAGAGGGTTATGATAGATAACTGGAGAAAGAGGCAGATGCTGACAGGTTTAAGGGCTGGTCTGTAGATGGAGCATGTTACAGAAAGCAGGGTTTCTGTAGCCATACACAGACAGCCACTACCAACAGGTCTGGAGTGATAAACTCCTTCTGTTTACCTAGCTTCACTGATTTAAAAAAAAGGGGAAGGGGGGGAGAGGGGGCTGCTTCTGCTTCCTGGATGGAAACTGGGAAAAAGAACCTTTATACCATCTGCAGGGAGGGGGGCGGGAAGGAAAGCTTTTCAGGGTGTACAAGACTAGGCATGCCATTTATCTCAAACTGTTAGAGCTGAGGATTCTTACTCTCCTCAGAGGGATAGCTAACTGTCCTTTATCCAAAACTGAAAAGGAATCAGTAGAGTTATTGTCACCACATGGGAGTTTTTACTGTGCATTTTCACATATTGTCATAAGAATTCCTTCTTTTAAACAAGCAAGTGATACAAAAATAATCCATATAGTTTTCTAGGAACAAGAACATTAATTCCCAAGCTATTTTTAGCCCTGAAGTAGCAGAGTGTACACTCACAACAGCCACATTGTGCAGTTACCAGGTTTTTATGTGCTTCTCTGGGCTATTGGCACCTGCTTGTCCTGCTCCCGTTCTCTTTTCCTCTCACCCTGTAATTACCATTTCATGTTTACTATAACAAATCCATTACTCAAAATAACAGAGGACAGACCTTTACTATCTCCTACTAAATAGCTAAACAGCTAGCTCTGGCCATGCTTTAAACTTTGAAAATAACACTAAAACTGAAACTTTCCTCTTTCATTATATTGTGTGTAGTCACTTTCCTCAAAATATTAACTCTGCAGTGGCTTCCTGTTTACTGCAGGCTGTGATTTTTCTTATTACTGAATTCTAAAGTGCCATAAGCTACTGTCTTCATTAGCAGCCTTATTGGACTAAAGTCAATTATTATCAGGGTATTGTTCAGAAAATGGCTACTTGCTTATGCTCTTTATCCTGCCCTGATCATGGACTCTGCTGCATTAACGCCTCTCTATCAGCCCCGGGGACAACCCCCCCCAGCCCCAGCGGCTACTCCAGGGGGTAACTGGGGGGTAACAGTCTCAGTCCCAGTTCTGTCTGGAACCAAACCACACTGAGCACAGCGCTGCCCCGGCCGAGTGTGGATCCCAGCGCTGACTCGACCCGTGGCTGTAGCAGAAGGCAGCCCTGCTTCACCTGGGTGTGTGTGCCGGGTGCGTGCATCCCAGGATGCTCAGGCTGGGCAAGCCCTTCTTTGAAAACCTATGGAATGCACAGAATCATTACATTATTTGTTAGCTCCACGTTGAAAATAGAGGTACTAAGTGGGATTACTCCCAAATTCTCTCAGAAATTCTGCAGGAGTGTCTAGTTCCTTCAAAACAGAACACAAACGTGTCTCAGTTATGCACTAAAAATGGAAATACATTGTCACAGGTTCACTGTGGAAGAGAGGTGGGACATTTTCCTTCCTTCTCACTGGCTTTTGGATCAACACACACAAATTTGGGATTCAGCAAGGAGTTCTAGGAACGTTCTCTCCTCTATAGGGTACATATCCCAGTGTATATTAATCACATTCTTTCCGTTTGCAGTGACTCAGATGACATTCTGAATCACTTTTAGAAAATAGAGAGGATGCATTTTGCATATATCTATCTTTATATATACCTCTGTATACACTCAAGTGTCTATCAGATTTTCTTTACCTTCTACAAGCAACAACAACAACATTTTAAAAGGCAGGTCCTGTACACAGCACTACAAAAAATTACTCCTAGAAATTTCTCTAAGTGCCATATATATTTCCATTTGTACATACAAATTAATTCACTATTGTCTGCAATTATTTCCTCTGCCAGATCACTTTTTTTTTCTTTTCTTTTTTTTTTAAATCCCAGTATAGGAAAAGATATCCTTGGCATGTCAAAAGGCTTAAACTAGGATCTTCAGAAAGATGTTTATATCCAGCATCTGGAATCTCAGTAGAGCTAAGCTCCCCTTGAAGAAAGAAAGTAATAGCAAGAGGATCACCACATAGATTCACTGTCAGGAGTCTGAGTAGCTTGTAAGAACATCAGATGGTGAAAGATGGCTAATATTTAGCCTTTGAAAATCTGACATTGTTTGCTGCAGTGCAGAGCTTTCCAAAGTGTTCCGTGTATGCCACAAACTGTATGTGAGCTGCATCAAAAGTTTGACACTGAGTATCCACAGCCTGCCTCAACAGCTGACTGCTTTCTCCTGAGACTGCCCAGTAGCTACAGCAAAGCAGAAAACTGGGATCTCAAACCAGGCTGGGTAAAGGCTCAAGTACCTTCTCTCACTCCTGCTCATCATTCTTCCCAGTCACAATGCTGAGCAGCTTACAGTAAAACACACAAAGTGCAGAAACCCTCGCGAAACACAAAAGCAAGAGTAAGGAATGGAACTTACTTGAGCAAATTTACATTAAGTTCTTGCTGTATGTTGCAGGGGGACTCTATGTTCTCTGCTGGGATATTCTCTCTCAGTAGCAACGATGACTCAAAGTGATTCAGGGTGTCCAGCACCTAAGAACTGCCAATAACAGCACACAGTCAGCTCCGTTTCAAAACATATGGTGTGTTTTTATGCTGTTGTTCTGATGTTTTATACCTTTGGGCAGGTTTAACTGTTGAGCAACAGCTGGCACCTTTTAAAAGTTAATATCCTTTCAGATTAAATGTCCTGGGTAAACCAACACAATATGGACTCAAAATCTGACTTCACACTTGTAATGCTGTGAAATACAATCACCTGAATGAGAGCTACATCACAAAAAGAAAGTGTGATCTGAGCCATGAAAGGGCTCCTATATTGTTAAAGTGATGCTTCAGATTTGCTGCAAGAATTGTACCTGAAAACACCTTTCTTGTCACTTGGCAGATTGCTGAACGTTTACTCTATGAGAATTTGACCTATAGTGGAACAGCATAATGAAAGAAGCTTTTCTTTCCCATCACAGCAGAGAAACAAGGCCATAGATGTTTTTTCATTTCTGATCCATCTTGTAACTCATAATGTGCTCCAATAACGGGTGAGTCTATGGTTACAATATTGTCAGCAAGACAGCATGAAATCCTCTCAGTGGAAAGAGATAATTTGCTGACCTTATGTTCTTTTCTAATATAATTCCTGCTGCTGGCATTGCAAACTGTCTTTGAGCAAGCAATATTTCTGCTTTTATGACGACTTCGACAACAAAGGTGGTGTTCAATTTTTTGTTGATTATCATATCTATATAGTTAAGCAAGAGTCATTAGGAGAGGCAGCATCTTGTCTTGCACCAGTTCATAACTACTGGAGAAAACCAGTCAGATTTTCAGAATCACACCCTTTTTCAGACTTGCTTCCTCCCTACCTGCCCTTTCATCACGCCGCTTAGAAAAGCACTTGTAACTCCTGGCTGCCATCGAAAACAAGCAGCATGAGACATGGTGTCCTATTTGCCCAGAGCCTGTTGGCCAAAGCAGGCTGTGAGCCACGCAAAGAATGGAAAGAAAACGTGCTGACCTCTCCAGGGATATGCTTACCTGGGAAAACTGCCATCCTCACTGAGGCTCTTTGCTAAGTTCAATGAAGTATTTTCATCTAAAACATTATTAGAGAATTGTCTTTGGGCTTTATATATTGCTGTTTTGCACTCTGAGCACTTTGGTAATGTATATATTTTTATTTTCCTGTCTAGAAAAATAAGTGAGATGTTGATGAAAAATATGACCGCTTATTGCTTGCATCTTAAAAGGCAATCTATCAAAAGGAATCCTGAGATACATCCCTAGGTCCTTGCAGAAGGCATTTCCATGTATTTTTGGATCAGTTCAGTCTCACTGTCTCTAACCAACGCAGAAAATCCAAATTATTCACAACCTAAAGACTTTATTGTTTAGCATAATCATCTTTGGGCTACTCGAGGAAACCAGAAGCCTATTGCATGCTTATGTATAATTTGACCCAAACCAGGTGTCCTGCTGAAGAAACCCATATATGAAGCTGGCATAGAAAATAAATTTTTAAAAAAGTAACAACAACAGTAAAAAAGACAACACCTGGGAAAAAAGAAGTGCCTGGAAAAACAGAGGAAGGTTCTAGCAAAGCCAAACACATGCAGGGTGTGGGCCCATTAGTCTCAATCCTCATGCAGCAAGGAAGGACACAGGATAGACAAGATCATTTCTATACAGAGTGTTTGGACCTAAAGCAAATGGGAAAAATTTGAGCCTCTAAAATAATTTACTGGTAGTAAAAAGTCACTGGTGAGGTTTAAGAGTAACAATGCATTTCATATATACATATATATATATATATGAAAAAAGAGCAGCTCAGAGATGTGCATTTTTAGCTGTTGCATTAATCTTCAACCTTCAAATACTCACTCACCTCTTAGTTTCTAGAGGTACAGTAGAAATTCAGTATACCAAGTTTGTATCCCACCAGAAATGTGCAGATTGTCCCACCAAAGCCAACAATCATCACTCAGCAACGCAAGCATCTAGTAACCAGTTAGAAAATGGCACTTCCAGTCTGCATGTTTTCTACATACAGTTGTTACGAGCCAGGATCCCTCAAGGATGCTTGAGCTGAATACCAGCGATTTTAATACAGCTTAAAACCTGTTAGTAAGGTTTATGACACTTTCAGAAAAGCAAAGAGGTTGGAAATCACAGTTGTTAGCTCGCATACGTCTCACGTATAAATATATTTGAGGAAATTATTTCCATAAAATTTAACAGAAATATTACTTGACATTGCTGCATTTTAATTGCCGTTACCATTTGCCTTCTTGCACAAAACAGAACTAATCCAGCATGATTTCTGTAAAATTAGGTTATCTCTATTCATTTTGAAACCACATTAACTACTCCTGTGTGTTAAGTAGATACAGTTTTAGCATTAAGTATAACAAAAAAGTGTTACACTGTAGTCTGATAGATAAAGCTAATTATATGGAAAATTCATTCAACTGAGTTTGCATCCCTCGACTTGATTCAGAATTAGAAAGAATTGGGTTTATGTTTAGTTTTCTAACTCAAATGAGCAAGAAACACACACATAATAATTTTTCTCTGACCCTCTAAATCAAAGTCTCTAAAGCTTGAGACTCTTGATGCCCAATAACACAGCACCTCAATGAGCTCCATGCACTTTGGCGTGGGCGTAAGGGTATCTGCGTGAAGAAACCAGTGCAGAGATGGGGTTTACTTCCCCATTGTCCTGGTTTGAGTGAGAACAGAACTAATTCTGTTCAGTGGTTTTACTTTTCAGCTCAGCTCTTCTAACCCCCTGCACTGTCTGCAGTCAGCAGCCTGTTCTCCCAGACAGTGTCTGCTTCTAGCAGTGATAACACCCCACAGTCAGAGTTCCTACCAAGGGTTGGGGTGCAGAGCAAGGCCACTGCTGGATCTTGTGTACCACATTGGGGGTGCAGAAAGGGAAAGGCTGCACCTGCAGAGAAGGAAGGACAGGACAGGAGACCCCAAACTGCCCAGTGAGGGATTCCAGCCCATAGACAGCATATTCAGCAGAGAGCTGAGGGAGCCTGTTTGCCTGTTGCAAAAGCTGGAAAACCAACCAACCAAACACAAACTACTCTTGAAAGCAGAAGCTTGCAAACAAGAATATCTGCTTCCTGGGTTGGTTTATATTCTTCATGGATTCAAAGGTGAACCTAATAGACCAGAACTCATTGGACTGCTTACTCAGATTTTGCTTCAGATTGAGTATATAGAATCACAGAATGGTGGGGGTTGGAAGGGAGCTCTGGAGATGATGGAGTCCAACCCCCCTGCCAGAGCAGGGTCACCCAGGGCAGCCCACACA
>WUAM01000332.1:5245102-5300545 GCA_024336885.1 Actenoides hombroni
GGAGATGTTCCACTCCCTTCATCACCTCTGGGGCTCTAAGCTGGACTCTTTCCAGCAGTTCCCTGGAACTTCCTTCTCGAACTGAGGGGCCCAGACCTGGACACAACGTTCCAGACGTGGCCTCACCAGAGCAGAGTAGAGGGGAAGGGGAACCTCTCTCCACCTACTAACCACAGCCCTTCTAATCCACCCCTGCAGAAATTGTACAGTCAGCTTTTTGCCCCTGGGTTGAAATTTAGACAGCAAGCCCTCCTAAAGCTGTCTCAGTAGAAAGCCTGAGGACACATCGTACCTGCAACGCTCTCTCTTGCTGGGGTCTGAATTACAGAAATTCCCTTTGCAGATCTTGTTTATGCATTTCTAGACTGAAGCTCGACTTAGGCAGTTTGCTTTCTCCGCTCACTCTGCATCAATGCTGGCACAGAGAAAAACCTCACCCCCCTCAAACAAGAGAACCTGAAGAAAGGGGTCATTCCTATGAAAACAAAATGCTAGATGACTCAGACCATTCTGTTTTCATTCAGCACAAGACATAAAATACCGTGGAACCAAACCTGAAAATGTTATATTCTTTCCTGTCACACTTACAATTGATAATCTGAAGAGACAAGAGTCATTAAGTTTCCTTCTTTGAACACACTTCAGAAACCACTACTAAATTCAATCTCTAATTTAATTAAGGCTTCCACTGTAGTATTGCTTTTGCAACCCAGAGGTAAG
The DNA here is from genome assembly GCA_024336885.1 of Actenoides hombroni. Lineage (NCBI taxonomy): Eukaryota > Metazoa > Chordata > Aves > Coraciiformes > Alcedinidae > Actenoides > Actenoides hombroni. The sequence continues at coordinate 5,245,823 of WUAM01000332.1, forward strand.
GTATCATCCATAATAGGTAAAATAATGTACAGAAATATGCTGTTACCTAAGTCATCACAGCCAATTAATACTTTAAAAGGAAAGCTTGTAAGCACATCATATTTAAGCAGTAAGACATACGAGGGTGTGCATATGCTGTAATAATGACACACCTTAATAAAACAAGAAGTATGTCATTATTATCCCATACTACACACCCTAAAATCCTTCAGTATACCTCAGATGTAAGTATTTAACAAATGAAATCAGGATGCTTAGAATGGCTGATACTTAATGGCTGATAATCTCAAAATGTTTCAGCAAAAAACAAAACAAAAAATAAACAAAACCCCCTCACAAACCTAAAACATGTCCCTGCTCATTCCTGCCCAGGTAACCATTTCTAACAAATTTTCTAATGATTTTTTTTCATCATCATCCAATTACAAATACAGTCTGTTAAAAAAAAAATACCTGTGTCAATGGATGCGCTCACAGTTCCTACAAAAACAGCTTAGAAAGAAGGAAACAGAGCCAGTGGAAAGGATCTCTTGTTTTCTGGAATTTTGAAGTGTTCTTGCAAGCTTAATGGTGACTTTTGAAAGACAAGGTATAGCTAAAAACTTTAAATAGGCTCTTAGTTTTATTGGTTAAACTACTTCTGCCTTGCCGTGTTAACAACCTAAGAAGTGGTTTAATAAGATCAACCCACTGCAGTTATCTCTGTTCACAGTCTGAACTCAAGGAATGAGAAGTTAAGTGGTTTTAGCTGCACTCTTCCACAACAACACTCTACTACTGGCAGTCTAAAGCCAAAGTCAGCACAAACCCCCAACATTTTATTATACTTTCCTTAATTCTATCATTGCTCACCTTGGAAATAAACTGAAGCAGTTTGGAAAGTGTATTATTGAACACTTCACTGAATACTAACTACTTAGCCTTTGCCACGCAAAATACATCAGGTTATGTTTGCAGCAGCCAGAACAAACAAGAGTTACCGCCGATGTGCCTTCATCTTCAACCCAACTGAAATGCAGTGAAATATTTGTTAACCGCGGACGATTTCGCTGAATTTATTACTGCAATGCACTTTCTCAGGCATGCTCAAAATAACTCCAGTTACTTTCTCCAGCTGAGGCATACTATTACAAAAAACTAACATCAACAGTCTTTCAAGCCTGATCAAACTTGACAAAATGATTGTTATTTAATGGCTTTCCATTCATTTAATATCTACTTGGTTACATAAATTGGAAACAGTTTCCCAACTCATGTGAAGTTTTCACAATTGTATTACCCAAGAACAAAGAAAAATTTAGGTATTCATTTTTTACAATGCTCCCAAACAGTTTTCCAGCTACACAGTTGGAAATGTTGCTAATGTTTTAGATGAAAGACATTCAGACATGAAATGACCAAAACACATCCTTTTAAATAACAGCATTGATCAAAGTGGAACAAGGAACAAATCTTGAATTTCAAAACAGAAGACACTGAAGAGGTGTTTATATAAATGATCCGGCCGTAACCACACACGAGCAAAAGATCTGCATTGGAGGGGGGGAAGAGTATTCTCCACCCACTTCTTGAGAGATCTTGCCAATTGCTCTGTTATTTGGGAGAAGGAGATCAAATCCAATATACAAGACGTGAAGCAGATATGAAAACGATCCAACAACAAATCTTCAAAATTGCAAATGCCAACAAGTCTCTACAAGTATATTACTGGGCCAGAATGAAGGAAAATCATTGTGAAATAAGTAAGCTTTTCTGGTATGAGGTTCTAGCGAATAATCATGAGGTGATGCCGAGAGCTAGACAAATCTGGTATTTGAAGAATGTTAAAAACACTGAGGTCGCAAACACACACTGTAACTTTAATACCCACCTCTTATCCCACTATTTTGATATTAAATCTAATTTATTCTTCATTCTAAGCTGATAAGCCATGACTTTAATGAACATCTCTCTTGTCCATATGCTGTAACACATGTGGAAAAGGAAACAATACAGCTAAAACTGAAGTGAGGTTGATTTTGTGTTTGCCCTTTATGGAAGAGGAATATTGCTTGTTTTTAAAATACATTATAATGTAGATTTTCTCAATTATTTACTACAGTAGATATTCTCTCTCAGATCAAAATTTTTCATTTCTTTGTACTTTTTAGAACAAAAGAATGTTTCCTGCACTTTTAGCTCACAAGAAAGCCTAAGACAAAGCACTAAAATCATAACTGCATTGGTCATTTTTAATACTAAAAGCGTATTTGCTTGATTATAATCCAATGTAATATACTGAATCAAGCTACACAAAGTACATAGCTGACTTGGTCCCATCAGTTTGTTTTAGAGACATACTAGAATGGATTTGTTTAACTGCCCTTACTTAGGTAAAGAGCTAAAACTTGAAGTTCTGAAGACACGGAGGCATGGGGGGAAAAAGAAAACCAGAAAGTTAAAGCCAGTTCTTCTATTAAATTCCCCACAATTTATTGCAGAACGACAACAGGAATACTAGCAGCTCAGTAAAACAGCAGATCATTTCATTTGGGGGTGGAGGGGTGTTATTACACATTATTTATTACCTTAAAATTGCTTTATTCCTAATTTTATGTATATACTGGTTGCTTTATTTCAAGTAACTTGGCAGAGATTCAAGTCAGAATTTATAGACTTTCAACAAAAAAAAGAACAAAGACATTTTTGACTTGAGGATAACTGAAAACCCGTTCAGTATCTGAGTGTGGTATGTTTTTCAATCTCCTTTTGTTGATGCAAGTAAAAGAAGATTTCTCACACAGGTAAAGGAACCAGTCTGTGCAAGGAAAAGACAGACAAGTAGTTTGAGGACACCTGTGTGACAAAATCTGGACAGGAAAGTTTCTTCAGAAACATCAGTAATACCTTAGGCAGATATATAAATCCAAATATATGGGGAGGGAAAAAAAATTCACCTCAGGATCACAACGTAATGATCAAGTTTATGTTTAATACACAAGGGGTTTATGTTTTTTTTTCTTGAAGTCACACAAATCCAAGGCTGCATCTCAAACAGCGTGTTCAGTTTTGGGCCCCTCACTGCAAGAAGGACACTGGGGTGCTGGAGGTGTCCGATGAAATGCAATGAAACTGGTGAAGCACAAGTGTTCAAAGGAGCAGCTGAGGGAACTGAGGTTGCCTAGTCTGTAGAAAATGAGGCTCAGGGGAGATCTTACTGCTCTCTACACGCACCTGAAAGAAGGTTGTGGCGAGGTGGGGGTTGGTCTCATCTCCCAAGGAACACGCCATGGGACAAGAGGAAATAGCCTCAAGTTGCACCAGGGGAGGTTCATGTTGGACATTAGAAAAAATGTCTTCACTTGAAAGGGTTGTCAAGCCCTGGAACAGGCTGCCTGAGGAAGTGGTGGAGTCACTATCCCTGGAGGGATTTAAAAGATGTGTAGGTGTGGTGCTGAGGAACATGGTTTAGTGGTGCCCTGGCAGTGCAGGGCTAATGGTTGGACTTGATGATCTTAAAAGGTCTCTTCCAATCAAAATGATTCTATGATTCTATAAAATGGAGACAGGTACTGCACTACTTTTATTTTAAGGAAACATGCAGAGCACAAGTGACATTTCAGTGTCTACACACTTGTTCTTTAACCCCAAGTAATAAATAGATGTAGCAACAAAGAAATCTAGTAACATTAAAAGCTGTATCAAAACAAAGACAGTTATATGTGCCCCTGTACAGAAGGTGATGGGAGATGTCATGTCCTTTCTTCTCCACTTGGATGAAAACCAGCAAGATTGTCACATCTGGTCAGGGAAGCTCTTGAAAATAAGTTATAAAAGCCATTCAGAAGAAGATCTGGGTATCAGTGTTGTTCTTCTTTGCCCAGGTTCACTCTGCAGCTCAGATTTAATGAGCTGCAATCTCAGAAAAAACTACAAGCTGTAAAAGGATCATCATACAAGTAGCACGGACCACAGCTAAAGCCTGAACTGCCTTCTCTCCAAATCCACGAAAGCTGGAGCTTCAGAGATCAATACCAGAGGTCAGTTCACGGCTGCTCTGCCTGTACCAAGTCCAGAAAGAAAAACCAGGAGGTATATGAATTGGAAACACTAGAAAGCCACTGCACAGACATTTCTGTTTGGCTTCTAATCGGATAATACAAGGGCTGATGCAGTGAGCTGTTGCACACAGCATATGCAAAACTGTAGAGAATCCTCTGAATATTTATTATTGTTCTCTTTTTTTGTTCTCTTTTTTTTCTTTCATTTTTTTTAATAAGCACCACTAGGATACTCCTTTTATAACATATGATGAATAACCACTTGTACTGTATAAAGGCATCACAAAAGTTTTCAAGTTTAAGAAGTCACACTTTAAGCCAGCACAAGATGCCTGCATTAAGCCTAACAAAATTTAAAGGTACAAATTGAGAAAAGTTGGCCAAACTGGGAAGTTGTGGGAATACAATGATTTGCAAATACTACTGATTAGAAATTCTTAGCATGAATATTATCAGCTTTAACAAAACACTAATCATTAATGAATTTGTTCAGAAAAATGTAAAATACCCTTTATTTTCCATCAGTCTGTTTCCCTGAACTATTAGAAAACATTCCATACTGATTTATAGTCGTAGGAATCAACTTCACAGATAAATTATTTCTGGATTCCCAGAACACATTCAATGACCCAGTTCAAATTTCACAATCTTGTATTCAGCCCAATAGACTGTGTTTGATTAGATGCACATTATCTGCCTTTCTGCTCCTTCACACAACCCTAGAAAGGATAGCTTTGTGACAACTGGATATATAGCTATAAATTTAATAGACAACAGTCTTGCTTTCTGGCTCTCCAAAACCACACAAATTCTCAGCTCCCTGCACAAATACACAGAAAAACCAAACCAAACAAATAAAAAACCCTCAGAAACATCAGTCAAAAGAATGTCTAAATTACAGCACTTCAAGCATAAGAAAAGTTCCAATTTCTTACAGAAGGCTGACAAATAATTATCTGCAATAGTGAGCAGAAACAAAACAGACATTTCTAAGTGGTTCTGAGGTACTTCAGTGCCTTACTGGACAGTTCTACTCGTCCAAGTTGAATTTTCTCTCTTCCTCTCTGGCTGTTGCAGGAACCCAATCCGACAATGACGTAAAGAACTCTTCAGAAAAATCTTGCTATAGTTACCAGCAAGGACAAAGACCTGACAATCATACCTACAGACCAGATCTTATCTCTCTTGATAATCCACACAGATTTCTTCTTTCCTCACCATTCTGATGTCTCAGCTTGGTATGTATCTTGCCAGTGAGTGACTGCCATCTTTCTCTGCAGAACAGCAAATAAGCAGGCAGAGCCGAGAGCCAAAGCTTTAGCTCTTCAGATTAACAAACCTGAGACCTGCCAAGCTATTCCTCTTCTCATGCCATACTACTAACCCCTCACAGGTTGTTCCTCACAGGTATCTACCTAACATTAAAACCAACTGATACCGCTCAAAGATTCCACTCCAAGCAGCATGAGCTCCATCCATTCAAACAGTTCTGTTTACTCCACTAGTCTACAATCCAGGAGCTAAAACCCACTCAGGAAAAGCAGTGGGATTCTAAACCAGAATATAACTATTTTACAGCACAGCAGAGACATTACTGTAAAATCCACCCCATTTATGGCACTCCAGGATTTCCACTGGAGGCTAATACAGACAAGTTAAAGGGCTATAAACTGAGTCCATAACAGAACTGATAAAAACAAGGTAGCCATACTTTTGTAGCATCTGTTTTCTACTAACAGCTGAAAAAACCTGTACTACAGCATAATGAGAATGAAAGAACACCGCAATGCGTTTCTAAGTGCTACACTGAGCTCTGTCCTGCAGCTGTTCAGTAAATAATTATATATGGAGTGATTCTTGACAGGTAAAAATAAATAATTGAGAGTAAAGATTAAAAAAACCAACGCACAAACCCAAAATCTCCGCAGCTGACCAAGTGCACTGAAGGTTACATAGATGCTGTAGATAACCCTTTATTCAGGTCCTTGAAAGCATTAATGCTGCAGAAAAATTGGCTTACAGATCAACTAGCTAAGACTGAAGCATTTAAAGATTAACCCCCTTAAAACTTTAATCACTTCAGGCCTTAACTGGCTAATCTGCAACGCAGACCGTCTCTTATGTCTTACTTAAAATAAGTAGTAAAACGTTCAAGTATCTTCCCCCCGCCCCAGCAAAGATGCCTTACACCAAAGTGGTGAAACAAAAATAACACTAAGTGATTAGCACTTGAATTTGAAAAGTATTACTTTTGACAGCATGTGTAATGATTTCCAGAGACTCTGCACTGGGAACCTGCAGAAGTTTAAGCGCTACCTACTTTAAACCTGGTTTACCTTCACATGTCTTCATCTGAGTGACAGATCTTCGGGGTTCCAATGCAACTCTGAAGACAGATCAGTCGGGTTTTGGTGAGGGTTTTTTTGATAGCTTTCCTCTTCCTGAGCCAGTTGTGAAGCTCTAACAGCAGTATATATTCACTGGCGATCTCAGAGCTACAGCTGTCATTTGTTAGTTATGTATGCCATGAAGTGGAAATCTGTACGAAGCTGGGCTTTATCAAAATGCTGAGATTTACTAGGTCGGTCAAAATACAGATATACTTTGAAAATACATAAATACCATTCCTTACTCTCTTTTTTTTTTTCATACCTTGGGTCTCAGGTTAGTTGGAAATGGAAAGATGACTCTAGTATTTCATGAAAGACATACTTCGTATTTGTGTAAGAGCTCCTATCTGAAGCTGCAGAAATGCTAAGATCTACAGCAAAGATAAGGCTCCCCACAAAGGAATAACACCCTCATTCCAACAACACCAACTTCTCCTCCTCTAGGAGGAAGCAGGCTCCTACCAAATCTGAGAGGGACACATGCAGCCTTTTTTCAGAAGCATTACTCTTGGTATCATACCACACGTAAAGCTGTCTTCAAAGGACCGCATTAAGTAACAGATTTTACAATTTACAATTACATTTTGTAATTTAACTAAGTACTCACATAGCTGTTTAACTTGTCTAGAAATGAGTGTTCATTTCTATACTTGCACGTACTTGAAATTAAAATTACTAATTCGTGACTACCAGTACCACTACCGGTTAGAGTGGGACTCACAAACTGTCCCTCGTTTAAATTTAAGGCAAGGTATCTACTTCTAGGTATGACTTTCGTTGGCCTAATTAACATTAGCCTCCCAACACTGAGTAATGCAGATGACACTTAGTTTAGCTAATTTAGCCCTGGGACAAAAAAGAGTTTACCACGTAACATTACATACCAAAGCTTCCTCCTTTGATGTGTAACTAATTCTGATGTCTAGAAAGTTATATGGCAGAATTAAACCTGGATTATAAGTAAGAACACTGTGCAGAAACATAAAGCCAACTCATTCAACTGACGTACTCAAGGATTCTTTTTGCAATCGAGAAGTTTGATTATGCTCATTTTAAACAACTGATTTTAGAGGGTCATTTTTTACCTTAAGCTGTATCTGTGTAGAGCTGAAATACCCTCTCTGGAACAGCCTATGGGGAAGGATACGCAAACACGTTCATTTAAAACATCGCGGGGAGCAACTATCAGAGTGGTATGTTCTCACTGCATTCTTCTGAAAGCCAACGACTGCCATGCTTTTCTGAGCCAAGTACTTCATTAGCTTCAAGAGTGAGTATAAAGCTTGCTTTACTCCTCCTGGTCAGCTTGCTTCTAGGAAAGCTGAGGAAACTCACTTCTCAGTTTGTCAGAAAACTGCAGATGGACTACTGTTTGTCAAATCAACTGAAGATTCTCAGATTCCAAGATGAAATTATAAAAAATATTTCCTACATTCTGCTTGAATAGCCCCCAAAAAGTTCTAGCAAAGCAAAGAGCATCTTACTGCTTTTGAAGTACCAGTAAATACGTATATCATGTTAACAAACATCCTGCTTTATTCTGTTATATCGCACGATTCAACAAGTGGTATGAAGGTATCAGGGCCTTTATTAGCTGCCATAATTATCACTAATCCATTCCAAGAATCTTCAGGTACATATCACAGCAATTCCTAGGTGACTCACTTCTCAAAGTGTCTGTACCCAGTTATAAAGAGACCAAAGCCAAAAGCTGTGAAGCCATTAGAGCAACGGCAAACGCGGAGCGTAAGATTCAGAAAAACCTTTTGGTAATTTGCTGGGCTGCAGAGAAGCAGAAGCTCTAAGGAGATACACTGACTGGGACCGACCGACAGTACCTTTCCCTCGACAGAGGCTCATGGCTCTGCTCACTTACTGCTGACAACCAGAAGAGACACAGTTTATTTAACAAGACAAATTAAAACACTTGACTTCCATAACATTTCATCAAGTGTATGTCTGCTGAATTTTGGACAGTGTGTTTATTCCACAACACACGTGTTTGTTAAACAAGACCGGAACATAACTAATGTGCTGCACACACAAAACCAGACATAATTTAAGTAACTCTTAATCCTTTAATACAGAATATATATCTACATCAAACAGACCACTCTTCAGTAAAGCTCAAACTGCAAATACATTTTATTATGACCCAATGTTCTACATATTTGTGTAAAATTAACAAAACTACAAATTCAATCAAGGCTAAAAGCTGAAGCAGGGTCATTATCTCTCCTAGATAAGATGTTCTCGGAATGATCCCTTTTCACTCGGTCAAGGGCAGGTCCACAGTTCTTCCCCTGTTAGCCCATTTTTCAAAACTGGGCTCAACAAAATGAAAAATATTATTTGACTAAAGAAGTACCTGCACAGCTCCACTCTCTACATTGTCTTAATTTATGTCTCAGAAATCTGGTAACACGAATTCAAGCCTAGAAGTGTGGGGGACATGCAGGGTTGAGGAAAGAGAAGAGCCATCCACCAAAGTCTCAGAGGATTTTGTCTATTACTCTTGGCTGGAGCTCAGACTAATGGTATCTCTACAAGCTACAGAGATCACAAGGGCTCCAAACGGGCATTTTCCACCTTGCACTATTACAGCCTCAGGGGTGGGAGTGGCCATAGGTCTTTTCCACTATTCAGCCTGACCTTTTTTGGGAAGATGCCATTAACAACACCCAAGAGTGCTGAGGGAGCTGGCAGAGGAGCTCCACAAGCCACTCTCCATCATTCATCAGCCGTCCTGGTTAACAGGGGAGGTCCCAGATGTGACACCCAATTACAAGAAGAGCCTGGAGGAGGATCTGGGGAACTAAAAGCCTGTCAGCCTGACCTTGGTACCAGGGAAGATTATGGAGCAGTTCACCTTGGGTGCACTGACACAGCAAGTGCAGGGTAACCAGGAGAACAGGCCCAGCCAACATGGGTCCATGAAGGGCAGGTCTTGTTTGACCAACCTGATCTCCTTCTATGACCAGGTGACCCGCCTAGTACATGGAGGAAAAGGTGTGGATGTTGTCTACCTGGACTTCACTAAAGCACCTGACACTGTCCCCCCCCAGCATTCTGCTGGAGAAGCTGGTGGCTCATGGCTTAGACAAGTGTATTCTTTTGTGGGTTAAAAACTGTCTGGATGGCCAAGCCCAGAGAGTTGTGGTAAACGGAGCTAAATTCAACTGGCCACCAGGCACAAGTGGTGCTCCCCAGGGCTCAGTGCTGGGGCCAGTCCTGTTCCACACCTTCATCAATGATTTGGATGAGGGGAGTGAGTGCACCCTCACTAAGTTTGCAGGTGAGACAAAATTAAGCTGGAGTGTTGATCTGCTTGAGGGTTGATCTGCTTGGGGGTAGGAAGGCTCTATGGAGAGATCTGAACAGGCTGGATCAGGGGGATAAGGTCAATCATACGAGGCCCAATAAGACCAAACGTCGGGTCCTGCACTTGGGTCACAACAACCCCTGCAATACTACTGGCTTTTGGCAAGAAAACACTTTAAAAAGTCCAAATTCACAGGCAAATAATTAGCTTTACAAATGATCAGGGCTGGAGGGAGAGCAGACAGGGTGGTGAGATCTTCACCAATAATCAGATGAAGTTCTCCATCATTCATGGCAGAAGAACTAACTCTGACAGCAGACAAGACACTCCCTTCAATCCCATCACGTAGGCCTTTTTTTCCTTCATGAAAACAACATGTTTTTCAGACACAAGCCATTGCCTTTTTTCCACTTCAAAGAAACTAGATAATTTCATAAAGATCATTCACTCAAAGAACAGGAAGTACACTTAAGAGGATTTTAACTCAAACTACTCACAGAACTAAGTTCTATTCATAAATGTCTACCTTCAGTCTCAAAGACATTCATGTCAAGTAATCCATTATCTTCCCCAGCTCCACCCCCAAGGTTTGCCTGTCACCCTTTTAATGACCTTAGGGTGACAAAGAGAAAGCAGTAAGACAGCTTTTCCTCTTTCCTTTCCATGAATCAATGGAGATTCATGTTGCATTCGATCAAGAAAAATCGAAATCAAAATCTTCCTTTAGAAAGGTATTTCTTGCAGTGCTAATATCCTACATTTAATTACCCCAAAGTTAAATGGGAAATAACATTTGGGTACAGATATCTCACTTTAGAAGCTTCAATACTTTAAGAGAAGCTGTGCTCATTTATTTCAAAACATCCCTGGAAGTCTGACATACTGCTGTCTTTGAAACAGGTAAGGAAGATTGAGATAACAAAATAAATCTCAGCATGACTCAAAACCCTGCAGTTGTTTAAGGCAAGATCAAACCACCTAGTTCAACCCCGTGAAAATGGTTCAGAAAAGAAAACACCCCTAAGCCTTGACACTGAAGTTTATTTCTCTCCTAATTAACTACAAACTGTGTGTACTGTATCCAAAAGCCAGTTATGTGAGCTGGGTCAGCAGTCACCAAGCAGATGCTGGCCAGGCCTGTGAGAGGCAGAGCATCACCAGCTAGAGCAAACAGCAGATGCTGTGGAGAGGGGCTCAGTGTTGTAACAGTAGCAGAACGCTCGGAGAAAGCAGGAGCTTCCATTGTTTCAGCACAGCACTCCATTGCCAAACGTAGGGTTGTGCAAGCGTACCACAAACTGTAACTATCCATCACGTGCATCAGAAATAATGCTTACACCAGTAATTAATGGAGCACAGCCCCCAACACATCAAGTTTGTGCTTGACTGTGAAGAAATGAAAAGCACCCTGTTGGAAGAACACGAGCGACCAGTTGTGTACACCAGCAGGCAGGGAATGCCATGAAGCTCTGCTGCACCAGAGAGCAGGCAGCAAACACCAAGATCCCCTCCCTCTCTGTCGCTGGAGAGGGCAGCACATGGCCAGTGGTGTGGCACGACCCAGCGAGTGAGCTAAGCACCAGTTAAAAGGTACCTACCGGGAAAAGCTGGCTCTGTTTGCTGCATCTGGGCAATAAATTCAGCACAGTCAGTATCTTTGTCCTCTGCAGCTGATTTTGTCTCAGTACTAAGGCTTCGATTGCAACATTTCCTACAGGCCATCTCCTTCTCTAGCTCATCCTGTCCCAGAAGTTTCTAAGTTCACGGCAGTAAGAGTTTCACTCTGACTTCTCAGAAACTTCATTTGCAGAGTATGACCACAGCATTTCACTTCTTTGCAAGATTTTTAGAGCCATATGCTTAATGAATCCACAGTCCAGATGAGTAAGCCAGGCCTTTTTGACCTTTTCATCGTGTCACGCAATATAGAACCAAGGAAAAGAAAGAAGGGGCGCTTGGGGAATTCTGAGAGGGCATTGAAAATAGATAAAATAAAAAATATATTTAAAAATATTTAAAATAGTGCACTGGCCTTGTTCAGTGTATCCATTTTGTAAGTGCCCCTTATGCCATCTGTCAAGGACAGAATATTGGGTAAAGACTGACCATTTTAATCAAGCCAGTGTATTGGGATATTACTTTTCATTCTTTTTTTTATATATAGACAAATAAACATATGTATTTATTTGAACGTGACAACGAAAAATCATCTGCCTTCTGAAGCATGCTTCTAAAAATGTAGCCAGTGATAAATTTACTAAGACAAACATTTATTTTAAATACACTGTTTCTATTTGCAGCAGACTCTGTATTCTAGGAATATCAACTTTGTGGTACAGACCATAATAAATTATCTTCTTAAAGCTGTTATCTACCCCCTCTACTCATGTAATTCCTATCCATTCCCTGTCAGGTTAAGTAACACAGATTATTGCCTGAAGGCAGATGTATCTTCCAATTGTAAGGGAAAGAAATTGTACAATTTACAAACTATAATGCCAACTTACCAACTCTATCCCCTGGGGAAAAGGAGTATCTTCCCAGTCCTTCTGAGGAAATCTTTGGATTATTTTTCCCAAACCTTCTGTTGGGCCTGCTGAAAGATAAAACTCAATTACTTAAGAGACAAACTGGTGAACCTTAAATCACCATAAATTTGAGAATATTTTCAGAATATACCCAATATCAGGTATTATATTTCTTCACAAGACGCAGAACAGGCTCCTCAAATGTGTCTTGCAAGTCATAGAACTGATACAATCTTAATATTCTCCAGCAGTAACACAAGGAGTCACTACATGAAATGAAGCTGCGAGCTGCATCCAGCCTATGCCAGTCGTGCATGTTTTCAAAGTGACAGATGATTCCTGCTAATTCTAGCCTCTCTCTACAAAGAGAAGTAAACTATAAACTAATATAATGGACAATGTGGTATTTAAATAAGAAATCAAATATTTGTCAACAAACGGTCTTCAAAAAGAAGTGTATAGATAAAAAGCCACATGATTTATCCAGGACACTCTAGTGCCTTGCCAGTATTTCTAGTTGGCTTCCTTGGACAAGTCAGCAGTGATTTTCCACACAGGAAGTTGTAGAGAAAAACTGCCAATTTCTGATAGCTTCTCCAACACAACTGTCATTTGGGGGGTTTTGTTTGTTTTACCCCCTCCTTTTTTCAAAGCCACAGTGCTATACATAGCAAGCCCTTCAGAAACACTGCAAATATTCAACTGTAGCATCCTGTCATCCTGAGTGGTACAGGAATGCAAACACAAACATCAATTTGGTTTTCACCTGCTGAAGTCCTGGAATAAATATTGAAAAAAAAAAAAAAAATCATAACTTTTTTTTTTTTTTTAAACTGAATTTTAGCTCTGGCATACAGCACAATGTAGTGTGGCAAAGTGAACGAAGTTTTTCCATTCATCAATACTATCCTGGAGGAACGTTGAAAGCTAGGAGTATTTTGAACTGAGCCACTAGACAACGTAAAGCATGCAACCAAGAGTCTCCAGCTTAGGTTTTCCACACTTAAAGCATGGTACAACGGTGGGAAGGATGATCTAGTCTCTTTTACAAATCTCGCCTTTTCCTACAGAAAACAAGCAAATTACCTGTTGTATTTGTTTCAGAAATGTACCAAGCCCATGGAAACATTAGTATTATTCTGGTTTCTGAAGGAAACTGCTTTAACATGGCCAAGTATATCACATGCACAGCAAAGACCTGTCTAACATTCCGTACACATTTTATACTCAAGAAAACAAGATTTCTGTGATAAAATTACCGGTGTAAAATGCCAGTGGTCACTCTAGCAATTTCTGCATCTGATTGGGTTCTTTCAATGCAATTTCAGAGGTAAGTAGACACAAACCACACACAGACAGTTTGGGGGTTTCTCTGTAGGAAAAGGCACCCACGCTGGCAATCAGCAGTGGCATTTCATCTGACCAAGCAGCGCACACAGCTCTAGGCTGCCACCGCATTTCCATTCCCTTACCCAGAGAGTGGATCATAGGAGACACAGCGGGTAAGGAAGCAAGCTGATAGCACTGAAAGTATGGATAAAAGGTTGATTGAAAATAAGAACCACATACCTAGGAAACGAGCTTTCCTTGAACTACACATAAAGCTTCCTAAGCAGCAAAGCTGAAATTTGCAACCACTTAAAATATCTTTTAACAGTTTCAATAATGTATGCTGAGCCGCCACATTCCGTTGGATCACCCTTTCTCTAAAGCTGTATTACAAAACTTTGAGATCAAACATTTACATTTTTAAACATTTTCTTGAGAAAGTCTCAAAGCTATACTTGATATTATGCAACTGTACAAATTCTGCATTAGAAGTAGCAGTCCATGTGTGTTGCTTCCTCTGCAGACACACAAGCAGCACCAAGGAATACATTATTTTCCTGGCTTACCGTAAAAAAAGGATTTCCAGTCTGACACCAGGCAAGCCTGCTAGCATAAAGCAATTCATAAGCCTATGTTACAGGAAGGGGGAAGCTTCTTTCTTTCCTGCTAATTCAGTTTGCTTCTGTCTTAAAATCCACAATCAGCCTGACAATTCCATACACATTTTCTCCAGTTATGTATTTTTGTCTTGAAAATAATACAGGAACGAATGTCCTTGGTACAGTGGGCATAAGCTCCAGAGAGCAAACTCCCAACAGCAACCTTACCCCCACGACAGCACATGCTGACTGTGATTCTCAAGGGCAGCGTGCTGAAGAAGTGCAATCAGAGGGGTTAGCTATGAGATGTAAGCAGCAGTAAGAGATCTAATCAGCAAGTTAAAAGCCAAAGGAGATACCATCTTTAGAAAGAAGCTGCAGGTGCTGTGAAGACAGAGTTAGGATGTGCCAGAAACCAAGACACCAATACAAACATGGCTACAGCTGCAGTTTTTGCAGGGAAAGGGAGTTGCACATCTGTTAGACTGTAAGGACTACACAGGGTCACCAGGCACTAATTTCACTTGTTTCAGACCAAGCGTTGTCTCGTGTACTCTTACCTATGCAGCACCTTCTACTGCATTAGCACTACTCACCCCTCACCACTGCATCTCAACATCCTTCCAAAATAAACATCCAGTCCCTTCTCACACGCAAAAAATGCCACAGAACAGCTACATTTTCAACTAGCTATGACAGGACCTGACAGGCATTTTCTTGCTAGCATGCACTAAACAGTCTTTAGCCTTCTCAGCTCTCCTCTTACCCTTCAGGTGTGGTACCCCACTCAAAGAACTCAGCTCTCTTCCCATTCCTTTATGCAGTCACCTACTTGACAGCCACTAGGTCTCTCTTCACTCTGAGAGGGCTGTTCCTTCCTTGCTTCAGAATCAGAACTTCTTTGCTCGTTAAGTCTCAAATTACCACGGTACCTGCTTTTCATAAGTCATAACTTTGTCACATCTCTTCTTCCTGCAGTTGTTCTACCGCTGGCAGCTGTGAGTAGAGCAGGGTAGCTCCCGAGCTCCTCTTGTACAACCTGCCCCTTGCTCCCCAAACTCAGTAATTTATGCCCAATACTCCTCATTTTTCCATCTTAGAGGATATTGTTTGGAAAACAGTCTTGAAAAAGAAACTCTATCTACGTCTGGTTCAAGTGCAACTGATTTGGCACCCAAGATTTTCTGAACACGAGTAGAAAAGGATCGTTTTCAGAAAGGCTCTCAAAAGTCTCAAAAGCATTCCAGATATTAAGCAGTCTCAGTTATGGCCCACAGCAGTTAGGATTAAACTTCATAAAATCATCAACTTAACTATAAAGAAAGATCAAAGTTGGAAAAAAGGGTCTGTGGAAGGACGCATGAAGAATACATCATAGAAATTGAACATTTTAAAGGGAAAAAAAAAGTTAGCAGCTCTGTATCCATGATACGGATACGAGCTCAAAATATGAGCATCAGAAAAAAATGAGAGAAAGAAATATGCTCATCAACTAGATGTGAATTTCAAAAAAGGGGGGGAAAAAAAGTGCATTGTTACTCCTTCCATGGAAAGGTCCTGTGAGGTTTACAAATCCAGTTACAATGCATAAAATCTAATCACTTCACCTGGTTTCTTCAACTGTGTACAAATGCAGATAGAAGGGGAACACTCTTGCTACCCACCAGAATCTGAGTTGGCTTTGGGTAGGGATGGGGGGGGGGGGGAGGAATTTGGTTTTGTTTTTTCTTCAAAATATATTTGCAATTACGAAGTAAAATTCATTGCAATTTGATAAATTTGGAGAAAAAAAAAAAATCTTTATTTTCAAATAGACCAGTTACTGAGCTGCAAGTTGCATTCCTTACAGAAAGTTTAGGCCCAGGAACACTTGACAGAATCTCCATTCTCCGAGCAGTGAGGACCTGGCCTGCTGAGGCCACAAGAAGATTCTTTCTTTGCTTGGAAGCGTACTTCACCCAAACACAGAAATCTACATTTCATCCTTAGACAGAACCAAAAAGATGAGATAGAAAAGTTTTGTCTTATGGACTCTACTCCTTTACATAAATGCATATACAAAGTAATTAATGCTGCTACACAAGCTTAAACCTCATGCAAAAGCCAACTCAGTAGCTGCACTCCCATTTGAAAAAACCCAATTCAGTACAGCATGCTCTCCACAGTTCCCCAGTCCTTCACAGGGTAAGTGCTGTTGATTCTCTGTTGGCACGTTTCAGTCCAACTAGTTCAATAACATTAAGGTTGTAGTCAGTCCCTGAGCGCCATGGTTTGGGGTGAGGGGGTGGTGATGCTGCCTGCCTTCAGCTGACTTCTACTCAGTCGTTCATCTTTCAGCAGAGCACTTATGTCTGAAGCTATCAGATTTTTCAAGAGGTGCCTACAACTCAACACCAAAGTGATTTTATATTCTTAACTGTTTCAGCACAACAAGCAGAAACAGAAAAAAAATCCCATCAAGGGATTTTAACAACAGCTACAATTTGTTCCGATACATGCTACCAATAACTACTGGTAACTTCTCAAAAACATCCAAGCCACATAAAACCAGTATTAACTCATTGTTCAATCAGCTTTCACGCGTATTTTTCTTTTTCAATGATTTTTCAAACACAATGGTTGTTGGGTTTTTTGAATTCTTCTGATCAAGTATTTGAAAACATGTTTAATCAATAATGCAAAATTCTATTTTATGTCAGGGAATCAACTACAAATATTTAATAAAATTTGAAGATCTCTATTAAAGAACAAAATAGAAAACCTAAACGGGGGGGTGGGGAGAGAACACAGAATCCACGTGTGCTTTTCCCCTTCCTATGCCTATGCCTTCGGTATGCACTGGTCTCCCACTCTTAGTTTGTACAATGGGTACAGTAACTCCGAGTCTCCACGGCCTGAAGCTCACTACACCACGTGAGCTCCACAAGTGCATACAGTGACATTGTGACACACTGCCATTTCCGAGTCCACTACACTGCACAGCTTCTACTGGAGAAGGAAGTACCTCAGTAACCTCTACCCCACTGCCCATTCTTTTTCTGATAAAAAAATAATAAGAAAAATAAGGTGATAGATATCTTCCCATGAATAAGTTTTAGATCCCAACCACATTCCCTCCACTCTCTATCTCTCCTTTCCAAAGGCTTCATTCAAACTCCTTTTATTAAATCTTAACACTAAACCCATACTCCTTCAATATCCAGACTGAATTCCTGTTAACTAAAGCTAATTAACCAAATGTGACACCACATTAGAAGTAAAAAGCACACACACACACACAGAGAACAGCCAGTGAACACCAGCAGTACCTTCCTCAGTTTGTGTCTGCCAGTATCTGCTTGGCAGATCCCAGAGGTTTTGCTCTCGATTCCACTCCTTTATGAAGAGTGACAAGAAGAACTGGCACCCGTTAATACTGACACCTTGTTTTTAAATGGGAAAACCAGGTTCTTCCAGTGTGCAAGGCTTTAGATGGCCATAGCCAACAAGCAGGATATTTGTATCATCAGTAAAAAAATTTCTGACTTTTGTTGTCCTTTCAAATAATAGGCAAGATGTCCAAACAGGGGGTGCAAAACCCACAGCTAGCACTGCTCCCTGAATTCAAACCACTGATGAGAAACCTCCAGAAACTTCTGCAAACAGCTTCATCTCAGATGCACTGTAACACCACTCAGACAACAAACCACTGAGTACAGTATATATGTGCGTGAGCGCAGAGTGGAACATCACTGCACATTAACAATGTGTTCCACGTAAAACAGTAATTGCTTTCATTATAAATTAGACATGCAAATCATGCTTGGCAGTAAGGAGAAATTAAAATGCTTATTTCCCACAAAACTACTGCCATAGCTAAACACCCCTATTGGTACCTTCATCATGAAGGGATTCCTTCAAAAACTGTGCCTATATTTTAACTGAAGGATTTTGCAATTTTTTTCTTTCATTTTGTAGTAAAATAAAATTTGACATCACATAAAGTGAAGATTCAAAAACTGTGAAGATACTTCAACAACTCTGAAAGTTGTAAATCTACACCTACAGCACTGAATTGCAGTTTCGTTTTCAGGAAGGGTGACAGGTAAGCACCACCTTTAAGGTGGCTTAACTCTTTAATCCCTTAGGAATCAAAGCTGTCCACACGGGAAGTCAGTAAGCCCCGTCCCTGGACAATACATACACGTAGTGAATCTGCCCAAGATCAAAACCAAGATTTCACCTTAGAAGAATGCTGAATGAGCAGTCTATACCTTCAGCTATTACAGAAAAATGCAGCTTTTCTCCTCAACCAAACTCTTCTGATCTGTCCTCTTTCTCCTTCCCCTTTTCCCATCTTTTTCTTTAAACATAAAAACATGCAACACATTAAAATTCTGGCATAATTTGCTGGTTCCTGAACCCTAGTCCCCTAAACTCCCTTCTTACATAAATCTTTCCCCGTGAAAGGTCACATGCCATCTCTTGCTTGCCCTTGACATTCCAGAAGCGAGCTGTTAATGCAACTTACATTCCAAATTAATGAGAACTGTGATAAACTGTGTCTTTTCACTTAGAGACTCTTGATAAAACTACATTTGAGCTCTAAGTATTGTTAATCATACACGCCGAGCCTTGAATGTAGGCACTTTGGCCATCTGTTACAGAAGATACCACTTTCAAGTTTGAACAGAAGAAAGATGCTACAGATCGAAGAGAAAGAACATCAGGAATTATGTAACACAAAATACTTCAAAACTATCATTATAGATCCTACACGTAAAGTTAATAAATCATTTCAAGTATTCAGAAGTACAACTTTACAAATCCCAAGTCAGAAACATAGTGTGAGCATTAAAGATAGAGATGCTGGTGGAGTACAGCACCACTTCATCCTTCTTCACAACACGGAAGCGCTAAAGACACCACTAAAATCTGCTGTGAAGTAAAATCCTTTTCATACCAAAATTCTTAAAACAGCCTGGAACAGCGGGAGTTTTAATCTGTCAAGGATTCTTGTAACTTTTTAGGAATTTTGGAAAAGCTCTTCGTGGAAGCATGAAGACAACTCATGTTCCATCTCATGCCCTTGTTTGCAAAAGGGAACAGAAATGCACCCGAGGTCTCCCCACTCCTTTAAAAACACCACTACAGAAATCGGGATGCCAGGAGACAGAAAATACACAAAAGCCATCCCCATTTTAACCCAGTCCCAATACAGAAGTCAGAGGTGGAACCAAAATGAACAAGAGGCAGAAAGAGAACTAACATTGAATACCTCCAAAGAAAAATATTTCTCCGATGGGCCTAAAACACATGGCACAAAGTTCTGAAAAATGGGCACCTTAAACTCTGAAGGAGCCTCAACATGGAAATTTACCTTCTAAAAAAGCTCTAATGTATTCTAGAGAAGAAAGATTTTATTGCAGTCTAACAGCCACAAAAGGTTAAACAAAATGTTTGTAGTTTTAGGAAGCAGAGTGAAGACAGGCTTCCCACAATGACCGCAGACACTATTTGTACAACTGGCAGAATTCATAGTCAGTTCATCTTAATCAAGTCACAGAAATGCATGCAACAATCTTGGGAATTTGAAAGACAGACATTCTGGAGGCTTGCCATATTATCAAGGATACAGCAAGTAATAGGATAAGATGATCCTCAGGCCCTTTTCTTTGTAAACAGGAAAAATTTGTTGAACTTATCAGGGAAAAAAAAAAAAGTAGTAGTTTTTCAATCTTCCCCAAAATGTACTGGCACTGCTAGTCAGGACTACCTGAAATATCTGGATGGTCCAAATTCCCTAATGCCTCAATATTTATTTGGTCTTGGTAGTTTTCTATTTTGCAGAGCCATTAACCCATCTTATACAGAGGGCAAGGAAGCACAAAGTGATCTACATCCCCAAAGGACATACAAGAAACAGGCTCAACTGATACCACCCAAATCTTAGATGAGCACCTTATTCAGAGGATCGCCCTTCCCACCATTGCAATAGATATTCTCCCGTACACATCAGCTCTGACCTTCAGGGTTCCTGGAGAGCAGAAATAATTTCTACTCTTTGTAAATATAGGAAGAATAACATTCTAGCTTGCATTTTACTTGGGGGGTGAATAATACAGCAATACATGTTCCACCAAACCAGCACGTGTTTCTGCTGACAGAAGGCTAGCACTTGCTACTCAGAAACACTACAATAGGTTTGAAGAGTCTGGCAAAAATTCACATTTAAGGGTAAGTTCATCCACTAAAGGTGTATCAATGCAAAAGTGAAATGAAAATGGACCTCATAAAACAGGATAAAAAGCAGAAGAGGAAGGCAATCGGACAAAAGGGAAGTGCAGAGTGAAGAGAAGAGGGGATAAATACAGCTGTTCTCAGCAGCAGCAGAGGTCAGGTGAGTATTTCCCTGCAGCAGTGTGTCCCTCTAACGCTGCGCAGTGTTAGGCCCTAAGCACGGGCTGACGGGGCACACGAGGACTCGGTCACTGGGACTCCAGCAGCTTCTCATCCCTCTGAAGAGCCACATACCAAAGGTCACCAACTCAGTATTATACCTGAAACACTGATATTCATGCAAAGTGCTGTCTCATTTTGAAAGCCACGCTTAAGACCAAAACCTTAGTGAGCAGTGGCAATGACCTCACTGACATTTTCCAACTGAGTTGAGTTATAAATTCTTCTTGCTGCTGTTGCATTTACTGGTTTTAAAGGTCCCTTGTAAGAACTTCTACAATAGTATGAAGTGCCATTTTAAAAGCTTCTCTGTTCTAGGACCCATCAAGGTGTCAATTACTGCTGAGGAACCCTTCACTACCATCATCCCCCACCTTTAACTAGGATTGCAACGCTCTCAAAATTTTATCTGGGTAAGTTACTGCCAGACTGTGTTAGTTGTATCAGCAACAGCTGATCTCAGGACTCTTCCAGCTCTCCCAAACAGCAGGCTGGGACACAGTACACTTCTGGACGTGCACTGTATTTTTGCTGGGTGGACAGTAAAATGACTTTGCAAAAGTCTCAAAAGGAAATAACTAACAAGTAAAAGCAACAGTGACTTAAATCATTTTCAAGTTGCTCCCTATCAAATGGGGGGCATAATATTAAAGAAATGGGAAAAAAGCTTGTGGGGCTGGCAGGAAGAAAGTTTCCTGCTCACTAATAATTCCGCTTCTTGTTTGCAAACAAATGACTTTTGCCAGCTTCTGGATAGGAAGGGAAGATCAGACCTCAAAATAAACATTCTATGCTAAACAAACATTGTTTTGAACACACCGAACTGAACAAAACTTCCCAGCTGTCTTGGAAAATCTTTCCCAAGATTCCTAAAGGGCTCGATCCCACTCATTAGAATCTGAGTCCAATAAGGTCTAAGCACTGATAAATTTTTCTTGCATCTGTAACACCTGCTCCGCAGCAGTCTGGAGTGCAACAGTGTTTTTATTGCACTGTAAGCTTTTTCTGAATTGGAATACTTCAATTCTTGTGCTGGACTACCTACCTCAACAGAATTTGGCAGAACTCAGTACTTACAAGCTTCTGACCTGCTAGCTCTTTGGTTTCAGCAGCGTAACTTCCCCCTTCCCCAGCTGGTTTCCTAAGGAAATGAGGGTTATAAGCGTGTATTGTGTCAGTCTGCCAGCTTCTCTCTGCTCCCTTCAGCTGTTAGCTAAAAACACACTTTCAAAAAAAGAACGAATACAAAACCTGAAATACATTGAGAAGATAAAATTCCTATTAAACTCACTGTATAACAACACTTACTGTTTGTAAGATCCAAGTAAGGAAAAAAAATATATTTTACAGAAACCGTATGTTGAGTTCAGTAATTGGGAGTGCTTCCAAAATGGATGCATATGCTACCACAACAGCATTACATCTAGTATACCTGACTGAGTAAGACAGTAGTAGCTGGATACACAGGGGGGAATAAGCACACATTGTTTGGAGTTGAGTTTTCTTTTGTAAAAGATATGTAAAATCTTCGACAACATTTTACTAAAGCAAACAATGAGACTTCCCTTGAAGCACACATTTGTATGTAACGGTCTAAAAAACTGGTTTTGTTTGAGGGAGGGAGGCAGAGGGCTCAAATTCAGTCCAAAAAGAGCTCTGAAACAAATTCGCGTAAAAATGGCGATTCGAAAAAGCATTCCAAAATGAAAGACAAAGATTTCATGCCTGTTGCATCTCTAAAGAAGAAGTGGGAACAATGCAAAACAAACGGGCTTCTCAAAACGTGTGTAAAATTATATACTTGCCCTGGTGAAGGGATTCATGAGCTACCATCAAGAGGAACACAAGAATTTTTCTCTTCCCCTCCAAAAACGGTTTGTGCGACGTCATTTAAGACCTGTCAGAAGGACTTCGAGCAAATAAATATTCCGATTGCATGAGGCATTTTATCCCTACCACAGCCTATCTTTGAAAAAGATTCAATTAGATTACCAGCGTGAATTATCACCTGAAAATCTTGCTGATAAGGAAAACTGTCCCTGTACAAGACCAAATGTGTCTTCTCAAGCATTGACTTGTTCCAAAGGCACCGGGGAGGCGGATATATCTAATTAGCAGGGAATGCAATGTTGCAAAAGAGTAAGCAAACCACTTCCCAGAGCTGGCTGATAGCTTTAGTTCAATGCCGGGCTCACCACGTACAGACCCAGGATAAGCGAGAGCACATTTCTTGAGACAGAAAGAAGATTCTGCACAGATTTTCTATCCCATGAGGAAGAGCAAATACAGCACCAGAACACAGTGCTAGCTACACCAACTTCAGCTATTTGAAGGAGGTTTGGACTCTACATTTAGTGAAAGATGAATCTTCACTATACATCAGGCACCTTTTGCCCCTTTTAAACTGCACACATTCTATCTTCCCCTAAATTTCCATATACTTTTTGAAGTAAAGTGACCTGTGTAAAGAACAGAGGTGTAGTAAGAAGAGAAAGATGCAACTGCACAGGTTTATATAGTGTCACGTGTCTGACCTCCACACAAAACCACTGCAACAAATGGCCACGGCATTTCAAGTTATTTGTGAGAATGTTTTTAAGTATTTTGACAGCCAAACACTGTGCAGCTACCTGTAACGTACAAAAAGCTAATAATGCAGATATCAACAAAACACACGAAACAAGGTTTCATAGCCAAGCTATTCGTCATTATTTAGATCTCTATTTTTTTATGTAAATTACACATGCAACCAAAAATGCTGGTTCTTTCTACAGAGTTAATTTATAGTAGCTAATCTTCTTGAAGACCATCTTGCTACTGAGGCAGGCCTGCATCATCTGGTTTTTAACATCTTTATTGGTTTCATGCTAATGTCAAATATAGTTAAGCAAATATACTAAGTTTACTACAGTAACAGATAATTAAAGAGCTTCCTCTAACTGTTCTACCAGGTGGAAAGGTGTTATTTGAGTTACCCATAACAATCATCCTCTCTTTGGTCAACACACCACACAGAATTCACTACACTATTCCATTTTGACATAAAGACCTCAGCTGAAAACTGCATTACCCTGCTTTCCATAGGAATAATCTTGTGTATCACATACACGTTACTTAAGGGGAGTCAGGGAACGAAATGCAAAACACCCTTGTAAATATAGAAAGGAAGTAAAAATGTAAGGTTCAGATTTAACATGCAGTGCTTAAGATACCTCCTCTTTTCTTGAGCTAGAAAGATTTTTAATAGTGGAACTAGAAAAAAAACAAACCAAAGGTATGGCAAGACACCCTGTTGAAATTGGGAGCGTATCCAAGAAAGACTGGCTACAAACCCTTTCAGGAGCAGGAGAGCTTCCAGTTGCTGTAGGATGAAAACCAGATTGATAGTCCACTTCCAGCTTCGTGATTGGAAGATCATTTCTGCTGCTCATGGTTTAAAAAGACACCACAAATTCAGACATGAGCGTTTGAAGCTCCACGTGGGTGAGCTGCTGACAGGTGAATTTCCCCAAAAAAACAATTTGCTTATTAAAAGAGAAATGACTCTGCATCATGTTACCTGTCAATCTAGTCACAGGCAGTGAGGTTGCCCTTCATATCTAACCTTTCACTCATTTCAAAGAGTCCAGAACCCTACAGCTTTGACGTGAAACTTCTTTTCTAACCAAAACCATAGTCCTTGCACAAGCTGACAGTGCAAATGAGCTTCCCAACTCTCACGAAACACATCTGATGTCACTTTTTTGGAGGATTCGGGGAAGTACAAGTGCTGAACAGTACTATCAGAGCAAATTTGAGCAATGATGACCCTCTCACGAAACGAACGCTTGCCAGGAGAACTTAGAACAATTCCAGATACTTGAAGTCATCTGAGGTAACATTTGGTGTAATGACTCACATAAGATAAATAGGTCATGTCTGAAAAGGAAGACATGCTGATTTTCCGTAGTCATTAGCAGATCGTGTCATCGCAGAACTAAACTTGCAATCAGATTGGTAAGAAGTAGACCTCTCCTCACTAAGGATTCCACAGTAACTCCAATTACTCCACAACTGCTATTGGTACAGCGTTCAGCTTCTGCACAACAGAACTCCACAGAGCAGTACCATCTAGGTCTCTTTCAATAACTCCTGAAGAAACATCCTGAAGACAACCTGGAGTAAGAAGTAATACTGTCTGGGTTCAGTGGGCACAAAGTCGAAGAACAGCAGCTCGTTCACTTCAGAAAAGCAGTGTAAAATAATCTGACAGCCCAACTGCACTGTGGCAAAGGGCTAAATGCCTTTGTTGAAATCAGCCTTGTGTTTCCAATGCTTGCTTTTGAACCTGGAAGGCTTAGCTAAGAAGAGGGATTAAAGCAAGTGTTCCTAAAGACCTGGCATTCCTCATTCATCCTGCAAGCAGCAAGATGACAGAACCTGGAGACTTTCTGGGACAGAGTGTAGTGGGTCTACTTGCAACAAAGTTCATTGCCTTCACAGCAGCCTCTTCAGTACTGTGTTTTAGCTAAGTGATTAAAACAGTGTTGATACTAAACCCATGTTTTAGCTGTCACGTAGTCACGCTCGCACAGCATCAAGGCTTTCTCCACTTCTCACTCTGCCCCTGCACTGAGTAGGCTGGGGGTGGGCAAGAGCTTGGGAGGGGACACAGCTGGGGCAGCGGGCCCAGACTGGCCGAAGAGATATTCCAGTACCGTGTATTATCATGCTCAGTAATAAACTGGGGGAGTTTTTCCAACCAAAAGTAGATGCTGATTGGACACAGGCTGAGTTTTGATCTGTTGGTGGGACATGAGGACTGATTACTTGTGCATCACTTCCTCTCCCCCCCCGCCTTCCTTCCTCCCGCCTTCCCTTACTAAACTGTCTTTACCTCAAGCCACAAGTTTTCCTTCATCTTCGTCCTGCTGATTCTCTCCCCTGTCCTGCTGTAGGGGAGCAAGCAAACAACTGGGAGAGGGCTCAGCCACTGGCCAGAGTAAATCCACCTTAGGAAGCTAATCAATGACATCCAGGCTGCAGACAGATGATACAACATGACCACAAAACATGGTTCCAGTTCCACACTGAAGGACATCCTCTACTTAATTCAGCAAGTTTAATCACTACGGGACACCTTTCCCAAGAAGAAAATAATGGTTCCAACAGAGACTACCTTCTGGAAAGGTTCTGAGGTACTACTTCCATGAAGGTAAGGAATTTTCACTGGGAGAGTAAAGATGAACCTGCTTAGAATACAATTGACTTACCCTATTTTAATCTGTGACAGTGTATTCTAAGCAATACACACAGGCTGAACGCCTGAAGTGTAGCCACAGAAAAAGAATGTGGGTCTTGTGGAGGCAAATCTAGAACTCACAGATAGGAGGACAGCTGCTGCTGTCACAATTCTGGCTTCTTTATTTCATTTCCCTGGCACAAGCAGCCATGCTCCCCAGGGTGTGAGATCTTGAAAAGGCAGCACTTCCAGGAAGACATGGTTAATACATGCTGGATTGTACTGAATGGTCTGTTGCTGAACAGGTTGTCAAATTTATCATACAGACATAGAGGTAATATCCTCAAAATGGACTTGTTAGGATAGCAGCACCTGAAGAGCTTGCTGACAAAAACTTGCCTGGCACTACAGATGGTGTTAAGTGGTCTGACTTTAGGTGATGTCAACTTGTGACAGCCACAAGCCCTCAGATCCAGGGAGACATTCAGTGCCTTTTCAAGAAGGCAATCTTCCCAAAACATCTTGGTTATTTTTGTTTTCATAAAGGATGACTGGTGGAGCATCCTAACATTTCCATCTCTGTGGTAATCGTGATACAACATATGTGGAATACAAGATGGAGTCAGTTCTCAAGTTGCAAAAGAATTCAGGAGGCCAGAATATCTTGGATAAAGACCAAATATAGAACAATTTTTTCTGCCACTCCGAAAAGAAAACAACTCACAGCTATGGAACACTCCATCTCCCCAAGGAAGAGCTGTGCCAGATGCATTCCAGCTCGTGTGTCCATGTGTTTTCTCATTCTCCACGCATGGAGCATGAATGTTCCATCTACACTCTGTACAAGGAAAATATTCCCTGTTCTGGAGTTTTCAAGTGTAAGTGGTATGTTCATATTCATGTGATCTACACTCAAATACAGAACTACAAATTCTGTAGGACTTTAAATAACAAGTGCATTATAGAAGGAATATTGTTAAAGGGCTCAGGAAGCTTTCCTTCTGTTTATACTGTATGAATGTATGAACTGTGCCCAAAAGGATTTTTACTCCTCCGGAATTAAGGACAAAAAAGTACAACCAGGGACAACTGTTCTGTACTGGTGTTCTCTGTTACCTTTTGTTCTTATTTTTGAACCCTAAAAGAATCTCAATAGTAGAACAGAACCAGATGTATCAGAGTAAGTCATTCCACTCTGGCACAATCAGGCAAAATCTGCTTTACATGACTAAACCTTCAGTATTTAATCTGGGAGAGCTGCCTACCTATCAGTGATAAGCTGCAGTCACTCAGAAAGGACACTTTAAGAACAAATAAAAATTAAAAAAATAATAATAATAATAATAAAAAAAAAAATCTAGGAAAGAAACTAAAGCCAGCACTTCAATATTACCTCCCAAAAGAAAAAAAAATGCAAACTACATCCAAAGTTCCAAAGGAAAAATCACTGACCAGCAGTTCAACTGTGGAAAGACTGTCCTAAAATTATTCCAGCAATAAGTATCCCCTGTATATAAAGAACATTGGCTTAGGTTAAAATCATCTTCACATTAAGCTCTAAGCTGTTAGTTCAAGCATGCTAGGAAAAAACCTCAGGAGTGATACATAAATGAGTAATGAGTGGGAAAGTCAAGAGCTGGCTTCACTTTTGCATATAATCCATAGGAACATTCTGCAGAAGGCACGGAGAACAGGGGCACACCAGGTTTGCTATCTACAGACAGAAAAAGCATTCACACACACACAAAGCTGCCATATTCCAATCCCAGCTAGTGGCTCTGCCCCCAGCATGCCTTCTCTCTGATCTCTATGCCATTTGTGAGTGCCTAAATATGTAAGCCAACAGTAACTATAATGATTTAGATTCAGCAGATACCATAATCAAAACACTCAATAGAAATGGTAAGATTAAGTATTCATGATCACAGACACAAGAGTTTATTCATCTGTTTTTACTCAGATATCTATCACGAAACTGAAACTCCACTGTAAAGTCTTAACTACAAGTGGCACTTTTAGTTTTAGAATGCACAAACCAAACTAAGAGCAAACTGTTCCCCAGATTCCAGAGCTCAAAGGTTATCACCAAAAACTCCCCGAGGGCTCCAGGCACCTCTGCCTCTACCACGCAACCCCCAAATGAGAGTACTACGCTATTACCCAGCCCTACCAACATGCCAAAGGGTATCAAGTGCAAAAGCCCCACAAACCTTGAAGTCCCGTGGGACCTGCACATGTAACACAGTCTGAGTGTCAAACTGCCAAATGACTTCCAACTGTTCTTAAATGTGTCCTTCCAGATCATCCCAACTACAAAGAGGAAAGAATGTCCCTGCGCTCTGGAAGTGACACATCAAAAAGATACCCCATCAAACTGTTCTAAGATATCCTTCCTTATGCATGCTGTCACCTTCCTCAGTTCAGTGTGGGATTTTTTTAACTTCAGGGTTATCAGAAAGCTTTCACATGCTCTGCCCAACAGTACAGCATGGCAAATTTAAACGAGACGTTACCTCGCTATACTTTTAAAGCATCAAAACTCTTATCTCCCGAGATGATTTCTGACCCAGATTAGATTCAGCAAACGAGAGTCAATCAGCATGCAGTGCACGTGCAATTAGTCAATGCCTGTTGCAGAACACACAGCCTTTCCAAAGCCTTTTGTGAAGTTCCTCATCACCTGCGGCACGGAGGAAAAGGAACTTGTCTGAGCTGGGGGAAGAACACGATTTTGTGATCCAGCTAAAGCCTGCTCAGTCAAACACTTGCCAGCAGCCACTGATAATATCACTATGTTCCCCAGAGGAGAGATAACAACTTACATAGTATTTTTATTTTCAGGATTGTCAGACCCATCTCCAGCGAGACACACGCCTACTGAACTAGCAAAGTGCCGCAGCCTTTCGTACCAGCACTTGAAAGCCCAAAGCATGCCGGATAAATAAACCCTATTTTGTACTACAGCTAGCTAGAATAAGTGCATTAATATGACAGAATACATACTCTCCATCTCAGATTAATACATTCAGAAAGGTTACACCACCCACCTAGAGTCTAGTAACGTCTTGACGTCAGCAAATTTCTGCCACCGCAGTTGATGGCAGTTAAGCTTTATTGGTCAAACCGACAGCTGACACTTTCTGAAGTAAACATTACTTCACACAGAGGTCTGCACTTGAAGTACTCCTTGTCCTGTACAATGTCTTCCCGGACCTAGTTTTCACTGCATATTTATACACCACTCCAATGTATTTTAAAACACTCTCGCTAACCTGGGGTGGTATTTGTTATGCAGAACAGGAGCCCCTAGAAGACACTGTTACACCATTTAACAGCATACATGCAAAACCCCACAGGACTCTTTTCTCAGGACGTGCTTGCAAGCTCTTCCTTAGTGCTCCTGCCAACTATCCTCACAGCAACTGATTCCTACAGAAAGGCTTATCAAAGGAGTTTTCACACTCTACTACATATCTGTACACAGAATTCCCACTTTCAAGACTTCCAATACTATTTTTCCTCATTTTAACTACATATA
This sequence comes from Actenoides hombroni, assembly GCA_024336885.1. Classification (NCBI taxonomy): domain Eukaryota; kingdom Metazoa; phylum Chordata; class Aves; order Coraciiformes; family Alcedinidae; genus Actenoides; species Actenoides hombroni. Next base: position 5,275,228 of record WUAM01000332.1, read on the forward strand.
TGCAAAAATTGTACACTATGAGAGACTGGAGATTTTTTAAAGGACAGCAAACAGCTGCCCTAGACTGCATCTGGTCAGACACTGCCTAGACCAGCCAAACTACATATGAAATGTTAACTTCCACACTCAGTATCTATTTTTCCTGTAGCACTAATCATACAATTGAAGGTGGTTTTCCTACTACCTGTGACCTAGGAACATGAAAAAGTATATTAGAAGTTCCTAAGAGGAGCAAGGCAAGACTAGCCTACCACTTCATATGTAAGAAACTATGTTCCATCACAACTAGCATGACAATTTCACATGGTTTTTTTATCCACATCGAAGTGAGAGGTGTGTTTGAGGTCCTTCTCCCCAGCCCACAACAGTGGGATGCTTTAGGAGGTTGGGGAACCTGTATTAAGCTATAAATATCCCAGTTTTATAGAAGAGCATCAGGGTGCATGGAATCCTCCACCCTATCAGTTTGTGAAGCTGGAAGGGCCCATTTTGTTCTTTCTCCATCCTGAAAGTCACTTTTCCAAGCACAGAAGACAGAAAGTACAGCAGGAGAGGGCAGCAGAGGCTGCTGAAAGCCTTGACACTGCCTAGCAAGAGTAAAACCAAATATCACACCTATTAAGAAACAGCTCTACATCTCAGTGGTGGGATCTTGTACATCCTGACAAAAGGATGGGAAAACAAAAGGAAGGGTATGAACATGGGGAAAAAGGTACATCTCCCAGCTGCACGTTGTTTAGCTCATAGGTCTTCAGGGGAAAAAAAGCCTATACAGAAACAACCTCAAAAAGAATGTCAAAACATAGGGTAAACTAAAACTTTTGCCTGTTAATATAATGCATACTCTTGGCCTTTTTTTGTTCACCCATAAATTCTACATTGTACTGAAACTTCTGTTATTCTATTTTGCTTTTTCATGTTTTTCTTCTCTAGAAAACAAAAACCAAACAAAAAAACAAAACAAAAACCCACAACAACAACCAAACCACCATTTCTCTTAAGCCTGAATGTGTTACTTACAATTAAACCCCCTGGCTACTCCACAAAGAGCATCCTCTAGGCAACCAGCAAGAGCATTAGGAACCATGTGAAAGAATGTAGGATACATTAAAATCCCAACACGTTACGAACTTCCCAGTTGTTACCTCACAGCAGTTTACCTTTACCTGAATTTCTTCTACCAAGAATGAAGCACGTTCAGAAACAGCCCAAGACGTGAAGCTGACTGGGCATATCCATAACAGAAAACATATTTTGGGGGTTTACTGACTGGGGCAACATGTTCAGAACCCTGCTTTCTCAGAGGTGTCAAGAGTTGTTGATGCTCCCTCAGATGCCATGGATAATACTGTTACAACAGGGACGTACGACTGCAACAGTCTGCAGAACAGAAGAAAGCTCTCTTGAAGATAACATAGAAATTATTGAAAAATCTAAACTCGCCTCTAATTAAAATCTGACCCACATGAAAATTGATTGTATGATACAAAGAAGGGTGAGATCAGAAACTATTGATAATTTAACCCCTAAACCTGAATGATACACATCCACAGCAGAGATGACCTCCAGGCACCAGCAGCTCATCTCTTCTTTAACACAACCTAAAAATTACTATCTACATTCTCAGCTAATTTTACACTGTAAAATTTTGCTTTTAACAGAATTCTGAACATCTACTCAGGTGATTTCAATGCAATCAAAACATTTTTACATCTAATCTTACTTGTAAGAAAGTGTCAGTGTGAGTTAGTAAATGGTGCCCTTATAGCTAGAGCAGATTCTTACCTACAAAAAGGATGGGCTTGGCAAATTATCACACTGAAACAATAGGAAAGAAAATGCAACAGCTATGAAAGGTAGTAAGCTTGAATTCAAGCTGTCCTTTTAGAAAGTGATAAAAGGAGGTAGGGAGGGAAGAAAGAACAGCAGACAAGAAGAACAGGATCAGTAACTCAATGAAACCCAATGAAATATATGTAGGAATGTAGCATTTGTGATGGAAATTTGATAATAATACACTCCTCAATAAGCTTCATTTAAACCTGCTTTGTGATTCACTGTCAAACAAATAATTCCAGTGATTCATTAACAAAAGAATGAATGATCTAATGCAAGGCTGAGATAGACATTGTACAATCTAGAGGAAGGCTGCCATAGTTTTAAAAGTAAACATTACCTTAAGAAGTTAATATATATTTTTTTTTTAACTTTTCAGTTCACAAAAAAAAAGCAATAGATCTAACTCCAAATAATTGAAAGTTTTAAGTAATTTTTTTACTCCTCACATGTATCACACTACTGTTTGTTTCAGAGGTGATGTAATTATCCATATTAGCTTAAATATAGTACATTTATTTAGCATAGATATTTCAGCAACTTTGTGGATTCTGCTGGACTACATCAAAGATCTCTTATTGGATCAGTTCCAGTTTGGGAGAGGCATACACACAGTCCTGCACAGTAACTGCACCAAACAGATCCAACCCCAGCAGCCCCTCTAGGGATCTTCCGCGTGGGTAAAAGCATCAGAGTACTTCACAACACACTGCATTTTACAAAGCTATAACAATCTGGCATATAAATAAATATGCTATATATATTTTAAAGCAATGTACACCAGCACTAAGTTTTACTGTTTTCAGCAGGAGTGAAAAAAAGCCTTCAAGTGTAAGTCATGTCTGAAGAGAGAAGCACAGAAATACCTGTAAGGCTCTCCATACATACCAACATGTTTCATGACAAAAAGCTTAGGCACTTGACCTAGACATTGAAGAAAAATTCTTTTAGGGCTATTTATCCTATTTGGCTTGAATTGTACTAATGTTTTATTTCTGGATGAATGCTTTCTCTCCCTTAGTAATAATAACTTCCAATTATGTTCTTAAGTGGAGTTAATGTTGTAGCTCAACATGCCAAAGACAGAAGGCATTTAAGAACTGGCTTCAAGTGACACAAATTAATAATCATGAATATAGGCAAAACTAGGTCCTGACAGACTGAAAACAATATTCCATTGGTGACCACCTTAGTCCTGCACAGAAAGTGAAGGAAAGAGAACACTCCCCTGTGAGCATTCAAGGTAGAATGACTTCAGCCTCACTCGTACTAACAAAGGTGCACTATGACAGAATAACAACACTAAAGGTTGGACACTTTTTTTGGTTTTGGGGGGTGAGTGGTTTGGGGTTTTCTGGGGAAGAACATAATTCAGATCTAGGAACAGTAAAGATGTACAAGCCAAAAACTGAAACTAGGAAGGAAACGTTCTATGTAAGATGTATAGAACAATCAGAATAACAAACAGAGTTCAATACAAATGATACTAAAACAGTATTTTGTGCTTCAGTCAAGTTTAAATATTTAGACATTGAAATTAAATACTTTGAGTATAAAAGAATTTCAGAAATACCCTTCATGTTTCTAGAACATACAATGCCTTTGGATGAGGAGAGCAGAGGGGAACTACTACTTTCTAGTAGGGGAAAAGATCAACAAGAATTCAGCTTCTGGTGAATGAAGAATCTGTCACATGAGATTAACATGTCTGCAAGTACTTTGACTTTGTTTCTTTTAAAGGCTGCCAAGATGCAAACTGCACATTATTATAAAATATTCATATTGCTAAGCCAGTCCTTAACAATTTCTCTGCTGCTTGCTAAATGCTGCCCTCTCCATAATATGTACAAATTGTGGCAAATTGCATATATTCTCTCTCTTCAAATGATGTGGTTTACTAGCAAGTCTTTCACATTATATATGCTTGGCCAGGTGCCCCAGAGCACCAGCACAGAACCAGAGGGCAAGTGGAATTTGGTTACAAGCCACCTTTCCACTTCCCTTACTCTTTGCCCAGTAGGAATAAGACCAATCCCCAGTGCTAATGTACAAAAAGACCGAGTACTGTTCTTAAATGCCCTTCAAGTAGCTATGACACAGGCTGAAAATTGCCAAGACAGCACAGCAGCACAATAGTTCCCTTCAGTGACATCTCATCAGCTGTAAAATCACTGTGCACCAACACAGCTCTAGCCCTCTGCATCCCTTAACCTGACAAATTGAGGACTAAACTCTGCTACCATTATACTACAACCAAACACATCGGTATTAATGGCCATGGTATTAATCTCCCTGTAAAGGTAATGAATCCACTGTAAACCAGGAGCACTCTGCATCACAGTGATTTCTAATGTAATGTAAAAGCTTCCAGCTTTATCATTCCTTAACAGAAGTAATAATCAGCACTGAAGTTCTCTTCACGGGACCTGAAAGATCTTATTTAGGTGTTCTATCCATTAAGGAAATTATTTTCACAACCTAAGGAAAAAGCCCTCAACCCTCAGGTTTATCCCTTACTCATTTGTCCAGCCTCCCCTGTATAGCCAGTGGCTGCTGGGTGGAGGGGAAATCCCTCCACACACAGATGAAGGACACAAATGACATCTCTTCCACTGGAACACCTGATACAGAGACCATGAAGAGGTGGTGCTGGGAAATTGCTATGGCCTATTACTTTGTTCAGGATGACAGTATTTTCAGGTATTACCCCAAAAACATATACATATGCAACAAGAGCATATATAGTGTTTATCTTCGAAATATGTATCTCGGTGTATTTTATTTTAGAAATAAGAAAGAAACCACTGTAAAATTCAGACTCAAAAATTCAGGAAAGAGACTATATAAGACATTGAGAACTGCTTCTGTCAGCCCCTGTACGAAGGGCGTTTTAACGCATCACTCTGGTCCACAATAACAAAGGATTGAGAGGTGTTCTATTCAATAAATACTGTAAGCAAACCCAAAATCTCTATCTTGCAAGCAATCTATCTGCCAAGTAAAAAGTTTTATCGCCCATTAACAAAAATACCAGTACTTTGAAACCTACTTACCTGACTTTCTGGTTTAGTATGCCAAATAACTGAAGTACATATACAGACGGGAGCTGCTTTCTCAGTTTGTAAGCTGCAAGCTTCTTTCCTCATCTAACCAGCATTTGCTATCGGTCCCTGGCACCGAAAGAAGAGCATGGCAAAACACACACTGTCCAAGCCAAGCAGCCTTCTCCTTTCCCCCATGTCTTCCCTTGGGTACAGTACTACATCTAGCCACCACATGCTTAACAAATGCTACAGAACGGAGAAGTTAAGGACAACAAGACAACACTCTGTGTAGCTAATCTCTGCTACCTTACAACTCCCAAATGTCTCCACGGAGAATCAGGAGGAAAAACAGAACCTCTCTGTCAGAATTTTTAAAAGTCTGAGGAGCATCCATAATAATCAAACAGAAAAAGCTACAAGTCAGATGCATAAGAACCTTCCTAGAGACCATACCAGCTTCCTGAAGGTACATCACCTACCTTCCATCAACTGTTACTACAGTCACAGGACAGCTTCTACCCACCGTGCTCAGCTGTGCCTATACTTGTACCTACATACTGCTATTTTGCACTTCTTTCTGCTTCTCAGTTACCCCAGTCCTAACTTTATGCAAGGCATCTTCCCCAACACACATCATTACTCATCTTTCACTTTCTTGCAGTCATGATGACAAGAATAAGTATTATTGTACTGCAAGAGAAAAGTCCAAGTTATCACTTCAGTCCCGTTTTTTTCAGTTCTGTATCCTTAACAGATATGGCATTGATTAAAAGTTACATTAATTTCATCAGGAAAAAAAAAAATCTTGCTAGACTAATTTCCTCCTTTATTTGTTACTTTCTGCTATGAAAGAATATAAAAATATAAAATCCGCTGATGACTTCCTGAAGGATTTTCTTTTAATCATGAAGGTACTATGGATAGCTAATGAGATAGCTCTCAATTACTATGACAAAAAACACACTTAATATTGCAACATAAATATTCTAAGGTGCAACTTCCAAAGAAGTCATTTGTCTTCAAACTGAAATAGATTTCTCCATACTACAGCCAGCTTTCAAGTTCTTTCCTATTCCTCCCAATACAACCATAGCATGTATTGACTTGAAACTAACACAAGCAGGAAAGATTTCAATGCAGAGGTAAAATGAAATACAAGAGGAACATATGCAAAACAATCCTTAACAATCCTCAGTGTTGCCTGTTTAAAGGTAGAGTATGAACTGATCATTATTTTATTCCAGAGTTTCCAGGTCTTTCTGGAAAGCTTCTCTCTTGGGAGAGATATGGGGATTATTTATCCTTGGTACCGTGCAAAAAGCCTGGGAGAGGGAGTCAATATGACAATGCTGAGCGACTCTTTCCCCTCAGAGCTTTCTTCTTCTCAATGAGGTCATTTCCTTGGACTATGTGATAAACCAAACAGCTCAGCAAAACATCTTTTGTTACGCTGGTACCAGTCATACCCACTGAAAACCATGAAAAGCACCCTGCCTTAGTCTGAAGCCAACAGGCGAGGAAGCTCCAATGCTGTTTGGTATCAGTGTATGGCAAACTTGGATGGCAGGAGGAATGGAGGTATCTACACTTGCTCATCTGCACTAAGCCAAGAGTGCCCATGAAACACCAAGATACAAGGCAACTGCTGCTGTGGCATTTGAATACACGGGTGCCTGCAGTGTACTCCTCTCTGAGGGGAAACCACAGAGCCTCCAGCCAGAAGACACTGCTACTATCCTGTTCACAGAAAAAGTTACCTGGCAATAGCAAAGCTCAAGACAACCACTGCATTAAGTATCCAGAGGGACCCCAAAAACCAGAAAACATCAGTTTACATGTTCTCATTACATTGTCTAACTGTAGAGAAGACATCTGTAGAACTGCAAACTAGTAGAAAATCAGTAACTACCTAACCTGGTACTGAGCTCTCCTTCACTAACATATTTGGAGAGAACAACTACTGTATCCTCAGGCTACCCGCTGAGGAATGTCCAACAACAACTGGCTATTGAAAACTGAGTTTAGCCTGAGTTCATAATTCTACAGATGTTTAAAGACAACTGCCACAAACACCTGAAAGCGAGAAGTCTGAGGAAAGTCTCAGGCAAAGACATAGTCACTAAGTTCACTAGCATGTAAAGCTTAAATAGAAGGCTGGGGGGGGGCGGGAAGAAAGAGAGAGAAAATAGTTCAGATGATTTCAGATGCTATGAAACAGACCTGTGCCTAGACTAGAGGGGAGCAGTGACTATATACAAAATCAACTGCTTGCAATTTGAAAACTGAAATTAGATTTGTCGTTTGATTTTGTTCGAGCAAAAGCAGCTAAATGAGGTACACCCATGAAAAGTTGGATGCCTACCACTGGGGGGACAAGGCCAAGGGAAAGAAGCTAAAAAGAATAACTGGCTTTGGTGGAAAGCATTTTGGTTTTGTTTTTCCACTGACCTTTTAGACGAAATCTTTAGCCAAGACTAAATTTGTTGATGCCACTGTAATAACGCACTAAGATTAAGGCACTTAATACAGTTGTTATTTCAGAACTATCCAACAGGGGAAGTAGATATTTCTTAAAGAATGATTATATCTGAGAACGTTAGGAGTACTATTACACCTCTATTTCCTTACACTTCTTCCAAAAGCGATTTTTTAATTAAGGATCAGATGTCCTTACCTAGGCAGACTGTATCCCCCACAGCAGCTCCCACAGTGGAGGCCCTGTGCAGAGAAACCCTCCAAGACAGGTTCCTTCAGGTGTTTCACTGTCCCAGCTCAGCGGCAGAGCAGCATTTCTGTTGGGCTGCTCTATAAACAGACAAGCTCTGTAAACCTCTGCATATCAGAATGACAAGTTCTGTTGTGAGACAGCAGCATTTTTTTCCCTGGACTTGAGGATTTGTGCTTCATGTCGGGTTAATGACTGAAAAGGCAAAGGCATGTATTCTGGGTTTTAAAAATTGTAAGAAAAAAAAAATAAGGAAAGACTGACATGAAAAATAAAGATCAATTTTATCCTTGAGACGATTTGGAATATTTTGTGATGTTTCTTTAGAAGTTCTCTGTGATTCTTACCAAATGATACAAAGTTTAAGTAAGAATTATCAATGTTGGAGTAAAATATAACATGGAGCATTATGTCAGTGTTTACATCAAATAAAAAGGCTTTTGCATCTTCTCACACATAGCAATTACATATTTCATGTTCCAGAAAACTATCTTGCAGAGCACAGCTGAAAAAGCAGAATGTTTATTCTCAAGCTCAGTTCTGACATGTTTGGATCTCAGCTGTTTCATTACACTAATTTATTCCCCACAACTCAAAGTAATGACTTGATGGGCAGTGAAGTATCCAAATGTTTTGTAAAGGATGATCTGCAGCTTCATCACCAAACGTGCACATGAAGAATTACAGTAAAATTAAACAAGAAATAAAATGCACATCTGTACAAAAGGCAAAGCAGCAAAAAAGTGGTCCCTTCAAGCCAAGAAACAAAAAGCCAAAAAGCACTCTTTAAAATATGCATCTTGCTTTACAGTAGAAGAATCCATCATAAATAACATTCCTTATGCAGAACGTAATGTACTTTCTGAAATTTTCAAGGTGAAGGTTAACAAAGCTTTAAGTCTACATTCAGTGGGGTTTGCTGTTTGCAGTACCATAAAGATACTCCACAGAAACAGCAAATTGTAACTTGTTAAAGTTGGTATAACACACACGTAAGCAAAACAATCATCACTTCTAGAAGTGTTTCCAGGTTGGGTAGCTGACCAATAAAAGAAATATTTCCGTAACATCAAAAAACACAATAATCTTTAGCTTGCAATCAAATGAAATACACACTTGACCCAAAACTTATTTGAAAGATTCACGTTTCCTGCTAAACTGCAACATCAGTGTATCTTAGTGCTGCTCTACACTGGACACACTGTCACGCTACAGCTAGGGAATTACAGTCTGACCTCCAAAAAAAAAAAAAAAAAATCAACATTATTTATGAATAGTATTTGCCAACTACATGAAAAATCATCATCCTTGTAAGTTCAAGGTGTTCTTGCAATATGTGAACAAGCCAGCTCATCTGGAACGTTCACCACAGTACCACAGTTCAGGCAGTAGCAACGGATAAATCCCTTATGTCTCCACTTCCTTGGGTCTAAAGCAGTATCTTCAGACACAGCTTTTTCACCTGTCTCAAATAAAAACAATCCTCCCCAAACCTGAAATCTGTATAGACAGAATCATTCTCATAAGGGCCTTTTTGATAGTGACAGTGCTGCAGGAACATCCTGCAACTCACTTCTCCAAGTGCCTGACATTAGCCTTAAATCAATATTTACAGTGCCGTACCACACATCACTGCACATTCCTGTTTCATACCTTGCTCAAGCTTCACACATCTAGACTCCGATCAGTAAATATAATTTAGCACATCTCAACATGCACGATGTTTGCTCTGAAATTCAATTCCTCCTGATCTACTTTCCAATCATCTGTAATAAGAAGCTGCCTCAACTTCTAAGTCTTTTAGCTCTATCTCTGCTGCCTTCACTGGATTCTTCCTCTGTGCACTGCACACCTGCTCTCTGCAAGCCAATGTTCATCATCTCTCGGCTCCTCTTACAGTGCCCTTTTTCATTCCTTGCTGTTATGTAAACTACCATTCCTCTATAATGCTTCCTGCCTCTAAGCCTTTCCAGAGCCACGCTCCTTCAGTGAGCGGGACTACGCGCTCCCATCGCAGCAGACATCGCTCCTACGTATCACACATCAATCTTCCTGGTGTTCTACCTAATTTAAAATTTGTTGAAAACATACAGAATTTTACGACTGGAAGGTTATCTCAGCTGTCTACTAGATCATTATTTTCCCCTCAGCTTCACAGCAACTGCCACACTCCCTCAGGCAACGAGCTGCAGGCTGACAGTCCATGCAGAATTTCAGGCAGTGCCCCCCACCCGCACTCACATGCACGTACCCTTGCTATCATTTAAATTCAGACTACGAAGAAAAAAAAAAGCAACAAGTTAACCTGTTCACTCAATCCTTAACATCAATTTTGCACTGTATATATATTTTTGCATTGAGAAAGGAAATTTTAAAGTATTGTTTTTCCTAATCAAAGCGGAAGTATCAGCAGCGCATGAAGGACGAAGGAGCAATTTTTCTTCTTTTTTTTTTCCCAGAACTAACCAGCTGCTAAGGTTTGTGTGTGTGTGTGGGTTTTTTGTGGTTTATTTTTAAAGTCTGTATGCCATTGCTCACCTACAGGTGATGAGGAGTGACAAGTCATTTGGGAGTTTCCCACCCTGCGTATTTCCTGTGGTTCCAATAGGCTAAAACAATTAAATAATATTTTGATCTTACTCAGTGCAATTTTTACAGAGCAGCTGTAAAAACGCAGGGTAACAATACCGCTTCGGAGGGCATGCAGCGTTTCCCTCACACAAAACATTTTCAGAACACGGATGATAAATGAAGCCTTACAAAGAAGAATGATTCACATATCCTGGTAGGCAAAATATTTTGTCTGGACTGACTATAGACTAAAAACACAGCAAAAACAAAGAGTTTCCAGTAAGCATGAGCCTATCTTATGGTCCGTATGTATTTAGCAAAACTGAGCTCCTTACCCACCTGCTAGAATGGCAGTAATGTTAATGTTCAGACTGGTCACCGTTTCTACCAGCTACATCCCACACAAGTACATGCAAGCCAGTACTGTAAAGCAATGCAAGATGATCTCGAGAGAGTTTGGCCCCAAGTGCTTCGACACAGCTTTGCTCTGCATTCCAGAGCATGCTGTCCTCCAGTGCTCCACAAGCTTATGGGAGAGGCCTTGGGTCATGACAGAATTTCAAACATCCCAGTGTTACCCACAGCAGCGCAACGCAGCCTTACAGGAATGCTCTGCTGTCTAAAGATAAGAGGACTGACTTACCTGGAGCACCTTCTAGGAGAACAAACTGGAACGGAGATTGAGTAGAATGATTTTCAAGTCAAAACAACAACAGCCCAGAACAACAGGATGAAGTAAACAGCCACAGAATGCAGTTCCATCAGTGCTTACTTGATTTAAACCAAATGGAAACAAATACACGCCAGCGATCACGCTTACACAAGGGCAAACACAAGCAAATTGCCACAGTAGTCAAAATCATCTCATGATGTCATCTTACTGAACTACTGCATGACAAACTTTATTCTTCACAGCTGCAGAAAAGTTCCAAACAATATGTTTGCTTCCAAACCAAGAACAAAAAGAATGAGTCTACTTCAAAAAGGCAATCAAAATTAACACCATTGTTTGAAATATCCACAAATGTCCGCAAGTTAAACACTATTTGTTTGTGTTCTGGCTTTCAAAGGTTAACGGTTTGTTTCATTCCCTCCTCCCCTAAAAACGCAGCTGACAGTGACTTAAATTAAGTGGGGATCAACACAAAGATCAACAAACATCTCTTTGTCAGAGATGCTGAAAGGCAACACGTTGCACTCATATTTGGTTTAAATCTCCACACGTGAACTCTGAAACATCCCAAGTGTTAACTGTGTACCTGTATTTCTCCTAACGCCAGCAGTCTCCACTAGAACTGACTGTTGTACAATGTGAACTGTATTTATCCGTGTAGCATTACATTTTTACATTTACATAGTTAAACAAGCACTGCAAATGCTGTTATAGACTTACATGACTACAATGAAAAAACACCAAATAGTTAAGGCCCAAAATAAACATCAGTTTGCGATTTTTAAACAACGAGCATGTTCTTCCAGGTTTTAGATAACTCTTTGTAAACTGTACTGCAAGCATTAAGCATGGCTCTCTGCTCACGTGCTAAATCACCTATCTCCTCACTGCCATCTCCCGCTCCATAAAGAAGCTGCACTGCCAAGATATTACATGTCAAAAGGTATTTCCAGCATATGCACCATTAGCAGTAAAAATAGTAAGTATAAACAACAACAAATCCTCAATCCCTACTTTGCAGTTGTAAGAAAATGAAGGAATTGGTTGTTTGAAATTAGAACATCACTGAAGAAAAGCGAGCTGCATCCGTGTCTCAGCAAACAATTAAATGCCACTTGACTATGAGCCCGTAATAATTAATAGAACATAACCTCTCCCTTCTGAGGTTGGGGCAGGCCCAGAATATTAACTGGGGCATACTGTAATGTGTCTTTACAAAGGAAAGCATTCTTCTACGTGACAGTAAATCATGTTCTTGCAAGCAAGAATGCTACTCCTAGGTAGGTTTCCTACAGAAGTAAGGGTTATATGAACAACCGCCTCGAACCCAAATAAATACTGCCCAGGGACCCTGATTTAACAGTTCATATTCAAGACACCCTGTTGACTGTCCCACAGCAGCACTACTAGGGACAGCCAAGACAAAAATGTGCAGAAAGATGGCACTGGTTCTGTTGTTTATGAAATAATTGACCAACTTGTTTCTCCAAGTACACTGACCCTTAAAATACAGTCCTACTGCAATACACCACAAAGCACCTCATGAATATGCCCAGGAACATCAGCTGAATATCCTTCTGCAAATGGACTCACCACACATACTCAATCGTATTTACAGCAGCATCAACTCTATCTCCCAGCTATGATATGTGAGTCCTTAAGGGATTCAATGCTCAGGTTTTGGTTTAGGGTGGTTTTTGCTTTGCTTTTGACTCAAGTCACTGCAGGCTGAAACACAAAACACAGCTAAAGCTGTGTTTTATAGACATAGCATACATATGTACACATACATATTCTACATATATACACAAAGCATTAATTACTTGCAGAAAATGCAGATAATAAGCATGTTAGAGGACAAGATAAGAATTCAAAGTGATCCTGGAAGACTGGAAAGAGTTATGAAAAAATGGTGAAGTCTGACTAAGGAGAACTGCAAAGCTGCGAGGTTCATAGAATCAGCAAATGGTCTGGGTTGGGAGGGACCTTAAAGATCATCCAGTTCCAACCCCCCTGCCATGGGTGGGGACACCTTCCATTAGACCAGGTTGCTCAAAGCCCTGTCCAACCTTGTCTTGAACACTTCCAGGGATGGAGCATCCACAGCTTCTCCAGGCAACCTGTTCCAGTGCCTCACCACCCCCAGAGTGAAAAACTTCTTCCTAATTTCGAATCTAAAATCTACTGCCTTCCAGTTTGAAGCCATTACCCCTCATCTACCACTATAATATATATACCATGCATCCTACCCTTGCAAAAAGTCCCTCCCCAGCTTTCTTGTAGCCCCCTTCAGATACTGGAAGGCCACGATAAGGTCTCCCCAGAGCCTTCTCTTCTCCAGGTTGAACAACCCCAACTCTCTCAGCCTGGCCTCTCAGGAGAAGCGTTCTAGCCCTCTGATCATCTCTGTGGCCAGAGGAGTCTGGATGTGCTCCAACAGGTACTAGAACAGACTGAGAAAGCAGGTTGTGAAACTGCCATTACTGAGTGTTTGGAAGAATGAGTTAAACAAAGATGCATGCAGAGCAGCAAAGGCCACAGCTAACCGTGCCTTGCGGGAGAGGAATGGATCAGGCGATTCCTGGAAGTCCTGTCCAGTCTTTCTTAACATTCAGGACTATAGAAACCAGGGCCAAGCAGGACCTCTGGGATTTACCTCACCCATTCTTGTCCCCTAGGCTGTGTCCCGCCACCACAATGGTTACTGGTGTTTTTAAACACAATTCCATACTCTTTCTGAGTCCACTGTTGCCATTATCACTATACACTAAGCTGATGTTTACAGAGAACTGTCCCAACAAATTCCAAGAACTTTTCCACTGACAATAGCTAAACTGGAGATCATTGTTGTGAATGTATGTCAAGACCATCTTTTCTCACCACTGCACGTACTTTAGCTTGCATTTCATCCATAATTTTAATAGCCAGTCAGCATTACACACTCCATCTGGAGCCCTGCACCATAAGCTTTAGAACCAGCCATCCTGAATGATTTTTAGATTTTATTTTATTTTTTTTTTAAATCATCTGCAATTCTCATTCCCTAGCTACTTCACCTCTCTTTTCACTAGGTATTTACAAGTTGAACAAAAGGGGTCTGCAAAATTACCTTTAGGAGTCCATGCTACCAACTTTGCCTATGAGTAAGTGATGGCTCGCTTCTCTCCTTTAACCCACTCATAACTCGAGACCCTGACCATTTAACCAGCAACGTCTTAGGGTATTTAAAAGCACCAAATAGGAAAATTTGCTGATAATTAAGATTGGCAAGACAATGTTGACAAAAATCTTTGGCCATCTACTGCAAAAACTGTAAAAATATTATGATGCTTTGTACAACCATATTAAGATTACCATAGCCAAATCTCTTCTTGGCAACTGCCAAATACCTACGAATAAAAAAGATTCCAAGTCTTCATAAAACCATAAATCAACCTAATAAAACACAGAATTTGTGTCTTCATCTCTGCAAATGTCTTTTTGAGCCTTTAGGAAAGTACAGTTAATATTAGGTAGGGAGCACACACCAGACTTAGACAGTAATTAGGGTTTCCTACTGCACTATAACTACTGCTCTTTTCTAGACTTCATATAGGAAATTTTTCTGAAGTTAGACATTTCTACACCAGATTTTTCACAGAAGCCATACATTCACCTTTTGGGGTTGGGGGAGTGTGGGGTGTGTGAAGATTTTTGCAGAATAATAATTCTTGCTACAAAACCTGTGCAGTTTGACAGAAAACAGCAAGAAATCAGACAGCTGGATGATCAGGTTGATTATCAGACACAAGGATGCCTAACAGAAACTGATCAGAATATCTGATCATTTCATATATTTCAGTGAAATATTTACTCTTGGGGGTGTTATTCAACCCAAAGAAGGAGTAAAATGGGTCTTTGTAAAACAGGATCTTATTTTTAATTCAGAACTATATGCTGCAGTTCAAGAACTCAAGATTGCAAAGTATTTTATTAATAGCTACGATCCAGGTTTTACAAGAAACCTGAAATGAGAAAAATTCCTGATTTTTGGGGGGACGGGGAAGGGAAAAAAGAAAGATGTTAGCAATGGGAGACAATGCAACCCAGAAACTTTATTATAACTTTAAGAACACTAGCAGAGAATAAAGAGAACACACACAACCCTGTACCAAAGGAAGACACACGAGTTGCTCGGGTTTTGGTTTTTGGCCATCACAATTTTGGGAGAGGGAACATCTCCAAGGTCACTTCTGTAAAACATATGACACTACAGGTCCAGTCCAAGTTAAGACCTTTCATTAATATTATTACAGAAATCTTACTTCTGGGTTTTCTAACTTCAACTAATGGTAAGCATATCATCAAGAAAACAGTAGATTATGAAAACAGTCTTCTGAATTAGGCCTCTAAAATCCTATTTCTGTAACAGGGAACAATCCTCAGTTTTGTTAGAACGAAGTATAGATTTCACTTGTTACCTTCTGTTTCCTACCAGCCTACTAACAAGGAGAGCAGCTATGGTTATCAACAACCATGTCTAGAGACTAGACCAGGGAAGCCACATGTTCTTGAACTGCAATTTTCTAAAAAATGGGTCATTTAGTAAACGGGGACTAAACTAAACAGGATCTTATTTACTTAAAAAAGAAACTCCAAACACATAAATAAATAATTTGTTTAAAAACCTCAAAAACATCTCACAAGGTCAGAAAGGTAGAAACTGTGTTTTCGGGATACATTTCAAGACCACTCTCTCACAAAAAAAAAGAGTCTTGCCTCTTCCAAAAAGATGCCATGTGGCAAAACAAAACAATAAAACCAGCCTTCACACGGATAGTTTGTTAAATATGCATGAGCTCATCTCTCTTCATAATAAACACTATAAACAAAATAGATGGAAAACACGGTACTGAAACCACCACCTTGTAAAAGCATCACTACTGGACTCACCACTGTTTACTCAGTGGCAAACCTGGTATCGTTATTTATGCAGATTAATCAAACAGGAAGGAGAACCTTTTGAAAGAAGAGTTTTGAATTCCAAATCACAAACATGTGGCTCTCTACGGTTTTGTTTTCTTTTCAGCTGCCTGTAACTGAAAAAACATGACCCTTGCTTTGGCTGTCCTGCTGAATTATAATGCCATCACAGCTCCCCTGCTAGTCCCGCTACAACCTACAGAGGTGGTTTGGGATGTTCTAGGACTTTTTGCTGCTTCTCTGCTGGAAATGATCCACCTCTCGAGCTGGCAAAAGGGAATGTGTGCCCCGTGCCTCCAGCACGCCGATACAAACCCAGGTGTCTCAGCTTAGAGCATGTTCATGGGCAGCTGGAGCCAAAACCTGGGCTCCTTGGTGCAACCAGCACAGAACTGGCACAAGTGTCTAAAATTGTACTGGCAGTTGCCTCCAGCTAAAGGGCAAATCTGAGACTTCCACAGGCCTTTTCCTAACTCACTCTAGCAAAGAGGACCAGAATTTGGTACTTAAAATAAGCCCTTAGGTTTTAGCCACTATAAAACATATCTAGAGAAAAAACTTTCCTCTGCAGCACTTGGAATACTTGGAACTCGCATGAATTTCTGAAAACAAGCTCTGACTATTTATTACCAGAATAAAAGATCCTTTTATTCTGTGTATATGCCTCATTATCCTATCTGGTTTGGTAATACTATTAAAAGCATCCATTTCAAACCTTCAGATTCCTACCATTGCCAAAACTTGTTTGAGAGCTGCATCCATCACAAAACAAAAAACAGTGAAGAAAATTAAAAACTCATATGGATTGAAGGTTCTAATAACTAACAACCTAAAAGAGATACTGGAAATAGATTAAGTTACCAATATAACATGGGAAAAACCATGTGGGTTTAATCTGGTTTAGGATGGAAAAGCATAATCAATTTTCCTTTGAGATCTTTGGGGGCTATGGTCTAGGGGTGAACTTGTAGAGTAGGGCTAATGGTTGGACATGATGATCCCAAGGGTCTTTTCCAACCTAAATGATCCTGTGATCTTCTCTAAGAAATTCTAAGTTCTTCAAAAATATGACACCTACTTCTCTCTTCACAACTTACCAATCAAGAAGAAAGAAAACTGAAACCCTCCTGTATCTTCCACTAGAATGATCTGTGTTAAACCGAGTTTAAAAATAGCATATACCAACAATATAAAACAGCAGCAGCTTAGTCATTGCACAAGCTTCATAAAAGTACTATATATTTTTCCAGGAAAGAGAGTAATTATGAAGAAACAGCTCTGCAGGAAGAAAAGTGTGGCTTTTTTTTTTTTATGCAATTGCAATTTGCATTTTTACGAAAAGCAGCCTGTGTAATAGCACTAAAAAGCACAGATTTCCTAACCTACTGTTATTTTAGTACTACAGTATGCCCATTCAACAGTATTGCAAGAATTACAAGTCCATTACAGTTGTACTTATGACAAAAATCACAACCTTGTCTATTTTGTCAGTCATACAGTAAAGCTCATGCTTCCTGCCACTGAGGAGTTACTTTACAGTTCATGGAACAGCAGTCACAAAAAAGGACAAGTATCTGTGTTTCTCCAAAGCACAAATACATGTGTTAACTATGCAAATTTAAAATGTGAAAGAGTTTAACAATGCAGTGATCAAACTAAAAGGTTTATTAGTTATAAGAAACTAAGAAGAAACATGAGTGCTTTTTAGATATGTAGACAGCTAACAGCCATCAGCACTATTAAGGGTGCTCTAACCTCTTATTCTATAACTGGCTTTAAGTATTTCTTACTCAGCCAAACTGAATGTATCATCTTAAGACTCAATGCTTAATATCTGTCTCCAGCTTATTTCAGGAAACTTCACTCCAAATAGTTTTTCTGTTTCTAAGGAATAAGACTGGGGAAAAGGACTTCTTTACCTAAACTAAAATTCTAGCAAACACTCTTTTAGGCCCAAAATTTACAGCAGGGACAAAAATCTGGCCTTGGTGTTTATGTGATCAATTGGCATGTATTTAAAGCAATCAGAGTGACTGGACAAGAGGACATCATCTCAGAAAAGCAGAGCAGATAAAAATTGATAAACAGAGATTAAGAGAAAGAAGAGAGGTAAGGAAGGAGAAAAGGAAATATGACCTTGATATGTCGAGGTCAGAGATCCTTCTGGGGTAAACACAGAAAACCAAACTAGAAGACAGAAATAATTTAAAAATATCAGAATCTACCAGAGTAAGAAACAAGAGTGGCCCCTGTCTTACAGAGCAAGGCTTCCCAAGCCACATCAAAGCCATATGCAGTCCACTACAGAGCCTCGAGGGGACGCTGCCAACTGACAACGCTCCGTACTCCTGGCATTAATATTTATGGCATCTGGCAAAAGGAGCCCAATGAAACCCATTTTCCAAAGCAAAATTTTCCACAATTGAAGTTCAGATTCTAGAAAGAAGAGCTGTCATTCCTTTGCATCCGCAAATATCTGAGAAATCCTCTGCCAGAATGTCTCATCTTCTTTCCAGTCACTATTCCATTAGACTCAATGTGTAAGTCTACCATATAAAAAGACATTCCCAATCTTGCTGAAAACCTATCCAAGTGTCAGACAGTGACTTTTCTGGGGTTTGCATTTTTAAATCCCAGGAAACGACATATGAACCACATTAAAAGGACATTATTCCTACCTTCCCCCCCCAATTTTTGAGTGATTGACTTTGTAACCCCAGTAACATTCCTCTGTCTCTTTTTATCCGTTGAGGTCTCCCAGGGTCCAGTGTGGTTTGTACGCAGCTGTCCTGAATTTGCATCCAGAATGGTGATGATTCTGTATTTTCAGTATATTAGCATTCCTGCACCACAGCTACACAAGACCTCAGACTGTACTGTCACCAGCTACTGGGTTTGGCTGCAGTACTAAGTCTGTTATCTACGCCCAGTTTAGTGGGCATTTTGTGATTAGTTAGGTTGTTGTTACCTTGAGCACAAGGCTGCAACAAAGCAAACGAAGGATTCCAAAAATTGCATTTTTTCATACAATACAATTTGTGGAAGATAGAAAATTGAGAACTGTAAACACTGGAGACATGAAATCATGATGTATCTAGTCACTAACAGATAAGCAGTAACAAGCGTGTTCTTGGCTCCTTGAGCAGGGATTTAGCTGCCAAATCCTAATCAACAGTAATTGGATTGTCCTTGACTTCAGAATACCACTGACACCAAAGGAATAATTTATTTCAACAAGTATATATGACTGGAATATAATTCCCAAAACACCAAGCAGAAGAAAATTAATCTCATCAGTAATGATAGTGGTATTGTCAGAAATCATTTTTTCACTGTTCTATAAGCAAGGAGACTGAAAAATCTCTGCAAAGGAGGAAGAAAGGAAGAGATGAATCAAAGAAATACTTCTTAATTACCAGCATATATTTGTAAGATACAACTTTCACTGACATTTATCAAGGTTAAACAGTGAATCTACTGTTCCACATTTTAAAATAACTCCACAGTGACTGTGGATTTCCTTTGTGTTTTTCACTTTGGAAGTACCAGTAGCTGGGGAGGTAGTTGGCATTTCAAATTCATGTCAATGAACTACCACAGCAGTGTGATTATCTTCCTCAGTACTGTAAGACTACTATGTTTGTGATGTTGGGGGCCATGTCATCCTCACTGAAAAACACACTTGCAGTTATCGAAGGCCAGTGCTTAAATAGTATTCAGACTTGCATAACAAACTGTTTTCCATGAACACACTGCAGGAAAAGTGTCTTTTTGTTAGATAATCCATGAAGTTAATCCAGGACGGAAGAGGGGAGAGAGAGAGAAAGTTTCTTTACTGCAATCTAGTCTAAAAATATCTCCAAACATATGAAATGCTACTTCCCTCAACAGAATCCGAGTCCTCACATTTTAGGACAAATGAAGATAGCTTACAGAATAAACACTCAGCCTCCAGGAATGTCTTGATTTAAACTGAAAGGCTGGGGAAAAAAAAAAAAAAGTAATTTTATTGCTACTGTTATCATGATGGCAAGACTGCATGAGCAAATACTTCCAAATCCAAATTCTTTAGAGATATTCATTAGCAGACATTTGAAGGAAAGAAGAGTTATACTGATCTGCAGTGATTTTAAGATTTCTCAAAAATTATAGTGAATCCATGAATCAAAAAACCCCAGTATTTTTTTAAGTCAAAATGAGATATTAGAAGAAACGGCTTGAATGAATTTGAGGAAGACAAATTATCCAACAAATAGTGGTGGTGGTGGGTTTTTTCCCCCAAGATAGCCTTATCTCACAAACAAAAACAAAACAAAAACATGCCAAAAAAAAGCAATGGAAAACACATGCAATGGAAATATTCTTTTCTCATTCTGTTTCAGGGTGGCATTGTGGAGACTTGTACTTGAAAAGTAAACTGAGCAAGGACAAGGAATAAGAGAAGAAAGAAGAAAGCAGATTTCTTACACTAGAGCAACTGAAGATTTTTGGGCACCCACGCCCTTCTCCAGTCACAGCCAACTACAGCGATCTCCTACCAACACGGTTACTCACAAACTCACGTTCTGATTCCATTCTGGTATGACACTTGATGTATCATTAAATCACAGCTACCATAATCCTTCTGCCACAAAAAGGATTTCACTTCTGTTGGGGGTTTTTTTTCCCCCTTTGAGATGTCCCTATATTGCACTTGAACCAAATTAAGCCACTGCACAGATAAGAAAACCCTTGAAGTAACGGCTTGATTCTCTTATTTTTCTATATTGTCTGCTTTACAAACATTGCACACCAAATCATTCACTCCTCATACACACGCTAGCCCAGAGGAATGCCCAACCACAAGTACAAAACAAATATACCAAAAAATCATCATGTATCACATGCTATTTACAGTCCAAAATGAAAAGAATATTCTTCACAGGCAAAATCTGCCCACAGAAAATAATAAAAGAATCAGACGACTGCATTCAGGAACTCCTCCCACTCTATCATCAATCACTTGTCTAGTTTCAAAATCCACCAAGACAGGAAGCTATGTTAGACAAGAAAGGCTTCCCTGAAAAGAAGCTGATAAAAATCAGAAGAGAAACAACCACAACAGAGCCTACACATGTTATAGCAGCATTTATTAGTTATGACAACAGCCAGATAAAACTGCTATACTGTTGCAAGCCGTCTGTCACACACATTGCCACTGCATACACAAGCAAGAACAAAAACCATTAGTCCATCTTCTTAAAGCACACGAGTGCCACAGAAAACATTGCGCTCCATCTCAGAGATGTTCAGAGCTAACTGCTGGGTACACAACAGTATCCTACAGAAAAGCCATCGGGGGGTATGGGCAAATTAACCAAATCCAGGATTTAGTTCTCTTCTTTAACCTTGCCGTTTATTGCCGAGCTAAGACAGACACAAAACGCTCTCTCTCTTACCTTTTTCAAGGACCACCACACGTAAATTCCAGGAATAAATTTATGATTATGGCTTATAACAGCAAAACCAAAACCAACCCAAACAAAAAAGCATTTTCTCATGCCCTTCTCTGATCTTTGCTAACATCTGTGCTCTTCCTAAATTCCATCTACACTCCGTTACGCAAACATTAAACGGGAATTTCTGGTGAAGCACACCAAGCACACTTCAGAAGTCTATGGAGAAAGGATAGGGATGTACAGGAAGGTCTTCTGGGATTTTCTCCAGCTTTTAACCCACAGCGTCTACATTTTCTAGCACCTTTGCTCCCTTTGGAGACTTCTGTCACTGCCTTTCGCAGCAAGTTACCTAACAGCTTTATGTTATGCTGGTACGTTGGGGAAAAGTGTGGTTCTCTACCTTGGTAAAGGGTCAGCTGAATGCAAAATAAACATGGGAAAGCAATCAGCTTTGGCGTATCGCTGAAATCCTGCACGTTTCTACTGTCAGAACAAAACCAAGGGGTTTTATTAAGTCTGGTTTCTCCAGCTCTGTAAAGACAGTGAACATGAACTTACAGTAGGAGCTACTGCTATTGCAGTTCTTTGTAGTGGCTCAGAATGAGCTTTTGCAATACACAACAGCAATTCAAACCATACATTTAAGCTTAGTCTAGATATTTCTCCATAAAAGTAAGTTAATTTTTAAGTGGGAATAAAGTCAACTGTACCTGAAACACACAAAAAGCTATGTGAGTCAGATCATCCTCTACAACACAAAGACTTCTCCCTAGGTTCCTACATGCCTCAGTCTACTGACATTGAAGTTGTCAACAGCAAAGCTCATTCTCCACTCAGGTGGAATCTGCGTACACATTGCCAAGCACGAATAAACTTCCTGCTATGTGAACTACTCAAAGGCACCCGTTACTTTCCTCAGAGCATGTAGGAGACTTAAGGCACATGACTAACTAACATCTTTGTGCCCACGGTTCTTTGGGCCTCTTAAGCAATACAAGTTCAAGCTGCAGTGATCTGTCTTCCTGCATGCTCCTGCTCCTGCCTTATGCTGATACTGGCAATCAACTGACATCCCAGTGAGCCAGCTCTGCTTAAAAAATTACCAGAAAAAAAAAAATAAATTAAAAAATACAGTGACATGGGCAAAATACACAGCAATAGAGGTCTTTTTGACAGGTCAGCATCCTAAAGCAAGATGAAAACGACAGGAAGATTTAATACAATAGGGACGACAGTAACATCAATTTCCGCAGGCCTAGACTGAAACAGGAATGAACTTCAAAATGTTTGATCCCCAAAGGATACTGTCTTTGGTTCATCTGAGGACAATAAAAACGTTCCCTTCCCCTGAAGACTGACTATGTTGGACAAAAATGCACAGCACCAATAACAAAGATTTTCTGCAACAAGAAAAATCTCGACATCTAAATTGCAGAGTGCACAAATGCAGCGTTTCAGATGTTTATAGTGAATGCTTTGGAACGAAGCTAGATCATCTGCACAGGAAAGCAAGACCTGTTCCACATCTTCAGCATATTGCAGGTATTGGCACAAGCAGATAAATCCATGTAACCCATGCAAAGTCAGAGAAGATGATGGCTGCTACAGAGACAGAGCAGAGGCAGGAGGGCTTTTCTGGGAGAACAGGAACTGCTATAAACATCCTTTTTCATTACCCACAAGCACTTATTGTTCAAACTGCTGCTGATGTACAGGTTGGGGAAAAGGGGGAAGGTTACAGGATTTTTCATTTGCTTGTTTACACAAAAATATTCCACAGATTATTCCTGGGAAAGAAAGCAAAAAAAAAGTCTATAAAATGTCATTACACTCAACATTATGACCAAACATATTAAACCCAAGCCAGAGTGTTGTTGAAGATGAAATATAAAAAAGAACATACTTAAAAATTTAAAAGCTTCGTGGTAATAAATCTACAATCCTAGCAATGTTTGCCCCTGCTTTCTCATATAGAAGGAAGGATAATAAATGCATCAAGAAACTAAGACATTTACAAGAAAAAGAAAGGTCAGTATTCCATGTATTATGGGATTGCATGTGGGGGTAAAGGAATTTCCTAAACAATGAATGCCTAGTCTTCAACAGAATGATGTTCTTTCAAGCATTTTTAGTATGAAGCATTAAAGTAGCAACAAGTAATTTAAATAATGAAGTCTAAACAGTAACTTTCTGGGCATGACCTTTTCAAATTAAGGTTCTGGTTCTGGAGTTATTTCTGAATCTGCTCAATCTCATCCATGCAAGCAATTCTACTACACTTAATGAGACAATTTATGGACAGGAAGTTAAACACATAGTTAAAAGCTACAGATGAAGACATTTTACAAACAAAAAGCCTTCCAATGTAATCTGTGATTTTATTTCACATAGTGGCAATGTCAGATTGATCATACCCTTTAAAAAGGCAGCCTGCTTGGCTTGTCTTCTCCTTGAAAGCACCTCTGGATTTTTTTGGCCCTTGTTTTGATTTGGTCTCTCTGATGTTGTTGAGGAAAATCTTTCCAGTGGGAGAGAGGCAAAGGGGGGTGTCTTTGTTTTGAACATAAAGTGCTCTCCATTTCGCATCTTATAACTATGTCCCTACAACTAGGACAGGTCTATTTCCAAATGGTGTGGGAGGTGAAACCATCCTCTAAGGGAACAATAACACCAGTATAGTAAAATCCAGGAGACCCCTCACAGAATTTTTGAAGCAACTGTATCTTTAAATACACAGATAGAATGATTTCTCTGAAAATTATATATATATTTTTTTAAAGAGGATGGTACTCTAAGAGTTTATTAGCTACACTTTTAGAATAAACAAACACAGATTACACACAATTGCTACTTCAAAGAGTTACTCAGAGTAACAAACTTGAGTGTTGTTTGGCTGATGCACAGTCAAATAAATTAGGGGACATTCAACTGTTCAAAACATTGTTTATTAACAACATACATTCAAAGGATCGTTCTGAAACAGCCAGCACAAACATGTACCAGCTGACAATCACTTCATTCTCAAATCAGTTCATATACTGATTTAAGGTCTCTCCACAAAGAAACGTGATACTGTAACAGAAAGTTACGTAATAGAAACCACTCTCTCTTCACCCACAAAACGGTAGCAGATAACACCCCTTTCCTTTCACCCGAGCAGACAGAAAACACCTCGATTCTCTAAGAAAAGCAGCCGTTCCTGAAGAGCCACAGCGCTTCCCCCGAGTGTTGGCTGCGGCACCTTTCCAACAGGCGACGAGCTGTAAGCCCCCTGCCAAAACGGGCAAAAAGCCCCAGCCTCTTCCAAGCCCCCTCAAGCCTTTGTCTTCCGCGGAGGCCGCGGGTGTACGTGCCTCCGCTAGCCGCACCAACGCGGGCAACGGCTGCCCGGGCCGCCGTTTGCTGCAAAAGCGGCTCGGGAAGCGGCCAGGCACAGAAACCCCCGCCAGCCCTCGCTTCTGCCCAGCGAGAGCGGTCACTTGGGCACCGGCCGTCGGTCGGGGCGGGGGGCCGGTGCCGCGCACGCCCATGGGCGACATTTTAAGTTGCCCCCCTTCTCGAAGGACGCGCTGCCCCTTTCCAGGGCCCGGGGCGGTGGGGCGAGGCGGCGGGTACGCCCCGGGCGGCTGCCGCCCGCCGCTCAGCGCGGGGCCGGGTCAGCGGGGCCGCCAGGTGGGATGAGGCCGCGAGGCGAGGCGAGGCGAGACGAGACGAGACGAGGCCGTCCCGCCGGCCGGAGCTGCCAGGGCCCGGGCAGACGCCGCCGGGCGCTGCAGGAGCCCCTCCGCTTTCCCGCCGGCCCGCTCCGCCTGCGGAAAGGGGGGTTAACCCTTCCCGCGCCCCCGCCGACCGCCGCACCCCCGGAGTCCGCGGAGGTGAGGCCGGCCCCCCTGCCCTCAGCCACCCTCCTCCCCACGGCCGGACACGCGTCCCCTACGCGCGGCAGTCTCCTCCTCCTGCGGCCCGACCGGAGGCGGGAAGGGGCCGGGGCCGGGCAGGAACGAGGGGAGGGGGGAAGAGGCCAGGCACCGCGGGGCAGCCCTGCGCGCAGCCACACCTACCTGTCTTC
>WUAM01000332.1:5309503-5338958 GCA_024336885.1 Actenoides hombroni
AGCCGCCCCGGCCCCGCCTGCCCCGAGGAGGGGATGCTCAGGGGAGCCCCGCGGCCGGGGGAACCCCGCCGGCCGCTGCCTCGCCCTCTGCCCGCGAGCGTGCGGGGGAGCGCGTTCGGCCCTCGGCAAGGACAGGTCGCCCTCATCTGCTCTACCCTCTGCGTTATCTGCACCCGGCAGGGAATCGGACACTCACCAGTCCCTGCGGGGACTGCGATATACTTGAACGTCACAGAGAGGAAAAGTGCAATTGTACGTGGTTTTTGTTAATTATAAGTGCGGTGTGTGTGGATCATGAGATACGTATCGATATTTAAGGTTGTCCTGTGTCATGTCCTGTTTGTATCTTTTGTTTCTGATTTTTAAAATATATTTTATTTTTATACGTTTTATATATATATATTGCATAAGGGCATTTAAAAACAGTGTATCCCCTCTATTTTTCATATCGTGAATGTCAAACGTTAAACTCTTTTTCCATACCTTTTTTTATCTCGCATTCCAGAATGGTGAAAGATGTAGAGAATGTATCAGCTGTTCTCCATGGGTAATATGTGAAATAAAATAAACACTATTACATTAACCACTTCTGGTACAGCGTCTTGATGCCTTCCCGGGGTCAGTCCTACTGTCAATACCCTAGCATGGCAGTGCTGGGACAGCTGAAACTCTGCAGTTCCAGACCCTGTTAGCAGGCACCTTAGCTAGCACAATCCAGTGAACTCAAAAGCAAGCAAGCCAGCGTCTTAAAACCCCAGGGCAGATCTGTTGAGAAGGCTCAAAGGCCTTTTCTACCTACATGTTCCAGCCAGGGCTGAAATGTGTCACAGCTTGGATTGATCATGCAAGTTTATTTTTTGCCCTAATTAATCAGAGAAACAACTGCACACTTCAACATTGCACAACAAAGTAACAGATTTATCGAGGGAGCGCGTTCCAAAAATGGTCATGGCAGCTTCCAAGGTTATTTATGTTGAAGGATTTCCTGGGCCACAGTTCAGGTTAAAGTTAAATGGTGACCAGTTCAAGTGTGGGCAGAACATGTTGGATAAAAGCTTAGCATTAGGGATTTTGTTGTTTTGTTCCTTTCCTTTTTTTTTTTCCCCCTTAAAAAAAAAAGTAAAACATTCCAACCACAGACCAGAAAACAAATATGAAGCTGAACCTTATTAATGCACCAACAGCACCATCTATTGGTGTCCACTCTGCACTCCAAGAAAACAAACCGAGAAACTAAACAAGTGTATTTGAATAACATCTCGGGTAAAATCAAACGGTTTCCCCTTTGTTACAGTATCCCTGAACATAGTTGCAGGAGAGGGCTGTGGAACAGCAGCTAGAATAAAGTGGGTATATATTTTTTTACCTAATCGTAAACGAACATACGTTTACTAGAAAAATTCAAAAGAACTGGCAGTGCCGCCCTTCCAGGAACACAGCTGCAAAGAAGCTGGGGTAGGAATCCAGTTGAGTAGACACCTGGCATATATTCATGATTCGTCTCTCAAAAGTTTTGAAGTTCTGCTCAGAATTGCCTATTTTTAGTCACTTTCCTAAACATTTTCAGCTAAGAATTTTGGAATCCTGAGGTGTGGGTTTCCCTCTTGAAACGTTACACAGCCAGCATCTCTGTCACCTGCGCTTGGGGTGGAAGGCTGGGTTTGGCTACAGCGTGGTTAACTGTGTACTGGCCAGCTAACTGCTTTTGTCTGTATTGATCTTTTGTTCATTTACTGCCCCAACACGGTCCCCACTTAAAATACCCTTTCTCTTCTCCTTTTCCTTTCCCTGATAAAAAACACTTCTGTCAAAGCCTGAAAGATCCTTGGGGTAACCAGACAAAGATAAAATCAGCAAGCTGGTGCTGGATGGCATAATTCTGACTTTACTGGAGCTTAGTAAGTGCAGTTTCTGTTTGGAAGGATCAAGAGCACCGTGCCGTGCTTGTAGGGAGAAGCAAAACTCTCTAGTTGCAATAAATAGCAATTAAAGAATTTATTCTTTTTTTTCTAAATTCCATCCACCCCCCTCCAAATCCTTGAAACTACATCTTCAAAAGCATAAAGACCAACACTGCTGGACTAGATGTGCCAGAAAGTAGCAAGCAGCCCTGTGCCTGTAAGGCAGTATGTTCTTTGAATGTATGGAGCTGAAAAGTAAGCCCTGGAAATACTACGACAGCATCTTTCACCTAACTTAGTTAAACTAGGCTAGATAGGCTAGAAGAGAATGGCAGAGCAGTCAGGGACTCTTTTCCATTGCACAGCTAGCCAAACTTAGTGCCAGGTTTTGGGCAACCGGTTTGTAAGGGCTAAAAAACACAGAGACAGCATTCTCCCTCCCCATCCACTTCTGCACCTGCCCCAGGTCAGAGGTGTCCAGGTGAAAGTTCCTCCTCCTGCCCATGCAGGGGGCATTACCAAAGAACTTTGGTTAAGCTTCTTTCCACTATGAGCACCCCACAAAGCAAAATGCTGGACACTAACTAAAAGAGTAGTTGAGAGCCGTACATATACTAGATTAAAATCACTGAAGAGTGTGAGGATTTTGAAACCCCTGAGGTTTCAGGGAGAACAAGACTATGATTTCATATCAGTATCAGCCCAGGAAAGCAAGCATCCTCTTAACAGTCCTAGTTCAAGAAGAGCTGTGTGCTTAGGTCAAGGCCAGCTTATGCTTTTATGTGATAGATGAGAAGTGGATGATGTCATCAAATACCTCCAAAATCAGGAGCATCTGTTTACAGAACACCTCAAGTTAAAGTATTTGTTTCTAAGAACAGTCTGGTGCCCCACAGGCCAGCATTTCAAAGGCTGCTTAAAACATGATTAGAAGTTGAGTTCAAACAAGTTTCTAAATTAAAATTAAGTTTTGCAATTGTCAGTTATTAGTATTACACAGAATGGTGGCAAGGGGCCTAAAATGCTGATATACAGGTGCTTTGCCATGAAGTTCTAGAGCAGTGCTCCTCACCTGGAAGAGGGAAATGGGTAATTATTTTTCTTTCTCCAGTTGGTGACACAAAACTTACTTTAAGCTGCCACGTCACATGGAGGACCGCAAAAAATGTTTGTTCTCCAGTTACATCAGAAAGTGCTCAAGAGTTCTGCCACTGTTACCTAGGAACAACTTTACTGTATCCAAAAAGTAGAGACACTGGTGTACTTTGAGATGATTATCAAAATCTGCAAAGCATCCTGGTCCGTGCTAATAAGAACTGCAGTCAGGTGCCAGATACAGACTTTTTCTGCAAGTACAATGACAGAAAGGGGAATACTAATGAATACTTTGGCACATATGAAGCCTTTTCTGGCTCATTTAGTACCCAAAGGACAGCAAGTCATAATTAAAGCCAATAATGGCAACTCCAGACAGTCATCCAAATATTTTCCCTGTGCCGTCAATACACCATTTTATATTATCTCACATCATACTTAAGCAGTGCGGAGCACACAGGCATCAGGAGAAAAACTTCCAGTATGACCAAGTACAACCAATAACTAACTCCAATTATGCCTAAGCAAAATTTGTTTATTGTGTTCACAAGGATTTGCTTTTATTACCCAAATATTTCTTAAGAAGACATTTTTTTCACCAAATAATTTCTGTCAGCTTTGAAATTGTTTTAATTTTTAAATACTTAATTCTTTGGAGCAGGGCCATGTATCCTTCATGAGAAGAGTGAGCATAATTTCTTCATGAGGTAAAGAACTTTGCTACGTAAAAGCCTTTTTACTACATTCTATACACACTAGTCAAAATGCTTGATAACTATAATGTCTCCAAATTAAAAACAAATGGTTTCATTAAGACTAGAATCAATGTTAATGATTTGATAAGACTGGAGTGTTTTGCTTGCAAAATTCCCAGCAACATCAACAGCAAAGTGGAGGCCAAATGAAATCTTCTGACTTTTTTTGATTCTGTGATAACTTTTACCAAATATTTAACTAGACCTCCTTGAGTCTCCCATCCCACTTAAAAAGCCTGGGTTTTTCCAAAGTCAGGAAAGATCCATCCAACCCAGCTGAAGGCAAATATTTTGTAATAAATTCTGACTCTCAGAATAGGTTTGCAAAATAAATATTCTTTCAGTACTTTCAGTTAACTGTCACTTCCCAGATCTCTCAGTTTGCAAATTACATGCAACTTTTCCAGCAATTATGAAAGGTTTATAATATCTTCCTACTCTGCTAACATGGTGTAAAAATAAACAAACAAAGGTCCTGGTCTTAATCTCTGATGTTCATTAGTATTGTCAGAACCAGGAGAACAAACATAATGATCTTATCTGTTAGTTCAGGAGCAAACTAAGCAGTTCATCAAACAAACACGACTATTGTCCTTTTAATAGGTGGCTACTGACACAGGAGTAATCATGAAACCGAAACACTCCAAGACTAAAAGGGCACCGTGTAATTCATCATTCATTCCAGGAGAGGACAAAAGGGTGTGTGGGTTCCTCGTTTCCCCTTACATGACCCGACTCTACCGGGCTCCCTGCTAGAAAGCAGTGAACTCTCAGAGTCCACTACACTTCCCTGCCTGTATAGAAGGGCTCAGGAGCAGACCTGAGCCTGCACACTGCAAGAAGACAGCTGCACCTTGTAAAGTAAATTTGTTCTGTTTAGAGACAAGAAAAAAATGATGGATTTCACTTTTTCTAAATAAATTTTTTTCCTGGGGCTATGCAGCTCTGCATCTCATTCTGCATAAGGAACAAATTCACAGTCTGGCCCTTTATCGATAAACAACATGAAAAATATGCAACTGGCATATATCATTAGCCTCTTTACTGCCTACAGACATCAGACATTCTGGTGGTGATGAACTGGTGAGCCAGATAGGAATCTCAGCACCAAATCCCAGGCCTGAGACTGATCCCATCTAATTGAAACAAAACTTCTACCGGCTTCAGAAGGAAAAAAAAACTAAGCCCCAGCTTTCTTTCTAAAACATGCCTATTTTTATACTGGAAGACTGTATTGTAAGTTTTGCTTTATACTTCAATTATTCGCGAGTTCTGGTTTTGAAGACTGAAGAAACTACTAAAAGGTAAAAGTAAGGGACAGGAACTCTATGAAAAGAGTCAAGTCCAGACTCTTAGCTCAAACTGAAATGAGTTCAGCAATGTACAATCATTGCTGCTCCTTTTAAATGCATGTGGTACTGCTGGCAAAGACAGCTTCAAAAAACATACATGTGTAAAGTGTGGTGCTAAATGTGCTCATGAGTAGGGATCGAACCCCAGAAATTGCCAGTGTTGTCCAAACCCCAGACTTCATTTTTTATTTAATGCAGTAGGATTTGTATGTGTGTTTAAAATGGTACTTTATATAGCACCATTTCCTTGCTCTTCTCTCTACTTGTAAAAAAATAAATAAATCTCGTCACCTGTTTTGAAGCCTTGAAAAGGGTGTATCCAGAAAACTAACTCAAATGAGAGAACGAGGGGTGTACATAGCTCACAGCAGAGACTGGCAGCCAAACCTCCTGTGTCAGCCAGGGGGAACACACCAACAGTCGAGCACTTCACGATAATATTTGCACAAGGCAATCAGTTTAATGAAGGATATAAAAAGCCCTGCATGATGAAGTGATTCCTGCAGAGACAAAGATGATTTACTGAGTGATAATTCACATCAGGTTGCCCCTATCTGATTTCATTAACTCCTGGTAATGGAGGGGGGGAACCCTCATGCTACAAGTGCATGAGGGCCTGTACACCTGATTTATTGTCTCAGCCACACTGTGAGACAGACAGAAACAAATGATAGTTTTTTTTCCATGGAATGTTGTTAGAGTGTGTGTACTAAGATATTTTTCTTCTACTAGTCTGGCACATCTGTACAACTTTGCTGCCATCTGCTGCCTTCTAAAGAAAAATAAATCACTCTCATTTAAAATTATTGCTAGATGTCAAAGTGGCAGAGTGCTGCTGCCAGCAGGGAGGCCTACCTTTAAAAGAGTTTTCTGTCTGGCCTGGGCTGGTTACTCAACATGCTGAGTAAGGAAGTGACCCAATTTTTTCATTCCTTCTGGGCTTCACTCAGAAAAAGAAGGAACAGCACAATACCTTGAGATGTTGAGGAGATGGAGAATGAAAACTGTTCTCTTCTTTCTGAGCAAACTCGGGGGTTACACTTTGCCCAACAGATGCCTGGATATTTCTTCTATCCTGATACCACTTTTGTCACCATGGGCTACCAAGAGAACAGTGAACATAGCAGTATTTTTTTTGTGAAAATAATGTTTCCGAGGTGTCTCATGAATAGATCAAAGGAGAACACTGTGTGTTACAGGAATTACCTATTCAAAGATGAGTAAAGAAGGCTGAAGTTAGAAAGACCAGTACTGCCTTTTCAGGAGAACTCATGACTGGAGAGATGTACACATGCTCTTCATTTCTAGACAGAGAGCTTTTAAAAGGCAGGAATCAGAATAGTGTGATGAATCAGACTGATCTCTTCCTCCCACCTACCTAAACATGGCATAAACAATTCACCACCTCAGCAGTAGTTAGGTGTGACCTGCCAGCTTCTGTGATCACAGAACTGAACTTGTTCCTCCAACTGTTACAAACAGAAGGGGATGTTTTCTGCAAGGACATTTTTACACTGGATTGAAATCACAGTTGCATGTATTCTGACATAATTATGTGAACTATATAGACTTAGTATAATACAAGTATTCTTATTTTAATAACCTGCTGCAAAATATTTTTATTATAAGACTTCATCCAACAACACTTACACGATAAAGAAGTAGTATATCTGGTGGGAGTGTCTTCAAATTCTACCTGAGGAAGCTAAAGACAGTAGAGATGACTTGTATAAGATTGTAAAAATCTCCTGATTTATGTGAAGGATTTTTAAAATTTCAATTTTAATCCTGCTGAGTAACTCAAACAGGCATTAAAAACAAGCCTTCCATGAAAATATCTCTTTTCATCTCTATGACTGTAGAGTTTCTTTAAAAAAATTATATATTGTTTTGACATCTTGCTAACATAAAGGAGCAAGTACAATGTAAGGCAGCTATTTGCATAAGAAAAACCTACTCTTTCTTTGCACAGCTAATTGATAATCTTTCTGATGATATTTTTCACTGTTGAATAACCCATAGTTGATAATTTAAGATCGAGCTTCTCTTTTTGCAATCATCCTTTCTTTTCTTTTGGCTGACAGCAGAAGCTTTGTCCAAAAGATACCCTTACTTGTTAAATCCTGTCTATCCTGCTGCTCTTGTTGAAGGTTGTGTGAAATTTGCTGTTTCTGGCTAAAACCTTATATGCTTACATATAACATTCAGCCCTCTATTCATAATGTATTTCAAACAAGTAGTTAAAATGGTACATATTTTATTTCCCTCTGGGTTGGAATCATTGCTGCTTAAATTTGCTCTCTACTGGATATGCAGCGATTCACTAGTTGGTTCATCTAGCCTACCCAGCTTACATATTACATACTCTCTTATGAACAGCTCTAAGTATGAGAATGGAAACACTATATGAATAGGGCACTCTTGGAGCATGGACCTTCAGCCAAGAAGTTCCTTCAACCTACATCTCTGCTTCCTTGCCTCAGGGCAGGCATCAGGCATGTTCCCAGGCCAGAAAAGCAGCTTCCCTCTGCCTAAATCTGTGATGTCCCAGGTAGGGCTGCAAATAAGGTGAAGTGCTGCAGTTAACTACTGCAGTTCAGGCAGAGGGGTGGGAGACAGGACCAGTGAACAGGCTGAACCACTATTACCCAAGAGATGAATGTACACATACAAACACAGAGCATGGAAGCACAGAAACAGGTACATGTAAACACACCTACCCAGCAAGGCAGACCATAGGACTGGTGGGAAAGGCTTGAGAAACTTAGACCTACTGTCGCCTACAGGGCATATCATTAGTAATAACCACACAACTGACAGATAGCAAAGAACAGGAATCCAAGCTATTGCCAGCCCTTTTCCACTAAAGGCTGTTTACTGGAGATCACTGGAGGCAGGCCCCTGTGTGAACAAGCCCAGTGAGAATCTAAAAAGCAGCACAAAGCAGCCAGGGTATCCTTGCTACAGTCTTAAAAGAAAGGCTTATGCAAAAACTAGTCTAAACAGTTCTTTACTGCACAAATATCTGCATGGGGATGTCAAATCTCAGTCAAATCACTATTCTGAAATAGTGAGAGATATATATATATATATATATGTATTATTGAAAAGGGATTCAAAATGGTATTTCAAATTCTGTTCCAGATGCAGTTTCAGTTCCCAGTTAGGAATCTATTCTGCTTTATGGTTAAAACCACAGCACTCTGGCCCTACATAAAACCTTGTTCCACCTCCACCTGGAGTTCAGCACACAGTTCTGACCTCTACATCACAAGAACAGTGGGTCTACAAAGGGCAAAGAGCAACAGAAAGGGTCAAGGGGACGGAGTGGCCGATTTCTGAGGAGAGACTAAAAAGTCTGGAACTCTTCCATTTGGAGAGGTGAAGGCTGAGGATTGGTTTAGGTCTACAGAATTATTAAGGTGGTGGATAAGGGGAATGCAGAAGTGTTAGTCATCAAATCCTGCAATAGTACAACTGGGGCAGGGGGGTGCTCACTGAAACTAGCAGGGAAGTGGTTTAAAATGGATAAAATACTTTTTTTACACAGCAGTTAGTGGATTCCTGGAATTTCTTGTCCCGAGAGGCTGTGGAGGTAGGTGGCATCAGCCATTCCAAACAAAAGAAAAAAAAAAAGAGAAGATATTTCAGGTAACAGTATCAAAAGAGATACTATGGGGAATAGGCAGAGGTGTGCTCTCGAAAATCCTTCATCCAATAATGCTGGGAGAGTATGAGGACAATAGAGCACAGGAAGTGGCCACGTTCATACGATGTCCATAAACAGCATTTCCTTTCACTGCAGGAGACAGTGGTGGCAGCACATTGTCCTCGAGCTCTAACCTGTCAGATATTTTTATTGTTATTATGAATGAAGCTTCTGTGGTCACCAGAATCCCCTCCATGCAAGAAAAGCCTCTCCATTGTGCTATACTGGGAATGTCAATGGTGCTGTGGCAGATGACTGGGAAGCTGGCTAATGAGAGCATACAGGTACAGAAACACACATCGATGCAGGAAGAGATAACCAACAGGACTGTTTGACCTCTGTGTCCACACACCCTCCAGCAGCAGCTTGAAATTCTCTAGGACCATAAGGTTAGAACAGAGTTAACCCTTCTCTCGGAGGCTTTGCAAAGTAGATGACAAAAGAGAAAGACTCACTAAATCTCAGGACATGAGACAGAACAACTCACATTGAAGGACCAGTAATTGTAACGACTGTCACAAATAGCTGAGAGGGTTATAGAAACAACTGACCAGTTTAACTACTTCAAGGATACCACTGAGGGGACTAAAACATTAATGGGAATTATTTTAACCATGTTCTGCTTTCTCCTAATTGCTCCTTGTTTAGGTACAGTGTTTGAAAGCTTTTCTCCCTGTCAACCACTGCAGCAAGAGAGAAATCACGTCTTTCAACTTCAGTTAAGAACAGCAGAGGTCTGTGATGTGCTCTAGGAGTATAATTGAACTGAACGATGTTCAATGAAAGAAAAATGCAGAGGTAAGAAGCCTTTGCTTTCCCCTGTCACTTATATTTTAAGTCATAAGTTTTCTGTTGATTAAGGAGTTTTGCTTTTACCCCGCTTTCTCACCAGCCTCTCTGCTGACGAAGGAGGAATAAGGAAAGTGTTGACCTTTCTCTGTATGTTCCAGTTAATAAATACAAATAACACTTTCTTGTATCTGTGCCCAGTTTGGATAAAACACAGTCCGATAGATACTGTATCCCAGATGTTACATTTGATAATTAGGCAGCTTTAAAATGTAACATAGCTGAAATGTTATTAAAAACACTAAAATAAAATTAAACCTTCATCCCTGTCTTTTTTTTTTTTTTTTTAAATGCAGGAAAACACACGTTTTGCTTGAAAAGATCAGTTTAAATTAGTGGCTTAAATATTTAGAGGAAGGTAACTTTCAATTCTAGCTTGTCTGTGTTAAACACTTTGCAATAAACTGCTCAGCAGTTGCTTATCATAGGCAAAACAGTCAGATGGTAAGCTCTGCTGCTTTTGTGTATTCTAATGCACTTCTAGTATGATCCAGAAAATCCAGGCTAGAGGTAATATATATAATCACATGACTTGTTATCTTAAATGGTTTCATATGTGGTATTTGCTCTAGTTATTTGACATGACTCAAGTTGACCTCATTGTTTGTATGCTTGAAAGAGAACAATTATGCAACTGCTAAATGGTATGGAAGACAGCAATGCCATACAAGACAGAAAAGAAAGTAGGAATGTGATGTCTACCAAACTGTCAGAATGTTTTACACCAACCTGATAAGTATGTTTTCTTTGTACAGTCTTATACTGCAGCACGGTGACAAAGCTAACAGCCACGCTGGTAAATCTGGGTTAATCAAGACATCTTGTAGTTCTTGGAGTCATTCGGAACTCCAGTTTTTGTGGTTCTCACATCAGAACCTGGATATTTTCAGAGAAGTTCTATGTCAGAATAAGAAAAAATAAAGAAAGCAGACAATAGTGGCACTAAAAATAGCATCTTATGACAATGCTGTCAAAGGATAACATACATAAACTGAGGAATATGTGTCTCCAGTTTAAAATCTTGTCCATGCTTAATGTGAGTTTGGCAACACCTCAAGGAAGGATGTTGAAGCAAGTACATCTTCAGTTTTACCAGTGGTTTATAAAAATCACTGATGAAATAACATAGCATTAACTAAAGCCAAACAAGACACAAATACTATAGCTTTCTTATTGGTACTGATCTTCTTGCAGCACAATGTGTGTTAACAAGTCAGACAATGAAGGATGGGAGAGGCACAGAAAATTCACTGGTATCTATGTAATACGATTTTGAAGTTCTTTACTTAGTTTTCCTGGCACCTATTTCAAGTTTTTGTAAGTGAAAACATGTAGTATCTTCTGAAACTGCAAGGCATCCTCTGAAAACTATTTTCCTAGATTTCAAGCCACCTTGATGTCTTTACAGAAGCTTTTGTTGAGCAGACAGAGGTTACAAGACAAAGACATTCTATTGTTCTGAATCCTCTGACTCCAATCTCATCTTATCAAACACCAGGAGCTAGTGAGTGACTGACTGGACAACACCCCTCTGAACCAGCACAGCAGGCAGTGTGCTAATGCTTCAGAAGGGTGAGCACTTTCTGCTGATTTCATAATGAACCAATTTAATATGGGTGGCAACGGGCTGCTGGAGGTACTTTCAGACAACATTAGACTGTGCCATAATTAGAGTTTATTAGGCATTCTGTACTGACTCCAGCCCACACCTGAGGCACTGCACACTGTATTCCCTAGTTCTTCCTCCTATTTCAGTTTATTTCAGTATTTTCCATTCCCTGTCCTACAGGTTTCTCGGGATGTTACGTATGTGCTCCAGAAAGTGCTCCAGGGAAATACGGGAGAAAGGCAACTTCAGAAAAAAACAGTAAATATCCTTGGTTGTCACACAAATGGGTGACATTCAGCACAATACGTATTGGTTTACTACCTAGCATAATAAGCTTTCCATGTCCTACCAGTAGAATTGTTGACCCACACTGAAAGGACAGGAGCCTAGAGAATACAACAGTGTTCTTCTGGAGCATGGAGGCCACTGCTGCCAGCTCGGAGGGAGGCTGGCACTGTCACCCCAGGATTTCCCGGGATGCTTGACAACATGGTCTTGCCTCCAGATACTGTGTTTCTTTCAATATGGGAGTAGGAAGATCAGTTTTAATTAGTGTGACTTTAAAGCTGACCAAAGCAAATACCAATTACTGTCAGTCAGTGTAGTGATTACAGCTACCTCAGACACATTGCAACAGAAGAGTGGTTGCTTTGTTTATGTGTTAGAAGTGGATGGCAAAGGAAAGCAAACATGATGATTTAACTCACAGCCTTGGAATCAAGAGAAGAAAATTCTTTTTGCTTACCATGACACATTCAGTGTTCTGTATTACTTGGGACTTCTCTCAAACGTGTAGTGTTACAGACACAAGAAAGAAAAGTGTTACAATAAGTGTTAAAGGCAGATCAGAGTGCTTTTGTCCCCTAAATAGCTGGGATGGAACTGTACCAAACTGCAGTTTGCAGGCCTGGCATAGCCTTAGAGCCTTCTGTGCAGTAACTGTGCTCAGTTACATCCCTCACAGCTGCTCTTTCCTAGTCTGAAAGTGATACCGCACTTTGGAACCAAAGCATTTCCCACTGAGCCTGAAAGCCCCCATTGGTACCCTGAGGTGGTACTGCCTGACAGTGTTACCCTGAGCCAGAAGGCAACAATGTTCCCAGACACACTCCAACAGCATTCAGCCTCTTAGGGCTCTTGCTGTGTAGCAGAGATGAGGGGAGCATCAACATTTCTGCCCATTTGTAGCACTTACCAGCCCAGGTGTCCCCTCCCAAGTTCCCCACTATGCCAGGATCCATTCTTTGTTACAGGTTTCAGACTTCTTACCCCAAGCAGAATGCCTTGAGAAGGGAATGGGTTTCCCGCGTGTGTCTAGGTCATTGTGACCTACCCTCTTTCCTGTAATATTGTCAGACGACTGGCCAACTGCCAACGTGCTCAACGAATTTAAAATGCCATTAGAAAGATTACGGGATGTGTTCGGTTCAGATTTCCTCCAACTCAAACCATTGTGAAAATGCCTGGAATACCTAAATATTGCTTGCACTGTGCAGAGGCAGAGTAAGAGTTTTGTTTCTGTTGACTCCTCACTGAAAAGCTCATCCTGTATCTAAGTTCTTTTCATCCGTGTCTAACATGGAATATTTTTGAAACAGTATTTAGCTAGAAAGGGAAGCTGACATAAAAGTGTATGCCAACTTTCCAAACGCTGAATTCCAGTTACCAATGACTCTTCTGCCTCACCGTCACCTATGAGGAATGTGGCTACACAGATAACCTAGAAATGGGTATATTAGTCTGCAGTACAGCTGCACTTGGCTAAGTATTTAAGCAATTACAGAACTAGAGAGCTGAGCCTGTATGATGGCACAGTCTGTGAGCTTGTGGGGACATCTCTTCGCCCTGACTTGTCTCTTTTAGCAAAACCTTTCTCTTCCTGGGCTTGGTGACAGATTGGGGTTTTTTCCTGTACTACTGTGCACCTGATACTCATTTTGTAAAGCAGTAGGACTCACTGGGCAAGGAATAGTTACCACTAATCACATTAAGGTAAGAACAGGAAACAAGGATACTCTGGGGAGTCTGGGAGGCAAGTGGAGGCAAAGAGGCTACACCTTCACTGATTAGATCATCTCCTCCCAGGAGCAATCCCTGGCCCCTGAGCCAAGCAGTTCTGTGTTGTTGATGCCCACTCTGCTACATTGCCATGCAGAGCTGTTGCCTATGTCTGTGCTGACAGCTGAGGTGTGGTTGGACACTTGGGACCATCTGGACTAAAACCAGCCAGGGTTCAGTCTCTAAATGAGAACATGGTAGAGAACATGGAGACTCTATAACAAAAGAGTGAGGAGGGTCAAAAACCTGAGGAGTGAACACTGGGAGCAGATAGGCAAGGAGAATGAGACAGGACAGACATAACAGATTAGAGAACATGTCAGTTCTGAGGGGAGAGACTTGGGAATTCACTGCTCTGTGTTGTGTAGACTTCTACAGTCACACAGGTTCCTTGTGCAATAAAAGATATCCAGAGAAAAAAAGTGCAAATAATAGCATACACTATATTCCTAATCCAGAAGAGCTAACAAGTAGGAGATGATATATATGGTTAAAGATACCTTTTATTGATAACAAGAATTAACTAAATGTATCTAAGAAGATAAAAAAATGTACAGGATCCCAGAATATAACAATGCTTAGTATTAAACTTATTTAGATGTGGCCTTCTCTGTAAATTTGTGGAATGTTCAGCTAGAGACATAAATGTCCATCTTCATTTGTTTACTGTTTAAGAACAGTATCTGTGCCCCTAAATGGATTTCCAAAGAACATAGTTGCTCAGAACTAACCTTTGAAAATTCTAAATGTAATCTGCACGTGTATGCCAGTGTTTAGGTGTTACTGTTTAGCTTTGGAAAAAGCTGGCTGGAAGTTTAAGAGAATGGGAAATGCATCAAGTTAGAATCTTTCTCCTATTACCTCTTGTAGGAATCTGTAGTTCTTGGTGAACTCATGTTTTTCTTCAGAAAATCTGCAAATAATTTTCAAGGAAACAAAAACCACAATGTTAAGGTTCCAGGACTATCTCTTTCTATCATTTTGGTTATTTTTCCTCTATATACAAATCTTTAAAAATACGTGTGTCTGTACATATGTATATCTGGTTAAAGAGGTTAGGTGGTGCATCCAGATATGCCCTTGCTTGGAGCAAATTCAAAATGCCTTGAAAGGCAAAGTGGTAGAGAGAAATAACAATTCATAAAGATTGTTATATATTACAACAGAATATTATTTTTTAAAGTTATAGGCTTATGGTTTACCTTGCTGAATTCAACACAATTAACAAATTGGAGCTCAGTTTATCTCCCACAGTCTTCAGTTTTTCTCCAGAAAAGTACATTTTCCCTCCCCATGTTTCTCTTTTGTTCTTCAGGTGGCATTTGATGGACCCCTTGCCTGGTTTTTTGTTACTAGAAGCAACTGTTAAAAATACAGATAATAGAGAGAAAGACTTCCTGGTCTCACTGCAGTCTCAAGGCACACTTTAGCCTCGATCAGCTATGTCAGGGAAGGAGCAAAGCCTTCATCTTGAGAGCTGTATTCCCTGCTCCCCTTGTCACTGGCCCCTGGAAAAACCCCATGGCTGATACTCTTTTCTTCAGGCAGCATCACAGTTTGTCTCACTGCATTTTGCCAGGATGGACATTTCACTGAAGCAGTAAGGAGAAAAATCTACTGCTTACAAGCACCTTTCAATGACATGTTTTCAAAAAGGGAAAAAAATATCAGAGAGGACATGGGTTTTCAGGGGCTGCCAGGCAAGAGAAACCACCCCCTTCCTGTGGCCCTGGTCACTGCTTCTGAAAGCTCTGCAGGAAATGATGAGACCAAAACCAATTTCTTCTGGCAGAGAGCAGTTAACCTTTGGAAACCTAAGCTGTATGTTACAGCAGAGGCTTTGACTAATAGGGTACTGTGAGGGAGTCTTTGTGAATGCAGAGACAATGCAGTCAGTTAACTGTCTTCAACAACAACATTGACAGACTCTTCTTGGCCACATAATAAAAGTGCCCCCTGGGCTGCTGGAGCAGCAGCCCAGCTCTCGCTGTCCTTCCTCGAGCTGCAGTTATGTAGCTTCCCCTAGTCAGTGCTTCTGGCAAGGAAACTGTTACTCTTGCAAGAGTGGAAATGGGAAAACCTGCATTTCTCCAAACTTGTCTGCATACCCCGGAGTCAGGAGGACTCTTCTAACAGACTGCCAGCTGGCCCAAGAATAATGAAGTTCCAAGGTTTAAACAGTGGTCTGCTCTGGCCATTCTTGACGTAAAAAGATACTTTTACTCCCCTCCAGCTCAGCCCTTTCATTCTTGGGCTTCTACGGCTTAAAACCAGAAAACAAACAGCATCCCTTCCCCCACTTCAGAAGAACACTTCTTCCTGCTTTTCTTGGCCAAGTGCTTCTTTCATACTCAGCGGGTATCCTTGGGATATCTCCCAAGGCTGGCTCTGCACGATGGCCCAGTACCAAGAAGTGTGGCTGTCCAGTGCCTCAAGAGAGGCACATGACCTCGAGTGGCTTCACTTTATAACTGCTGTCTCTTAGATAGTATGTGAACTCAAATTGGTCTCCAAGACTCATAACTACACCAAAACCTCCTGAAAAGAGCAGACACTTTCACTGGCCTCGGTTCCCTTTCTGAAGGTTCCAAGATGTAGAGCCCATTTTCTTTGTTTTTCATTCACGCAATAACAGGAAATCCCAGAGAGCAGAACAAGAGATTCCACTGTTTCCCAGAATGGGTAACACCTTGATGGTTAATCTGTCTTAGGGCAAAATCAACTCCAAAACCCCAAAGAATGACCCCCCTCATTCAGCTGTATGATCTTATGATTAAACAGCAACTGCAAACTTGCATTGACCTCAGTGGAGCCAAGACTTCATCCCAAAGAAATTATCAGAGCAGATGACTGTCCACCACTGTGCTGGAGATCAGTGAGCCACAGCCTCAAATTATTTCTAGGAGTTTGAAATCAGAGATTACTTGCCACAAACACCTTCTAAGTAACACTACAGTGTTCTAAGGTAGTTGATGTCCTTCAGAGTAATTGATTAGGTTCACAGTGTAGTTAATTGCTGGATCATACTGGTATTTAAATGTAAATACCTTAGCACTATTTCAAAAGCTAGCAACATGATATTTGAAATCACATAATTCCTAAGTATTAGGGAAGCATATGCTGGTAGCTCTTCCAACTTCTGACCAACAACTGAATAGTTTGGCAAATGTCCTTCAGACACAGAGGACAAACACAGCCTTTGGACAAGAATACACTTCCATTTCTGAGCCATGTCACAGTCTTCACAAGGATAAAAATGCATCCAACTTAAATAAACTTCACCACAACATTTCCATAACATCTGTCCAGAAGTGTGGTGAGTTGACCTTGGCTGGCCAGCAGGTACCCGCCAATCTGTCCTATCACTCCACTCCTCAGCAGCACGGGGGGGAGAGGGGGACAAAAGTATTTTTTATGAATCTCAACAGAGGACTTAATTCTTCCAAAGACTTGGGACGTGAATAATGCCTCTCTGTAATAGAGCAATGGTGACAGTGATTCTTAGACTCTCTACAACATACACTGGCATTTAAAAAGCAGTGGACAAATGCTGAACTCATGCTATTCACCTGCTAGTTCAAAGTGAAACAGACTACCAGATCACCCTCAGATAGAATGTAAGAGATACACAACTGGGCTACTGCAACTCAGCTTATATCACTATCTGAACGTAAACACAAAGTAGGTCAAAATTGGTTTAAGCTTTTAAAAAAAGAAGTTTTGCAATATTTTAACCCCATAACCTAAAGGTATCCATCTATAACTGAAGTTTTATAATTAGACTAACTCTAGTTTTTACATTTTGTTAAGCCTTAGTTTATTTAATGATGGCAAAACCCCACCACAATTAGGATGATCACTTTGTAATCTGCCCTGAACAAAGTAGTAGCATGGTGTTGCCTGGGTGCCCAAAATAAGAAAACTGCTCCAGCCTTGCATCAGATGAAACCGAAGTCTCTTTAGTGCAATGATCACAGCAAATGTCTGGGGAAAGTGAACCAAAGCCTCCTTTGTAGTTCTGCAGACCCTGCTTTACTTCTCTTACATGTAGTATTAAGCTCAACAGAGAAACAAAGGGGACGCTTTATGCTCACTTACATCTTCATGTAGGGCCATGATGTCA
Source organism: Actenoides hombroni (assembly GCA_024336885.1). Classification (NCBI taxonomy): domain Eukaryota; kingdom Metazoa; phylum Chordata; class Aves; order Coraciiformes; family Alcedinidae; genus Actenoides; species Actenoides hombroni. The sequence continues at coordinate 5,326,955 of WUAM01000332.1, forward strand.
GACCTTAAAGGACAGATAATTAATTGACAGACAAACCATCAAGACATCAAAGAAATGGTTACTTCTTAACAGTTTTTGCATAATTAACAAGGCAGGTTGGGAATGAGAACCCACATCTCCCACTGCCCATCCTAAGGGCCTAAACAGAAGAGCTACCTTACCATTCATTTACATAATAGATTAAACTCTGAATCTCTCTTTAACCAAAATTTAGAATCAGATAGGTTATTTGGAAATATGAGGAGAACTGGGGATCTGATTGATCCCCCATTGGTATTGGGAAGTACACAACATCCTGCAAAGTTATGAAATAGCTGCTGATTTCTATTTGGTTTAAGATTAGGCAACACATGTGCTTCATACTCCAACTTACTAAAAGCCCAGTAAGTTCCCTGCGAGTTATGTAAGAATAATTTTGAAGTATTTCACAAAAGAAATTATTTTCCATTAAAGAAACTGGGCCAATTCTAAATGCCTTCATATGTTAGCCAGCTAAAAATATTTTATCATAGGAACCACAAAATTTATCTCAAATGGTCAGGAATTCATCATTGCTTCTTCAGTCAAGCACATCATTCCCAATAATTCCACACTAATTAAACGTACTATTAATTTTCATAATAAAAAAGTACATACTTGGAACTAAACTATAATTACATTGTGTTCTTCAGCATTTTATTGAAGGTGGGCTACTTTATAAGCTTTCATTGATCATGAGGCTATTTTAGCTTAGTTTTCCCACCACATAGAAATGTACCTGGGTTGTTTTTTTTTTCCTATTCAGATGTTGAAGTCACAGGAATTAACCTTCCACAGTCATATTCAAAGGGGGCTTACTCACATCTGCAGCCAGAGAAGTGACTGCAGCTATTCCCAGTGCCATCCCACATGGTCTGGCCCAACCCAGCCATAGGGATTATGGCTTCACGAGTAGGAATGGCCGAATTAAATGCACATCCACTCCTTCAGCAGCCTCCAATAGAAGACTCATCCTTTCAAAGATAAAACCAGAAGCAGCTCTCACTGATACACCCATCTGCAGCTGAAGTAAAGAACACTACTGCCATTAATCCCTTTCTGCTCCAAGAGAGGAAATGCATGTGAATGGGCCAGCTCTCTCAAGAGTGTTTAGAAGTGACCTGGGGGATTCTGGCAACTGAGATAACCTACAAAATACTATCACTGTTTGTGACAGCAGATAAGCACCAGCAACTGAATTTATAGTCCTGTCTCCAGCCTCTATGTTTCTCTTGGATCCCCCACATCTCCAAATTCCTGTTAGCACCAACTCAAAATGCCTCCTCCTCAGTGATGTTACTTTCTGAGTTATTCTTGCTGCTCTCCTGGCAGCCTTGTCATCCTCTGCAGCTGGTTCCCTTTCCCTCTGCTCCAGAGTCAGTACCCAGGTCAACCCTTTTCTTGTTGAATGGAGCTTGCAAACTCCCTACATCACACTGTGACAACTACATCCACTTAGGACCACGAGTCAGGTACATCCCAAAATACACAGTACTAGTATTGCCTCGTGCATCAGATACATCCCTCCTGAAGTGCAAGAGCGAGTGACTTAATTGATTCCATTTTAATTTGGAATTCTCTTTCTAATCTAATTTTCGAATGGTCATATTACAAAAAATAACCAAAGATAGAACTGGTTTTATGCAATGGTGTAAGTTTGCTTCCCTCCCCTAAATATCCTAGTCATTTCATTGGCATTAGTTGCATAAAGCAAGCTGGATTTAGATCAAGTTCTCCTTTCTGTGCATTTTTAGCTTTAAATTGGGTATTTTGTATTTTTTCCAGCGGGTACGAATATAAAAGATGACAAAAAGAGCCACTGAAGGTGCTTCAACAAGATCAACGAGATGGCAGGTAAATGTTGAGTTTCCTGGGAGGAGCTTCCTGTGAGGTGGTCAGCTGAGGAACTGTTTCCCAGAGGACTGAGCAGAGGGGTCTGTTCCTGGGGTTTTTAAGTAACCTCACTGCAGGAGCATGAGGCCAAACGGGTCTCAGCAGCTAGGGCAGCAAATTACACATTTTTTTGAGTAAAGTTCTAGCATATTCTGTTCTTTTTATCAAGTGCTATTTGCTCTCTTGGTTTCCATCTAGTTAATTTTATTTGAAGATAAATAAAATGTTCCATGTTGTTTTGTTTGTCTCGCCATAGTTGTGCAATTGATCTGCTTGCTAAAATGCTGTTGTGTTCAGGTATCGGCGAGATGTGGGCTGCGTTGCTTCAGACAGAAGGGGTACTCCTCACCATCTCCTGATGTGGTTTGGGTTACAAAGAAAAAGAATTTTAGGGGGATAAGATGACTCAAGAGGCCTATTCTAGTTTTAGTTTTCACTTCTTGTTTATTTTGTAATGCATTCTCTCCTACGATTAGATACTTAACTGAATTTGGACCTACAGTTAGCATTCATGAACCTGATTCCATTTACATTCTCTGGTGAGATCTGTGTTCTGCTGTGGTTCACAGAGTTCTGTGGGTATGAAAGCAGCTGGAGAGAGAAGAGTTGTCTCACAGGAGCTGAAAGAAGAAAAATGCCCAAATCTCATCAAAACCCTATGAGAGGTAAGTCCCAGCTTTTGGTCCTGCTTGCTTATTTTTTTTTTTTGTCTTTTATTCCTTCATAAAGGAATTTGTGGCCCCTTGGGGGAAGCAGAAGGATTCAGATATGACCTCTACTTCCCAAAGTGATGATGACCTGAATTTGGGAAGACACGCAGAGGAAGAGCAACTGAATACCTGCCTTGTTCTTATGCGGGTTATGTAAGCACCTGTCAGCTTTGCTTTAGCACTATGATACATCCTATCTATATAACAATGTTGTTCAATGCCTGTGTGACCAGCTCACTGTGTTTTATCATAAAACACTTTGATATTAATCTAAAGCCAGAGTATAACTCAATAAACAATGTAAAGTTGACAAACATTTTCACTTGCAGAAGTATTCACTGGAGGATGGAAACCAATGTGAAACCCTTTGGCAGGACCTTCCCTAAGTGATTCTGCAGGACAAAGGAATTTAAAAAAAAAAAAAAGAAAATGAGTACACAGAACAGTTCAAATCTTGCAGATACATCAAATGGATCCACACAGAACTTGGGGATGTACTGCTGTGTAGAATCCCTGTACCTGAGTTTAGGAAGCATGTATCAGCGGCTTGTGATTTGCTCAGCAAATAACAACTGAGCTGCTATTTTTTAAGAGAGATTTTCCCTATGCTGAGGACACTACGTGGTCATCTTAGCACTGGCCCTACCAGCACTTCTGCAGGGCTGGTGGAGGCTGTGCTACTCTCCAACAAACCCAGAGTGATTAGTGGAAGGGATCACTGCTTCTGTTGGGCAAAAGAGTCACTAGATACCTAAGTCCTCTGTTCTGCTCCCTCTGGGACCATCTCCTTCCTTCATCATTCCCTCCAAATGATTATTTTTCTCTTCAAGGACTGAATTGTGGCACCCTGCCTGTGTCCTTGTTAAGATCTCAGCTACAAAAATGCTTTTGCTTAAGAAAATAACATCATGGGAAAGGCCATGGCAACACAAACACTTGTTTTGCCAGAACACATTTATACTGGATGGGTGGGTAGTTCAGATGGCCATGAACACTTAATAAAGCTCATTTTTCTAGTAATTCCCCACGGCACTTTCTTCAAAAAAACTATTATAGAGAGACAGGCATTTCAGTGGAAACTGCCAGACTCAAACAAATATGATTACCTTCTTTTCATATTTTTTTCCTGTCACCTTAGCAATCTAGAGAAGGCAATTTCTAGTCTAAATAAATTGGATCACATCATGCCTTTTCAACCCCTCAGTCTTTTCTAAGTTTTATTTTTGCATCCAACAGCCTGTAACACATTTACATTCCTACATTCTTCTCTCTGTTTTGTTGGGTACACAGTATTCCTTTTTTTTTTTTTTCCCTTTCCCTTTGGTAACATAATCATTCTGCATTTTTCCAGATTTGGACAAACAGAAATGCTTTCAGCCTCCAGTTAGTGTTTAAACAACAACAACAACAAAAAAGTGCCTCTGGCCTTCAGGCATGAATTTAAAACACTCAACTAGACGTAGAAAGAAGCAATATGAAATGAAGGATGAGGAAGTCAAAGCTGTCTAAGAACTGTCACAGATTCAGAGAATTTAAGGTCAGGGTGCACCAACAGATCTCTTAGTTTGACTCCTGCTTTTCAAGGCCTTTATATTTTACCCATGTATTACCAGATTGACACCCACAACTCTGTTCAGCTGAAGTATTGCTTCCAGAACAGCACACTGCTTTGAAGTGAGAACATCAAGAGGTAGAAAATCAACGACTTCACCAATACTCATCAATCCTACACACTGTTAAAAAGCGTGCCAAACTTCTCATTTGAATTTGCTGGCTTCACCTTACTGCCTTGGTTCTCCTTTTTCCCCTCTTTCTACAATATTAAAGAGCCCTTATGTCCCTGATAATTTCACACAGAGAAACTATTTGTGAACTCCCTTGGTCCATAGATCTGTTCAAACTGCATCAATATATGCTCCCCAAACTTCTGTGCTGCATTTTATTCCACTTGTAGCACTAAGCTTTTGTTAGTAGGCTACAGCATTACCTCTTCCATCAGCCTCCACAATATACAGATTTCCTGGACACAGGTTCTCTGTTCCCACTTCAGAGTAATAGACCCAACAACTAATCTGTCTCCAGTTCACAGAATCCCAAGGGAACCCCAAGGCACTCACCGTAAAACCATAGTTGGAATTACATCTTACAGCTTAGGAAGTACTGCAGGTAGAAGGTATACACACTATGACACAGAGTGCATGCATTTTTAAAACAGCACTGCTCTTCATTTGGCTAATCCAGGAAATGCAAGGTGTATTTTCTTGACACACCCTAAATCACAGTAGATAGCATATCATCTGGAGTTGTCTAGAACCCTTCCCTGAAAGCTCCAGCCTCTCCTGTGCAGCTCACTTCCTCAGATCTCACCGCTTGCAGCAAACTCAGACCTCCTCTCCCATGTTTTCTGTTCCACCCTATATAAAATCCTTCCATCTCTTCCTCTAGTGCATGTGCTTGAGCCTTTTCCACTTTATATAGCCATTTATACCCTACCTTCTTTGTTGTTGGTTTGTTGTGGTTTTTTGTTGTTGAAGTTTCATTACCCTGCAGAAACATTTGGAGTAAAAGGTTCATCAAACCTCTTTGAATAACTGTTGGCCAAATAATAAGATTTAAAACAAAGGACTCCCTTTTCTTCCTGATCTCAGAGAGAAAGGCTTTCTTAGCAAATGTGGATACACAGGCATCAGAACCACACCTAAACATAAAAAAAAGCACAAGTTTCCATCACATAGATACACAGGTAACATTCCCTCAATTATCACAACTGCAATTAATTACACTTTTTGATCAAGCTCATCTTTTCTCAGCTCCTGAATTATGAAAAGAAAAGCAGCAACACTTCTGTCAGATCACTTTAACACCTGACCCTGCAAGGATGTGCAAAACCCCTCTGTGAACCGGGTGGTAATTGGAGAGGCTCGGGGCACTGCAGCTCAGACAGGATCTGAGGGCAGGTCTGGCAGAGCTGGCTCTGCTCCCCTGTTCTGCCCTGACCGGCTCTTGCTGCCCAGTGTGGGTCCTTGTCATTTCAGCTGCTCCACAGCTCCTGCCGTATGTCTGGAACCAACGTGCTTCCCTTCCACCTGGCACCGTCTGCTAGAAAGACAGAAGTGTCTGCCACAGGGAGGGAAACAAACAGCGAGTGATCTTGTACTGCTCAAAACAGACAGAAAAACCCCCGATCTTTTAAAAGATGCTCAGACTGCAATGTCACAGAGTCGGGTTTTGACATACTGTGAATAAATGGAGCAGGTAATGAAAGGCTGGCAGATCTAACAGGGACATGCAGTGGAGAAAAGATTGCCTTGGCATTGGGACCTACGTGAGGGATGTGCAGAGTCACTCTGCAGGGAAGGCCAAATTCCATGTTTAATGACTGCTCCTCTAAATTTAGGCCTAAGTGATACACTCAGCTGAGATCAAGATGCACACTGGTATCAGTGGGCTACTGACATTGAGATCAGGGGGATATACTGTCCTTTTGTACTGTGGTAGCTAACTCAGCCCTACTCCCATGATAGTTTCTCAGCTGAGGAAACATTCCCATCTTGACTTTCCCTGTTATTTCTGCATTTTTCTTCTTTCCGGTTTTCCTTTTGCTGCTATTAATTCCCTTTCAGTCCCCTTTTTTGTCTTTTTCTTCTCCTGCCCAAGTTTTCCTCCCAGTAATAATTCCTCTTTCTTCTCAAGCTTAATTCTGATTGCCTCTAATCACAAAGTTTTCCTAAGCATTCCAAGTCATGCCATTAGATTGCAGAGTTAAGACGAAGACAGCTAACATCATTCAGAATGTTATTTCAAGTTGCCTATTCGTAGAGTTCTGAAGAAAATGCTGCAAAATTTTACAAGGAGCTCATGTTTAGAATATTGTAATGGAGTTTTTTCTCTCCAGGGAAAGTGATGGGTGTAACCACTGTAGCATAAGCTATTCCACAACAGTTCCTCTTAACTAGTTGCAGCTTTTAGAAGAGATCAGAAACAGCTTATGCCATGAGAGTTATATCAGCCAATTTCCTTGTGTAGACAAAAGATTTGTGAACAGGATGGCTTGGCACATGTTCAGCTTTCAGGTAAATGTAAATTGTGGAGGGAGTGGATACCTCATGGGTTTGTGCAGTGGGTTAGCTGGGGACAATGGAAACACCCCACAGACTGATAGGTCTCATCTTGTCTCTGTTTTCTATGAACCACATTGCTGGCTCTTCCCTGTCCCTAGTTGTATTATGATCTTTCAGCTCTTTGTTCTAATGATTAAAGAAGACTAACACGTTTTTGAGGTCATAGTGATAATATGATAGTCCCTTTGAAGGGGTTCAGTAAAGGGAATACTGGAGTAATGCACTGTGATATTATCAGAACCTTTACTTTTACTTTTGGCAATGCTATCACCACAGAAAATCTTAACTGTTAGTTTTCAAAAACTTTAAATACATGGCAGAAAAAATCACCACTGATAACAAAATGGGTTTATAAAGTACAAGACTCAGTTTCCTTTCTTGAGCACATCAGGCAGTTACTAAAAGGAGTACCATTAAGTGATTCCTTTAAAGAACAGCATTCTTATTACAAAGTCCTTCCTAAGATAACCATCCAGAAGTAGCTCCCAAAATAATTAATATAATTCTGCCTCACTTTTAAATTCATGATAAGCAATTGATTTTTTAACAGTTACTATTGGCCATGTGAGATTCAACTCGTGAGAATGATTGACTTCAGAATTCCTAGGCAGTTGTGTGCAGATCAAAAGAAAACTTTTTTTTGACAGTGTTTGCTTCTTCTCATGGATTATAAAGGATCTTAGCACACTAGCTTAGATTTACACAACTAATGTTCAAACATCTAAAGGTAGGTCAGATAACTTCCCATGCCCAAAGCCTGTCCTACCTTTGAATTACACATATGCTTGACTGCTAAATGGACATTAGGATTTAAACAAATCACTGTATGCTGCCTAAGAAAACCATACTATTAGACCAGACTTGGACAGGGAAAAAAAAAAAACAGAAAAAAAAAGAGAATTATTACTGGACAATGATTTCTGACATGGACCCGGAAAGACGTGGTTTGGCTGAGAAAGAGCAGTGGCTCTTGCTCGTGTGACTCCTGTTGTCCTCTGTCCTACATCTCCCATGGCAGCAGAAGCTGTTAGGTTGGCTCAGTTGTGGTCCCAGCTCTGCTTTAATCCCATTCTTTTTTCCAAAGGGCAGCAAAAGTCTATTTTGCTTGTTTCTTGAGTAGTCTGCACTCACCTTCAGTTATATTAGGAGAACAAAGCCAGCCCAACTATTTAGACAGTAACTATAAAAATCATGCTTCTTTTCCTCTAGAAGTTACCCAAAGAGGAAGAAAATGACAACATGAATATGTAATAAGGGAAACGACTGTGGCTGACAAATGTTTAGCAATTATATCTATGCTCACCATGAGAAATGATGAGAAAAAACCCAGTGTAAATGGTGTGCCAGCCTGTTGTGTTCATGGCTGTACACATGCTGATTACTGGGGGGAAGATAACAGCCACTGAAGCCTGCTGCAGCATTTTGAGGAAAAAAGTAAGAAACTTGCAACGTTGCCTCTTTTCAGCTTCCTGACCAACTCCAGAGCACCGCGTCGAGCTTGATACAACACTGTCAAAAAAAGACAGTTCACAGAAGGAAGGCCACACTAGAGAAAACAACTGATTAAGCACATACCCTGAAGCAGCAGGCAACAAAGCACCACAGCTATCTGAAGGATTTAAATGACAAGAAGAAATGATAATGTATAGCTAAAAATGATAATACGAAAGCACTTGAGGCTAAATATCAGAGAAAAGCTCTTGACTAGTCTTGGGGGTGTCACTAGTGAAGTAAAGGAAATCTCCACATGCAATTTTCACATTGCTCATTCTAGCACTAGTAACTGTACGGTTTGTAAGAGACAGGAGCTATCAGGGATTAAGATGAAAGACTATGAGCTGTTTTCTTCCTCGGACCGTTGAGGTCACAACTAGATCTTCCTCTTGCACATGGAAGTCCAAAACCACAAAAAAGGTGTACATATTGAATTTAAACAGTAGGTGGCTCTGTTGGCTTTTTTAAGTACAGCATTGTTTTGAAAAGCAGATCCCATTCAGAGGGATGTGCTCCATCGACAGTCGCTATGGACTGTGTAACTTTTTCTAGAAGAGCCTCTACTATGACCGACCACACAGAAACCTCGATACTATTTCAATTTAAAAAGCAAAAAAAGAGAATTGTCCTCAGCCTTGGACCAGTGTGGCCGGTGCGAGGGGCAAAAAGGCACTGGCTTTCAGTCAGAAAGGAAATGGGTCTATTTTCCTATGAGCAACCTTGCAACCAGCACCCTGGACATGGCCATAATAGTTACACCTTCCTTGTTCTTCCCTGGTGCACGATTCTCACCTGTAGAACTCAGCACTGGAGCAGTCCTTGCAGAGTATTTTGGCAATCAACAGCTCTATTTTTATGAACAGATACAGTACATTTATGATCTGTTAAAGTGTATCTGGAAAAGTTAAAGAGATAGAACGTGTGTGTAGTTTACTCTTGCTCTTCTACCAAGTATCCAGTTTCAGTACCAGGTTACTAAAGGAATGTTTGCATACAGCAAATTCACCTTTCCTGATTGTTTTGGGGTAGCATACATATACCATTTTAAAATGTATATTTCATTTCTATGAACCAACACAATCTGAGTTTTGAAGAAAGAGTCAATCAAATTGAAAAAAACAAAGTTGCAGAAATATTAATGTGATGGTCTCTTGTTTAATTATCTCCTAACTGAAGTTCTAGATTCCTCTGATATTTCTGTTTTATAACAAAAGGTTGTCAAAAATTCAGCAACTAATTATTAGGGAAGACAGGAAATTAGTTAAACAGTTCTTTTTTTCTGCCACTTTTGCCTGGATGTGAGAGGACTGGCTGTTCCCCTACTCTCTGCTTATGCCCACTGGACTGTACAGGAGGTATAAACCATTCAAAGAGCTAATCTAGCTGCTAGATTAGACTAATCTAGCAGGTCATTTTTCATTACACACTTTCTCATCTGCTCCAAGAGATTTGTCCATGTTTGAGCCACTCCCTGTAGAAATTACTTCTTTGCAGCTGCATGATCTAACAAAGAGCTTATTACACACAGAGACCCTCCCCACAGACCCTTTGTCTTTCCATGGTAGCATAATATGCCTGGGTGTGGTGATCTATGCATATTCCTTTGGTTTAATACTGCCCTGCTGTGAGCTGTCCAGGCAGCAGTTAAGAGGATGCCTTTGCGGTGTACCAGGGGTAGACATGAGCTTACTCTGGCTGTAGCCTCAACCAGCAAAAGCGAAGAGCTCATAGAGTTGTGCTATATCTGGTCATACAGTATTTGGATAAAAGCTGGCTCCTGCCCCCCTGGCTCACACTGCACAATGAGGCTGTAGAAAAAGCTCACTACCATAGGACGCTGTGGACACCAAACCAGACACTGTTAAAAATGGAACTGGACTCATTCTTGAAAGACATTCTCTGACTGATGAAAATCAGTCAGGATAATCCAGATTCTGCCTCCAGTTCATAAAGATTATCAAGCAATATAAGAGAGGCACAATCAGAAAAGGATTGCTCTGTCTTTGACACTATTTACTACTGTTTCTGTTCATATGATTTTTCTTATAGGGCTGGCTAGGCATTAGCAACTACTGAAAAAGAAAAGAGGTATGAAAGTGTATGGTCAAAAATATGTAGGCAGAGAAGCAGAGCAAACCTCTGAGCAGGGCACCCCCATACATCAATCCTTCAAGGTACCCATGGAATTCAAGGCCTTTCCACAATAAAAAAAAAAGGCTAATGGGGAAGCAGGGGGGAAACAACAGCATAAAGCCAGTCAACCCAAAACCCAACCCAACCACACACATACTCACTCCCACCCCCAATTTATCAGGCACTAAGTAAAAAATGAAAGGTAAGAGTTGCAGAATCAAAAATTAGCATAGAGGGAATTGAGTGAGGCATCAAGCACAGAAGCCCTGAGGGCATCTACTTGTGAAAGTATCCCAAGTGCACACCACCTGATGATGAGAGGATATGAGCATATCCACCTGCATATGAGAGGACAAGGAACAGAAACAGGCCCCACCGTCTCTGGGATCTCTCCTAATACCTGCTGAAGACAAGAGTACTGAGCTACAGGGCTCTTTTATCTAGTCCTAATAGAACTTAAGTGACTTGGAAATCTATCTTTGCACATAGGTATTGGAATCAAGTTCTCTGTGGCAGCAACTGAAACATAAAGCTTGAGATTGTTTGGAAAATCAAATCACTGGAGGTCGATGTTCAAAGAGGAGACAGAGGAGTCCTGCAAAAAGACTTTATTCGAATAAAGGGAGAGCCCACCGGGCATAGCCCTGTGGGGTCTCTCAAATTGCCAGAGGGCACAGCCCCCCTTTTATCCCAGTTTCCCGGCCGCATCCGACTCTCTTCCTTTCCCCTTTGGCTAAGGCACTAGGAAGGTACAGGCTTCCTGATCTGCCTGTTCCATATCCCCCCTTAACATGGACACCTCCCTACATCACGCATCGTATGTTTCATTAACTCCACTTTATGCCTCCCCTAGGAGGAGAAGTTACTATGTAAAAGTCTATTAAACCTGTGCACTCTTTCTTAAAGTACAAAAGTTTACGAATCCTCTAAATTCTGGGGTCTCGGCTGGTTTCAGCCAACCCCCACTGACATTTCCAGTCCTAATTGGTGTTCGTTGATGATATACTGCCACTCAGGCCAGCAAGGTTATCTCTTTGTTCCACTGTAGCATCTTCTTTTGTAAAGACATCCCTCTCTGGATCTTCTCAAGATGCACAAAACTTGATTTCCCTTTGTATAGGATTACATTCATTCTGTGCAATAACTGTGCATCAGTAGAGTCTCTCTTAGACACCCCCAGGAAAATGGCACACATACGATGTAGGTACTTGTGCTAGGTTTTTTTGAATACACGGGAAATTCCTCCAGGTTAAGGAAGAGATGGGAGTTTCACGAAGTCGGCTGAGCAAAAAGCGGCGCGGCAGGCAGGGGGTCAGCGAGTCACTTGGGAGGCAGGGAGCGCTGTACGCTCGCGATGCGCACGCCGCTTTTCCCTCCTCTCAACGCGTGCCCGCTAATGGCACACTGAAAGACGTCTCTGACAGGGCCCAACGGTTATGTAAGGTGAAATCTGCATTCCTTGCGTAACCGCTGTTTACATAACGCCCGCCGGCCCCAGGCGCGCTCCCGCCGGGGCTGCCCCGGCCCCAGCCCCGGCCCCGGCCGCGGAGCGCGGAGCCAGCATTTCTATCAGAATAAACATGCCCCACGGAGCTAATAAGCAATAGTATTTGCATTTTAAATAATTTCTTGCAT
>WUAM01000332.1:5343734-5387949 GCA_024336885.1 Actenoides hombroni
TGCTGCTTCAGCTGCAGATTCTTCTCTTACTGCTGTAGCCTCATCGCGTACTCAAGCCCATTAGATTCCTGATCAATAATTGCTTTGTAAGTAACCGTTCCGTCATTTTCTATCTAGCGTGTTTCAAGAGAAAGAGCTTTCTTCCCTTCCGCAAAGGTGCAGAACTAAAGAGTGGCCAAAGCAGCCTGTCCGTGGGAGGTATTTAGGAAGGAGCATTTGCTGTTTGCTGGTTGGCATTCGTGCCCCCTCCCCATCCCATTCGGATGTCTAGCTGTTGCTCACCTTGGGCAAAGGACAGTACTTCTATGGAAGGATACTGGATGCAAGATCCTCATCCCTCTTCCCGTTCAGAATGGCACAGCTTGCGTGAGTGCTGCATGAAGTGCCTCCCGACTATTTCAGGTTCATTAAACTCATTTCAGTGATATAAGCTGGCAGTGATAGGGGTGAACCTACCTTTCAGAGGACTTTGTGCCTTAGTCTCGGGAGCTAAAAATGTGCCATCGGGTTCTGTAAGAAAGAAGAAAACCTTTGGTATGGTAGAGGATTGTACTCATATCTGTACATTCTGACTCTTCACTATCCTGTGGTAATGATTTAAAATACAGTATGGTTTATCAGGCAGTGTATTTCCTACTGTATTTCTATTTCTGATTGTAATTCTCTAAGTTCATTTATACTGGGAAAATGCTCGGCCACTGATAAACACATAACTAATTGATTTCCCCTGTCCTACTCAGCTGCTACTGAAAAGATTTTAATTGCTGATTTAGCAGCAGAAACGTTATTACACATTTGACTATTTTTGCTATCATTTTACTATATGGGGTAACTATTCAGACAGTTCTTGCCTGGCCGAAGTGGCCCAAAAGGCCCTCGTTGCTGGCAGCTGTACGTACGGCAGTTACCGGTGCTGACAACTGTGCTCATTGAGGTCAGTGGAAAAACTCCCCATGACTTCACTGAGGTTCGAAATTGAGAAACTGACTCTAAGTTTGGATGCTTCTAGGACATCACAGTGCATTGTCATTGAATCATTCAGCTAAACATGTATGTATTTTTATTTTTCTTACATAGTTATACTTGATTTTATGGTGACTTAATACTAACTGCAAAACAAATACTGCAGAAACAGCAGAGTCGGATCCACGCTTCTTTAAAACCAGTCATGCGTTTCCACTGGGCTGTGAATTGCTTGTTACAAAATAAGAATGCAGAATAATGTAGATAATCATTAAATTGCCATGGTACCACTCAATACATCTCTTGTCATCTTTTTGTACTGTATTTGCTGTTAGAATAAAAGTGTTCTCAAAGCAACTGTGAAAACAGGTGGACGTGAGTTAGAATCTTTGAGGCCGAAACCAGCAAGATCACGTAGCGAAAGGATCGCGTATCAACGTGTGGAACTTGCAGCGTGCCTACAGAAATACCATAATGTGGGCCCTGATAAGTTGTGCCTGGAGGGATTAAAAACTGCCACGCTTCAGGCTGCCTTTCAGCACACGTTACTCTTTATATGAATGCCATCTTCTAAAATATGTTTGCCTTTTTGTAATCAAGAAGGATTCCAAATTGCCAGTTTGGGACCCAGACTTGGCATTCTGGCAGTGCTTGGATCCATTTGTTGTGATATGTTCATTGCTATTTTTAACTTACGTAATAAGAATTTAATCTTATTTGTTACAAACACCGTTGTACTGAAGGCATTCAGAAAGCTTTAGAGTACAGAGTAAATGACACTGGTCAGTAGCTTACAAACACTGTATTGCTTTTCTCCTCCAGAATGCTACCAGGTATGTCAAAATTCATGTTTTGGATTCTATGAATGAAATATAAAGAATGCCATGAAGCTAGAGAGGGAGCACTAAAGATGGTATTTTTAGTAGTGCTGCTATAATCAAGTGGAAGTATTTTGTGATGAAAGGCTACTTAAATAAAAATTTAAAATATAAATCATATTTTTTAGAAAAACAATACTTATATGGCAAGTAAAAATTAAAGTCCATAACCTATCTGCTTCCCACATAAAATTCAAAAGCAGGATATGAACTACTGGAAATAAAAAGTCACTGAGATACAGATACACCGTATCTGCTTCTGCTGTGCAACCATTTTACTTCCCAACAGCTCCCTGACTTTCTTACTTGTGGAAAGGATGGGATGAGGTAGAAGTCTGCAGCCTTCTTTTGTAACTTGCTTGTGGCTCTGTGAAGTCACCGAGCAGGGAAGAAGGCTGGCAACTGAGTGAACGTGACGTGATTTCGGAGTTCAGTGCAAGTACATAGAGCTAAGTATAGGTTACATTGCAAGTACTAGTCTGTCTGATTATGCAGGTCACTGGAATCTACTGGCAAATCTGCACATACACATCTTGGGAAATTCCAAGAAGTACCCGATTCACAAATTGGCACAGCCCCCCAAGTAAACATGCTCAGAGGATACCTGTGGTTCTTGTGTACTGCATACTAGTTTAAATTCTCTGTAGCTGTTCTACTTTACTCTGGTTTTGCTTTCAGCTCTTGATACATGTACCAGGAAAAAAACCAACCAAACCAACACTAAAAATCACAACAGTTTCTCACATCTCTTTAATCTTGTAGTTATAACTTTGTCATCTGTCTTCCTTAATAGCCGAGATGCCCAGACAGTTTCCAAAGCTGAACATCTCTGAGGTTGATGAGCACGTACGACTGCTAGCAGAGAAGGTATTTGCTAAAGTTCTCCGAGAAGAAGACAGCAAAGATGCCTTGTCACTATTCACCGTGCCTGAAGACTGCCCGATTGGGCAGAAAGAGGCCAAGGAGAGGGAACTGCAGAAGGAACTGGCAGAACAACAGTCGGTGGAAACAGCTAAAAGGTTTGTTCAGTAGTTGCTTTCTTAGTGGAAAATAGTTTTTAGATGAGTTTGAGTTAATATTGAAATATCTGGCAAATAACATTCAGCTTCTTACTTCTTCAAGAGAAAGGTGACCAACAGGCACCTGTGTGCTGTCCTTTTGTGCTCTACATACAGTGTGGGGCTGGGCCTTGGGAGCTCAGATGGGTGAGGCTCACTCAGCTGCACTTCCAGCAGTAGCACGGATACTGCTTATGCAAGTTTAACTAACAGTATAGCTAGGTAGAAGTGAATAAAACCCTCAGGCTCTGTCATGTTACAAGTCAGAAAAAGAAACGCTTCCTGCCCCTCTTTGTTCTAGTTTCATCCAGAGAAACAGAAATTTAACACAGAGAAAATTATAGTGGTGTGATATTTCTTTTAGTCTCTGTAAAAATAGATGAAAGCAAAGACTTGACATTTAACATCAAGGGAGAAGGTGAAAAGTGGTATTGGCATAATGAGGTTATTCATATTAGATTTCCTTTACCCAGAGATAAAGCTAACCACTGTCAGCTACAAAAGAGCACATCTTGAATACTTTAACCAACCCCAGAATAATAGCAGTGCACATGGGTTACCCATGAATCTAATGAAGCCCAGCTTGATTTGGTTTATCGTTTTCTCAGGGAGGTAGCCGTACCCTGATGTCAAGCAGTTCCAGTATCTTAACTTCAGCAGACTGCCTAGGTTGCTTGTCCTAGAGTCAGCTGAGCTCAGCAGCAGCCTGACACTGAATGGCTTGGATGTGTACAGACTCTGCAAAAAGCAGGCAAACAAGCAGCCTTTGAAACTGATAGCTAAACACATGTACCCAGTTAGCTGCAGACAATCAGTTGGGCAATGCTTGGCATCATATTTCTGGAACAGAAGGGAGACGAGTCAATTTAGTTAAATTAAGGTATGACACACTGATGATACAGGCTGTGCCTTTTGGGCTTGAGTTGTGCAAGGGTTTCCCAGTTGGCATATTCATAGACATAAGCACAGAAGGGAAAAATTAGCTGTTTCCATTCAAACAACTATTTGGTGTATCTTTCCTCCTGAAGCAGTAAGTTTCACTTTTAATTTGGGAAACTGTCTTATGGAAATATGTTCTGTCAAACTGTACCTCGAGTTTTGTAGAAGTTTAACTGTGGGAAGTGGGATGTTGCTGTGTATGTTGCTGGCATGTGGGAACAGAAATTCATCCATGTCCTACAGGGCTGAAGTGTACTTCAAGGACAGTTACACACACACAACTTCAGTTGTTCTCAGTTGCAGCTGATCCAACACTACAAGAGTTTCATACGGACTTCAAAGGTGGCTACGAGTACTTAAGAGAGGGTGGATTTTGGTCATAGAGTATTAATTATACCAGCACTGCATGTTCTTATTCTTCAGCTTGTCACAGAAGTCATATGCAACTTCCAGAGAGTATTCCAGTGTTTCTTTTTCTTCTTTAGTGGTTCTAACTAACATTTTTAAGGTTTTGGCATCTAGTTTATAAACCATGGGGGTGCTTCCACAGTGCCAAACAAAGTGGTACCACAGGTAGTTTATAACATTCACTTGAGATACTACAGTTTCTTTACTGCAAAAGACAGTGTTCTTTTTTAGCTGGTCTAAGGTAAAATCTATCACAGTTCTGCTGAGAAAGGGCAAAAGCTTTTATTACATTTAGTGCTCTGAGGAGTGAGCTTATGTATCAAAGCCACGCTGTGTTGTTACTCTGGTAACACTGACTTTCTGCTCAAGTCTCATCAGACACTGCCTAAGGAATAACTATGTGCTTATCCTTTTTCTTATGAGTTTAACTGAACGACTGTATATGAAATTTGGATGCACAGTCTTGTCGGACAGTTGGGCGAGTCTGTAAATCCTGCTTGTTTTGGGAAGAATTAAAAATGTGTGTAATAACATGGGAACTTAGAACAATTTGCTGTATGTAACATTCACTTGTTTCTGTCTGATGCTTCATGAGTTCTGATGCTACCAGCCTCTAAGAATCAACTCCTACTAAAGTAAGCACAGTGATCACGTTGTCCTTCTGTACAGGGACTTGCTGAAGCTGAATTTGTAAGAAGTGAACAAAATAAACCTTAGGGTATCCTAGAGTGATTGTAAATAAATTCTGGCATGTTGTATTTGTGTGGAGTGTAACTGTTATTGTGTGTAATCATGTGAAATAATAGGAAAAAAAGCTAAAAGCACAAATATTTTTGTAACCATGATTTTTCCTGCTGTACAAGACATTGTTTGTAAAATTACTTAGGGGGCGATACCTTTGCTGCAACCAGTTTTCCAGTGTATTGAATGTTTTATACCATGGTTTATTTTATGCTTTATACCATGAATTCATAGGAAGAAAAGTTTCAAGATGATCCGATCCCAGTCTTTGTCATTACAAATTCCATCTCAGGAATGGAAAGCACCATCAACCAACCCCGTTCTGTCTCCTGCAACACCAGTTCTTCCAAGTGCTTTTCTGCCTGTCCAAGTGCCATATGATGTACCAGAGTTTCAGAGAGTTTCAATTAGTGGTGACTACTGTGCAGGGGTAAGAAGCCCTCTTTTTTAAAAAAAAATTATCTCGGGAGGGTGGAAATCCCAAACCACCAGCAACTAGTATATATAAAGTGCGTAATGCCTCTCTGCAACAAACTGCAAATTGCTTTGTGAGCACGTTGATGTGTTCAAGTCAAGGTCAGGTTGTTTTAAACTTCTTATCATAAAAAATAAATAGACTAGATAAAAACATAATCAGGCATTAAATAAATGGGTAATATATGGCAGGAGGAAAAAAAACCTGTTGTGTTTATTTTTGCACTTTGTGTTTGGACTCTGCCTGTCACTGGCTTCCTGAGACCTTGAGTAAGATCCTTATGGTCAAGCCCCATACACTCACATTTCTGGAAATTCAGTCGTCTTGTTACCGGCGTGGGTTCAGTTTGTTGCTAAAAGTGCCGTTTTATTTTTGTCAGTTATTTATCCAAGCTTTCCTTTCAGGTTACAGTTGATGATTATGAACAAGCTGCCAAGAGCCTGGTGAAAGCTCTTCTCATTCGGGAGAAGTATTCTCGTCTTGCCTACCATCGCTTCCCGAGAACAACGTCGCAGTATTTGTGTAGTATGCAAGATGAAAAATGGAAGGTTGAAGATGAAGTGTATCCAGGTGAATATCCTTATTCTTCTTTTTTAAAATACAGAATTAAACCCATACACTGCTGGAGTAAAGTTAAGTTGGATTTTTGTGATGATCTCTTCTGAGTGTCTTTGCCTCTGCAATATATTCTGTTAGTAAGTGATGGAGAATCACTGATGGCCCTAGATTATACATCCCGTGTCTAATCTGAAACTTTGAAGCTGTCAAAAGCTGCAGAAACATACTAGATGGTCATTGATCTTTACTTTTTTTTTCTGCAGTAAATTGGATGGTAAGTAGTACACTTGTGATCCTTCAGGAAAAAGATATATGGATATGGGTTAAAGTGAAAAGTCATTCCTCCAGATCTTGGCATGCTGAAACGAAAGGGATTATAAAATCATATGCATTATAAATTGAAGCACACTACAGATACGCCAGTTAGCAAACCCTGAGTCAGTAATACCACAGGCATGGTACACGCACCAGGTCAAGCCTGGATGCTGTATGTGTAGTCAGAGCTGTTGGGCATTTTGCCTGGGTTAATAAACTCTGATCTCTCAACAAGGTTTATTAGGTCAAACATATTCCCCACTATATATGTGACAAATTATGTTTGTCATTTAGGTGGGTTGTGTCTTGAAAGTTTTTAACTTGTGCATTAAACTGCTTGCACTGTTAATTTTTGGATTAACTTGTGAGGAGTAACTTTTGGTGTGTACAGATGTGCCACTGTAGAGGTATCCATATTGTTGTCAATGTATTCTCAGCCATAAAGTGACCTTTAAAATAATTACCCTCTAGCTCAGTGGTTGAAAGAGGCTGAATTCACATGTTTTTAAACATTTGTTATATGGGAAAAGTATAACGAGGACGGTATACTGAACATAGGAAGAGGACAGTACACTGAATATTCAAGACAGGAAGGAAATTTTAGAACAGCTGTCAGGGAGATATTTCCAATCTATTATTAGGTCAATAACTGTAAAATAATAACTTTTTTTTTTAAAACTTATGACATAAACAGTAAAATCTCATTACACAATGTCTTAACATCAGAGATAAGAATGTTTATAGACATATATATAGAGAGAAGATTTATAACGTGCATTCAGGTGCTCTAGATGAATAAAAGGGCTGGTTAATTAATTACTTTTCTGTCTTGGTTTAACTGACCAGGTAAAAGAAGAAATCTCAGTCATAAGGCTGAACCCAAGAATGTATTTCAGTTGACATAAATACAGTTGAGATACTTACTGTATGCTAGTAGCA
Source organism: Actenoides hombroni (assembly GCA_024336885.1). Taxonomy (NCBI): domain Eukaryota; kingdom Metazoa; phylum Chordata; class Aves; order Coraciiformes; family Alcedinidae; genus Actenoides; species Actenoides hombroni. The sequence continues at coordinate 5,351,009 of WUAM01000332.1, forward strand.
TTAATAAGATATTGTGAAAGTATGTGTGCTTACCTGCTTCACGGAAAAAAAAATAAAATAAAATAATAGTAATAAAAAAAAAGGTAATTTTGCAAAAGGATTACAAAACTGTACTGGTACCTCCTGATTTTGGTCGTGATCAGAAGGCCAAGGGGAAAACTAGAGTTGTGTGGCACTACCTCTGGCTTCTGTGCTTCTTGGTTCTATTCAAAAGCAATTAAACGTAAAAATAAGGAATTTTGGTTTTAAAAACCACAAAAACAAACAAACATACAAATGAAAAACTCCAATCAAAACACAACAAAACCAACCAACCTCCCAGAAAACCTACGAACCAACCACAGCCTCCGTCAGAGCGCAAAGCATTGAGTCCTAAATTTGAGTGCAGTATATTCACTAATGACTGAGAGGAAGCAGTCCTGGTTATGTAGATACTAGTCTAGCTCACTGGATTTTGGGCAGGGCAGAAGTGAAGAAGTAAGGCACAGCCTGTTCTTTTCTGGCTGATGTTTCAATATGAGAACAGCTACATTATTGTGTGCTTAAATAAAAACTATCAAACTTACTACAGTGAATCAGAAGGTGAAAAGAAAATAATGAAGGCGGGTATGAAGTCAACAACTGTTCTATTGTCCAAAAATCTCAGCCAGCCAATTTAAGCACTTCTGGAAATTCATTTTGCAATCTGTGTCATCATAGATAAAGAATAATATTAAATCTATTTATACATTGGTTCATAAAACTCTAATAATATATTATATTTGAATTAACATAGGCTCTTAGCTTAGAGAGGAACTGCAATTAAAGCCTGTTGGAATAAAGCTGTGCTGTAACAACAGGCCTTTGTAGTAACTGAAAATGTGATTTTAATGAAAGTATTAAGATCTGGTAGAAATGAAGCATTACAGAAACAGAAAGTCCTTTTGGTAATTATTTTGCCTTTTCTGTAAGATTTCTTCTAAATGTAATATAAATTGTATTTCAGATTTCCATTCACCCCCAGAAGAAAATGAAGATCCTTACAATCTTGATGATGCTCCAGACAATTTGGATTATGTTATCAAGATAAAAGGTGGCATTCCCTTTGTTTATGATAACAAAGAAATGATGGAACTCAATGAGCCTCACAGCCTGCCATATCCTGACCTGCAGACCTACACCCTTGACCTGAGCCATGTTCTTGCTCTAATTGCAGATGGACCAACGTATGTTTCTCTTTATTTCTTCTCTGCCCTTTCAGACTGCTGCTTACCTTTAGTTTAATATTTCTCACTTTTGTGATATTTAATTCCTCAGTGTACTCATTCTAGAGTAATGTTTTGGTTGACCTTTTTCAAGAATTGGTGCATCATGGAAAGACACCCCCACATACTGTTAGTTTTCCTTTCTTTGGTTTATTTGCAACAACTGTGGCAAAATGAGAAGCAGTTAACTGAAAAAACGATATTGGCCAAATGTTCCCATTCAAGTCAAATCTGACCCAAACTTACTGAGGCATGGGAACTGACACTTGAGCCTCACCTTTTTCATGTTGTTTTGGCCTATGGTAAATGTGAGGATTTTGAACAGTTTCCGGAATTGTTTCCTGTCTGTTGTACTCTTGCTGCATGAAGAGAAACCCTGCACATATAAAGTATATAGAACAGCTCAGCAATGTAAGTGTTCAGTCTGATTTGTTCCAGATGTGAATTAACTGCTCACATGCTGCAACACTGATCAACATATGCACAATCAAAAGAAGTCTGAAATTCTCCAGAACCATCAGACTCCTGGGAAATCTCTGGGAAATCTCTAAAGCCCAGAACTACAACTCTAGTACAGTCACTGACAGTCATGACAAAGCAAGGTCCTTGCCCAAGGAAAAGAATCCACCCTAGGATGGAACAAAGCAGGAACCTGGACTGTTCTGAACTATTTGCCCTGCCTGCCAGCGCTGCATTCTTAGTCCTTCTGCCTTCGAGAGACTGTCAGTTAGAATGTGACAAGTTAGTCACACCTGATGCATTCTTTCCTCTTTGAGTCTGTCTGACACCTGCAGCATAACCTGTCTGCCGTTCACATTGCTAGTGGCAAAGCAGATGGGCTGAACAGAACTGTCCCCTTCCATAAGCCCTTTTTCAATATCAAAGCCTGTGCTTCCACCAGCATAAGCAGCACTCCTGCTCCAAATCAAAGCCTACCTTGAGTATGCTTGTTTGCATTATGCACTGGGTAAGTGCATGTCCAGTTTCAGTGTGAGACATTCCAGGAGACAGATATTGAGAAGACTAAAGGACAAGGAGGAAAAACTTGAAACAAAAGTCATACTGAAGACCTTTCTTTTTGCAGCTCTTGTTAACAGTCTTTATCAGGAACCCATAAGCAAGAAGGGCCTTGGTAGGACATGTTAGAACACTCACACCTTTGTGAACATTGAAGCAGTCATCTGCTCTTTTTACCTCTTCAGATGAAGCCTTTGCAGGCTGATGCACACTCCCTGATAAATAAACAAACCAGAAGGAAAATGTCTTTTCAGTAATCCTGTTGCATAAGCTCCTCATATGGTATCGTTTTCCTGTTCCAGCAAGTGCTTTCCTGTCACTTATGTCTATCACACATGAGGCTGCTGGGAGATCAAGAATCCATTTTTCCTTATGGTTTGCTGTTCTTAAACTGGTGAAGCGTCACCTTTACTCCTCATTCTTACAGTCTCTTGAACAATACAGCTCAGCAAAGACTTCCTGCAGCAGGCAAACAGGTCTTGATCAGTGTTAGATACAGTGAGACTGAACTGGACGTTCAAACCCATAATGAGATTTGTGTCCCATTGAGGAGAGATTGTCAACAATAAAGCAGAAAAAAGAAAGCTATTACATTAATAGTGCTACAAAAATATTGCAGATTCAATAGGAATTGACAGATGGTGAAGCAAAAAACCATGTCATTGGCTAAAAATAGAATGAGAAACATAGCAGAGGATGAAAGTGAAGACAGAGGAGTAGGCAAGCAGGAACAAAAAAACGTGATTTTTCTAAGAACAGCACAAGAAATTAATTTGGACAAAATATTTCTACACAATAGATGTACTTTTAAATGCACAAAAAGTGGAAGTATATTGGATCTTATCTTGGCTTCTTATAGTCACACTGAAAAAGCAAATAGACTTTGGGGAATTTTAGTTTTTCCCACAGTAAGTCTGGGTTACAGGTTGCTTTGTTGTATATGAGGTGATCTGCTCTATCGGACATAGACTTTCAGAGTAGTAGCAATTGATAGCACATTTTATTAGAGGCTTTATGCTTTCTCTGCTCAACTTCACTCAAAGAACTGCAGTTTAGTAATACTTGGACAACTTAAGGACATAAGTTATGTAGAGTTCTGTTTGAGGTTTCAAACTAATAACTTTGGTCTGAAACCATATTGGATATTGACTTGCATATTTATTAATCAGTTGGATAAGAATAGATTATCGTGATCCTCATTAAAACAATAATTTTTTTTACTATAAACACTTTAAAGTTCATTCTGAAGTTGAAATAGAAATAGTTTTCATTTACAGTTAATTTTTATCTTTTCTTTTACAGAAAAACATACTGTCATCGAAGACTTAACTTTTTGGAATCTAAATTTAGTTTACATGAGATGTTAAACGAAATGTCAGAATTTAAAGAACTGAAGAGTAATCCCCATCGAGACTTTTATAACGTGAGAAAGGTAGGTGTGAAAAAGATTAAAGGCACACCATTGTTTTTAGTAGGTGTTCCAGCAGTTTTGCATTCCTTGTGTGAGGTGCAGGTGATGTGCACGCAGTGGTGTGTGCACACCACTCAACAGAATTATGTTAGTTTAAGAGTATTAAAATGCCTCTACATGGGAACACTCCAGGAAAATTAATTTGAATGTAAGTGGGTTAAATGGATTATACTAAACTCATCTCTTTACTTATTCAGAATCAAAGGAGCTTAATTGTATGCAGATTGCTTTAAAGGAGTGAAACAGAGTTAATCAAATGAAGCTTACTTGGATTATGAATAAAAATATCCACGTGGAGTTTTAATTCATTTTAATTACTTCACTTAAAGACAGTTAAATGCATGTTCCTGCTTTCATGTAGTTAAGTCATACTAGACTGTAATAGGAATAGCTGTGTAGATTTTGGATAAAATTTTCACTTCATATTGAAAGTAGGTGCTTAAATACACGTTAAAAGGAAAAAAGACCTCCCGTAGAAACTGAACTGAGAACTCATGCTGCCCTCAGTGTGCGTCTGTGAAATATTAAGTATAAAGATTACTGAGTTATATTCTTAGCTGCCACTGGGATGTAATTAGGAGACAGGCAGGGGAATCAAGGAACTGATGTCCTGGCATATTCACACCCAAGGGTGTGCATTCTCTTCAAAGCATGGCAGCAGCAGCGTTACGCTGCTTCATTTGCTTCCCTTTCCTGAAGTTTAGAGGAGGTTACTGGGGAGAGAATGCTTCAGTTCCATAAGTGAAATTTCTTCACAAAGCAGGAATTGTTGCTGGTGTTTTTAACCACTTCAGGTCTATTTTGTGGTGGTGTTATATGCGACCGGAAAAGGTAGTCCTTATTTTGTAATGTCAGGGTTTAGATTGATACTTCAATCCTTCTCGTTAGGGTTTTGGCTAGTACATCAAACAGTCCTTTTCCTTTTGCATCCAGTGTGCTGGCTACTCAATGTTTGCTGCTGTTGTGGTAATCAGCTGTCAAATACCAAATCTGCTAAACAAAAGTGTTTGAATGTACCCCTGTCTACCACAAGGCTAGAAGCAGATGGGTTGTTAGGTAAATTCTAATGAATTTCACACTTATCTGTAGAGCATATGGATGGGAGGATCTTTTAGCTAATTCACTCAAGCAGGCTTCAAGTGGCAGAGACTTGATTCCTAACTTGACAGTTTTCTTGCATAACCCTGGACAGGATATTTACTCCATGCCACATCCAGATGAAACACTTCACTAGCTGACAGAGACATTAATAATAAAACACATGGTGACAGAGAGGTGCGAAGGACGGAGCCATGGAGTGGGTAATTTCCTAGACATTTTGATCACCGAGGAGCTGTAATTAACAGGATTGTGCTTGCTAAATTCAACTTTTGATTTAAAAACAAATGTTCAATGTCTCTGGGCGTATCTTAATTATTTTCTAATTATCTGCTATTAAATAAGCCAATCTGCAAATGGATTTGCGTTGTTCAAGAGCACAAAATGTGCATCACTTCCCCTCTGGCAATACCCACATTCAAGAGAGCAGCAACAAGCTTGCTCAGATGTGAATCCTGTGTCTCCTGCTTCTCGTTTGGCTGTACTCAATGCAAAATGCACAGAATCAAGTCCTGTAATGTTTGTATTCACACAAACACAGAAATACACTTCTGTGAAGAGAAACAAATGTCATTGTCTTCTTGCATGAAGAACAAAATAATAACACCTTAAAGTGGGACTGTTTTTGTCTTTTTGGGGGGGTCAGAGGAGGTAAAGGTGGCATTTGTCACCCTCCCTTACATGAACTCAGTCTATCCAAATTCTTTTAGTAGATGCCTTTCATAACAAAAATTAAATTAGTAACTCTTTCTTAGCATAACCTTTCAAATAATGATAACATTTCAAATAAGCCCCTACTAATTCAGACCATATAAACTATGTCTAAGGACTAAGATGCTCCACTGAAGTAGGATTGCACCCTGAATTGTGCAAATGCACAAAAGCATGCACTGTAGTTATGTACTGGGGTAGCTCAAAGCTCGAGTCATTGAAACCTTCCAAAAGGTTGCATTGCTTCTGAAAAGCAATGAAGAAGCAGCTCTGTGATACTTCATAAGACTTTTGTTGTTACTGAAGTTCCTGCTTACCTAAAGGTCAAAATATGCCAGGTAGTTAAAAAAGATAGCCAAAGTTCTGCATATTCTCTGGAAAAAGCATGAAGGAGACTCCAGGGAGGTAATGTTTACTCTTGGTAAATAAATACATTTATGGAGAGGGAGGAGAAAAAAGAGAAAAGGAGGAGGGGTTAAGAAGAAGAAAATTTTGGTTCTCAGAATAAGCCTGAGATGGGTGGTGTAGCTGTAGAGCTGTGTGTGATATGCTTGTGGGGACTGGAGAAGATTTCACAGGAGCTTACTGAATTGCAGAGACACACTTGAGAGAATTGTTCCTCAAAGGGAAGCAGGACTTTGAAAGAAATGCAGTTACTACTGTTTCATGTGATCCTTGCATAAACACAAAGAGAAGCAATAAAATGTCTCCTTGCTTTCTGTCCTTGCCCTCCTAACAGCAGTGAATTCACACTGATTTAAATAAAGAGGAAGTGGTTTGGTTTGTTTTTCCAAGACTCCTTCCTTCCAGTAGCTGACCCACCACTGGAACTAGTGCATTCTGAAGTTCAATAAACTCCACTTTTTCAGGTTCCCTACACCTGGTACTCTATGCTTACGTCTTGCTCTCCTGAATGTTTAAAGCTTACAGGGCATCTCTTAACTGGTATTTCACTCTCCCACATAAGCTGAGCAAGCCTAGTAGTTTGTAGGATTTCACTGGTCCAGGAAGAGTTTATTGTAAATATTATTTGTTTCTAAACCAGAAGACATTTGTTAACCTGACTAAGTATATATAATGGACTTGGGTTCAAATGTCTATAGAAGTACTGTGAGGAGTATAATAATATGTTAAGCAGAGATGGTTTTACTGTTTCAGAGGCAGAATTGTTTACTGTGCATTAGTAATATACTTCATGTTGTGTACTTCAAGACAGTAATGTTTCTTGCTTTTTCATTTAGCTTTAAAGTGTCTAGCGGACATGAACTAGGCAGTGATTAACAATTAAATGTTAATGTTTAGGATTCAGTTTCCATCCTGATCTTTAGTTATGGTATTCACACTGACATGCAGATAGACTCACCCGTAGAAGGCTGCAATAACTTCTGTAGGTATCAACTGCACATGAAAGGACATCTTGTAAAACAGTAGCATTTGTGTGGACTGTGGAGCATGGCATAAGCTGAGGTGTGCACTGCAGGCTGTATGGCTGTTGCTTTTTCAGGTGCTCCACGATCTGTTTCCTAATGATCCTTTAAAGCTGATCAGGATGTCAGCTGCTTCTGTTGGTGGAATCTGAAAGCTGCAGATACAGTCAGTACGCAAAGGGGAATGCACCGGTCTCGTGTACATAGCTGGGTTTGCAGTTCCCTGGACAGGAGAGTTCTGCATGAAAGCCCCTGCAGAGATGGGTGTCCACATGACTCCTTACAGCAGGATTATTGGAGGATTCCCTCTGCTGGGACTTCCTGCATACAGGCTGTACGGCTCTTGTGGGGAGTGTGTCCTGGGAATGCTGCTTCACTTGGGGTTTAAAAAGCACGCTGCGGGGGTTCAAACTCTTCTAATGTAGTAAGTGTCTTTAGGAACCTGTATCCAGTATCAGCATCCAACCTTCGCATCTTGTGAGATTGAAAAGCCCCATCTCTTGGCTGTACAGATACCTGTATAGAGTTGATCAAATTAACTCTCAAATTGGACCTTGAAAGCCAACTAAGTTGTGTTATTACAATCCCGTGGCAGTGTGGGCTTTCCAGCTCCTTTCCTTTTGTGACATTTCTTGGCAATGTTGTCAGTATTTGTTCTTCTTAAACCTTTACATGTAGACAGCAAAACTGGGTGCCTTCTGCCAGCTGTATCACCAGCGTTGTGCAGAAGCAAGATTATTTTTTTTCTGCTTTGAAGCTCATTTCATAGTCTGCACGAGGAGTTAGAGCAGCCCTTCCACTACAGCAAGACTTCACGGTAGTGTAACAATGATTCCAAGCCATCTCCTACCAATATATAGGACAGTGTAGGTGCTTTTTAGACTTGTTATCGGAACCAGCCTGTCCCTGATATAAATCATTTCAAACTTGTAATACAAACTGACTATTTTGCTTCCTACTCCTTCTGCAGAACCATTCTGCCAGTTGGTCTTCTAAGACTTGTCTCCAGTACCAGGCAGCTGGTGCACAAGGCAGATGTTAGAAACAGTGAAAGCTGGTGATTGCCTCTGGCCACATCCCTGTGCTCCCAGCCGTCTGGGCCCAGCTAGGGCCTGGGCTGGAGGACAGGGGGAAGCTTCGCAGACAGGCTGCAGCTCTGCAGCTTCTGGGGGAACTGAAACTGCTTCTTTGACAGGCTGGACTTAAACACCCTGTCAAGCTGTCCCCAGGGCTGTTGTACTCATTATGTGTCGACTGTGAAATCTAATCAGAACAGTGTTTTGGTTTTAAACTGATGGGAATTTGTTGGCAATGTCATTGTTTTGCCTAGGACGGGCAGTAGGCTTCTTGGTTGTTCAGTTGAGATTTCTGAAGGAAATTGAAAGCAAGTGATGCTGGAGGCACAGCTCTGCTGTTCCTCCAGGGGATCCTGAGTGCTGTTAGAGTCACTCAGGCCACTGTCCGAGCCAAAGCCTATTCTTCCATTTCAAGCACTTGCTCTGTAGGAACTGCAGTTACTATTACCTGCCTTTTCAAATAAGAAATAGCTGGGGAATATATCTGGTTTTTTTCTATTCTTTAGCAGTATAGTTTGCTTGTATGGTCAAGATAATAAACCCTTGACTGCAAGGAACTGCAGCAGATTTGTTTTACATACCTGAAGGCACCTAAGGAATTACACAGACTGAAGGGGAAACTTAAAATCAACAAACCCCCAGATCTCATCAGTTGTTTCTGTGGATTGTGTTCTAATACAGGCTGCTCAAATAGCAGTGGAAGTTTCTGAGCAGAGGAAAAGGGTGTCGGTGGGAAACATTCAATTCTTGTCAATTTAAAAAAGACCCCAGGACTTCACCAAAAAACGGAAGGACTGCTCTCAGCCCTTCTGGGAAGCATGCACTTCCCTTAGGGTTGGAAGGAATCTGAAGAAACTGAAAAATGCCAGCATTATGAGTTACTCTATTATAGTTAAACTTGGAAAAAATCGTGACAGAATCTCTTGTGTGTACATTTTGCAGTTGTAGTGGCCTAAGATGTTTCGAGCGGTTGCTTTTGGAACTGGCCGAGAGTCCCAGGGCCTTTCAGTCAGCGAGGATGGTTAGAACTCCAGTCTACAACTAGAAAGACGTCATTGATTCATGGGTGAAATAAAAGGATACTAAAGAATGAGTGTCCTTTAAGGAAGTATCGAATTTAATCCAAACCCAGGTTCTGTGCTTGGCACTTAAGAAATTTTTCAACAAGCTAAGATACAGTTTATTTAAATAGGAAATGATTAATTGAGGGCTGTTTCTATTTATAGATCCGCTGATTGAATAATTTCTCCAAACACAAACTCTCAGGGTTTTGTAAAATTTTGACTTGCTTAGGCACTAATCCATTTGTTCCTTCAGGAATATTTTAGAAGGCTTTAGTCATTGTTGTTGCTGACATATATACTTGGCTAATTTATGTTCATGTATATGGCTGATGAGTACGACTGCCCTTTTGATTACAGGTTGATACTCATATCCACGCTGCTGCTTGCATGAACCAGAAGCACTTACTGAGGTTTATTAAGCACACATATCAAACGGAGCCTGACAGGATTGTTGCAGAGAAGAAAGGCAGGAAGATGACTTTAAAGCAAGTTTTCGAAAGCCTTCATATGGACCCTTATGACCTCACTGTAGACTCTTTAGATGTCCATGCAGTAAGTCTATTAAATGAACAGAATAAATTAGAGACAGCTATGTTTTCCAAGTGTGACATTCTGCTTTCTACAAGTTTTTGCATGATAACTTATTAAATCGGAATTGGAACTCCTGCATTACTTTGCACTTTTAAGTAAGTTAGCGTTGGCTTTTCCTTTTCTGTGCCTTGTACTTGCTAGAAAATTTAATTTATAAATTATTATGTGTACTTAAAAACATGGTTACTTGGGTTTTTTCTTCCTTCAGGGTCGCCAAACATTTCATCGATTTGACAAATTCAATTCCAAGTACAATCCAGTTGGTGCCAGTGAGCTGAGGGACTTGTATTTGAAAACTGAGAACTACATTGGTGGTGAATATTTTGCTCGTATGGTCAAGGTAAATAAGTTTCAAGCTTTTCCAGCCGTAAAGAAATGAAGGTTTTCAAAAGATTTGTGGCCATAATTGTATCTAGAGCTAACACTATGGTTAAGTGATTGCAAATATTGGGCTAGCTCTAGGAATTCATCAGAGAAAGACCTCTGCTAAGTCAGCCACTGCTGCTTTCTAAATCAGTTGATGAGTTAGAAGCTCATACACACAGGTTCAGTGTATGAGTTCAAAGCAGAACTGCGTGCAGTTTCAAACGAATGGAGATCAGCCAAGGGTCAGTTCACTGCCTTCGCAGTTTGTTAGGATGGAGCTGGCTAGTGGTAGCTGCTAGGGAAGGAAGAGCTAGGGAAGTGCCTCTGCTTAAATCTTTATCTGCACATGCACGCACAGGCTTCAAATTCATTTCTTATAACAAAAGAATCAGTAGTTATCATGATGTCAGCTCTTAAATGTATAGAAGTGCTTGTCTAGAATTAATATCCTTAAAATTGCTTACTACCACGGATTCTGGGTCTGATTCTCCATTGGTCTGCATATTTTATGGAGTCATTTACTAAATAGTGTAATTCTGACTTACCAATTTTAAACTTATATCTTACAAAGGTGTTAGTAATAACTGCACAAGAACATTGTCCTCTAAATCTAGGTGTTCTAGTTTTAAGTGATATCTGAGATAGATTGCTAGTAGAATATTTAGACACCTACAATAAAATAATGGATTACTAGGCAAGAGATTCCCTTTATCTTTAAAGGGTGACAATGGAGTTATGTCTAGTCTGTGCAAAGTACAATGATAAATATACTACTAGCTGTAAATGATCTTCAGTGTCCATATTAAAGCAAATATATTTATTACTTACTAGGAAGTAGCCCGTGAACTAGAAGAAAGTAAGTACCAGTATACAGAACCCCGCTTATCCATTTATGGACGCTCTCCAGATGAATGGCTGAACTTGGCAAAATGGTTCATTAAGCATAAAGTTTATTCCCCTAATATGCGCTGGATAATTCAGGTTCCCAGAATCTAGTAAGTAATCAGGAGCTCTTGGTAATTTTAATAGTTCGAAATCATACCAATGATCTGTTTTAATTTCTGATATTCCTTCAATGGTTTGTGAGCTGCCCTCTAGTTCTATTTATAAGCGACAGCCTGGGAAATTTATTCTAGACTGTTGTTGCAGTTTTCCTGACAATCTGGGGGTGGAAGATGGGAGATGGGGTTTCAATCTACTCTCTATGAAGCTATTCAAACCTACTGTGAATTATTTCTAAGTCTGAAGATGCTAACCCCAAAAATTACAACTGGGTGAAAGTAAGCTGCATTCAAAAGCAAGGTAAAATACAACTGAATAATGAAATTAAATGAACTCTTCAGTTCCGTGAGGGAGTAGGAAGTGTTCTGTAAAACTGTTTTCATCAAACTTCCTCAAAATCAGTGACTAAATGACAGTGAACGTGGAAACACAACCCAGACTGCTGATTTACAAGCTTCAATCAGTATGTTTTTCTTATTTTTTAAGCATCCTTTGGGACTTTATTAAATGGTTCTTTGGTTTTAAGACTATATATTGTAATACAGCCTCCCATAATAATGTCAGCTTTAATAGCTGAACGTCATGTTGTGAAATTGCATAGCTGGAATGTCAGTAGAGAACGAGCTGTCGTGGGCACATACATCCCCCAGAGCCTGTTTGTCACTAAGGAGAAAGTTTCTCTTGCGTAGCAATTCCTTACGTACACAGCAGAGTCAACACCTTCGTTAAGTCATGCATGTAATGACACACTGAAGTGTTCTCCCTCTCTGCTGAGAGGCTTACCGAAGCAGAACAGGAACTTTGGAAAACAGAGTCTTTCAGGAGAGAGAATTCCTTATCTCCCCTATCAGCTGTAAAGGAAAGCGTTTGTGAGGCAGCATCCACCCTGCATGCTGTGTCTCTTTGGAGCTTCAGCAGAGCCTGGATGGAGCAGAGTGCCAGGCAGTGCAAGAAACAGAGCAAGAGACAATCCCTGCCCTGACGTAAACTGTGCGTTACTGAATACTGGTAGAACTGAAGCTGTAGAATATAGAGAAATAACAGAAAATACAGAAGTGGAGGAAAAATAGAAGATGATTAAAGAATGGTCACAGCTATGTATATGTTTTTCCTTTCAGTGACATATTTAGATCAAAAAATATTCTGCCTAGTTTTGGGAAGATGTTGGAGAACATCTTTGTACCTTTGTTTGAAGCAACAATTAATCCCAAAGACCACAAAGAATTGCACCTTTTCCTCAAATATGTAAGTATGCTTGGATGTTCTGTCTCATGCGAAATGAATCCTCTCTTACTCATAAATGTTATTTACCCACAGCTATTTCCAGACACTAGAAAAGTACCCTCCTCCTTAGATTACTTGTATTACTGTTTTAAAGCTCTTACGTACAATTTAATAAAAGCCTGGGTGAGGTCCTGTTCTCAAATAGTTGCTATTTATTTCCTCTGAAACAGGTCAAGAGCTATTTATTTGTCCTCTCAGTAATCCTCTATATAAAGAATGACCAAAAAAATGTTGCATGCCCTTGTGCAGTGGAACACATTAATCCAGCATGGGTACTTCAAGCTTGCCTCTGGGGCTGGCCTCCAAAAGGGGGCACCTGCAAGGTAACAGTGTGTAGATCCTGATGGGACTCAGGACAGAGGTGGGGATAGAGCTGCTGGGATGTGATTAAAAGAGACATTTCTGACTCTGCCCCAGATCAGAACTCGGAGGTTTCCTGGAAGATTCTGGCCTTCAGCTGCTTTTCAAACAACACAGCAGATGAGTTTAAAGGATTATAATCTGGATTTGAGGGAGCCTTACAGGCCTGTGCCCTCCCCAGAAGGCTTTTGTGCACCTGGCCTTCCTATTTGTCTCAGAAGAAAAAAAAAATGGGTGAAACATCCTTCAAGAAAAGCCAATACTCCTGCTGTGTACGTGGTATGGCAGGAGGGCAGAGCAGCAGGACTGCTAGCGTAGGGAGGGCAATGAAAGAAGAGGACTACATGCTTTGTACAAGCAAGTCATGAAGCAAGAGTAACACTGAAGTTTGCCTCTTGAAACCACTGATTTCTGTGAATCTCTTCTCCCACCAGGTGACTGGCTTTGACAGTGTTGATGATGAATCCAAACACAGTGGCCACATGTTCTCTGACAAAAGCCTTAACCCTGACCTCTGGACCAGTGAAAAGAACCCCCCCTACAGCTATTATTTGTATTATATGTATGTGAACATCATGTTGCTGAACAACCTTAGAAAGTAAGTAGTCATTTTTCTCTTTTACAAGCTTACAGGAAGAAAAAATCAATCATCTTGATCTCAGTCTAAGTCAGTGTCTAGATCATATATCTTTTGAAGCAAAGGTTATCTTCAGTTATTTTAAAGAGTCCAAGAGGGGTACATGAGTTATTTTGAAAACATTAACTGCAAAATGAATTCAAATGAAATATTCAGAATTTGTAAAGGCATCAGATTAATATCTTGGTTTGACATTTGAGTGTATTTTTATTTTGTAAATTCCTTAAACCTGAATATATCAGACAAAACAAAAGGAAAAACCCCACAGTATTTGCTTGCTGACCTTTGCTTGGATTCCAGTGGATTTCCGAACGTATCGTACCTCTTGGTAGCTTGCTATCAAAAGGTGTGTGGTGAAATACTGCTCTAAGGGCTGCTGCTGTTGGCCAAGACAAAGGAGGACATCATTAGAAATGGCCCATCTAGCTAACTTACTTCAGCATGCTCGTTGACTCATTCAGTTTTACTGCTTTTGAGATCAACGTCTAGGCAAGCAGTGCAGGGAGTTATGACACCGAACATCAGATCACGACAGTAAAATCAGATTTTGGCACCAGGCTCAGTAAAGCCTGAAATTCAACTTGACGTTATGTTCCCAACTTTGCGGCTGACTCACTGAGTGATCTGCACAACTGGCTCAAACTGAGGTGCAGTGAGGTTATCCATTGATACTACGGTGTCATCACTTACCGTGCAAGGATTTGGTTCATCATGATTTATAAAATGTTTGGGGATTTTCTCACAGGGGGTGCATAGATTTGTCATTTCAACAGGCCTTATCCTAGTCAACATTCAAACTGTTATTTCTGTCCCACTGCTACCTCGAGCGGTTCTTTCTCTACCATCCTACATAGTCAAAACTCATAATAAAAATACCCACCTTAAATGACCTTGTATCTGCAATAAATAGGCCTAGCTGTTAGCTTTAGTTCTGTAATGCAAAGACATGGTACAGCATATATCTAAGTCATCCCTCTTTCCTGACTTCCTTTACATTCTCTGTAGTCTATGTTCAGTTTTTTTCCTTTTCCAAAGACAGAGATTCTGCCAGAACTTTCACATTTCTTACTTACCTCAAGATCATTTCAACTACTGTTTGAAAATCTCCCTAGATAATCATGAAATATTCTTTACAGCTAGGTGAGATAACAGCAGAACTCATCAATGAGTCAGTGAAACTGCTCACCCTGTTAAACACACCAAGTATTTGAGGGACGACAACCAGCCCATTACAAGACTCTCTTATACTTTTGGTTGTATTGGTGAAGTCAGCAAGGATGGATTACATCCTCACACCCATTTTCAGGAGAAACATTACTAAACTTCCATAAACTGCCTTATACTCTAGCAGTCGCTGTTGAACTTCTTTGGTTTGAATATCTCCAAATACTTACATTTGTCTGCACTGAATAACAGGGTCCATTATAGCCTAAAATTCAGCATCGTTTTTAATATAGATTGTAAAAATAAAATAGTTCTAGAAATTAGAGGATGGAGTCTAGTGCAATAGCTAACACTCCTTGATCATCTCTGTGCTACTGAGGCTGTGGTTTTATGCCACATTTAACCTGGTGAGAAGACAGGTGGTCATCACACTAGGTAGTGTTAGCTAACTCTTGGCAATGTGCTTCCCCTTCTTCCCTCGTTTAGAATCCAGGCATTATGCAGCCACCAGTTGCATCTGTTCACTTAACTTTCTATCTGCCATTTCCCTTAACTGAAATCAGTTCAGTAACTGCTCGCCCAGTAGCTAAACAATTGCTAAATAAGATGTAACTGGGGAAGGAAAGAAGGAAGACACAAATACGGCAGGTGGTGGAAGAGGCTTGACAGAGGGACATGCCCCTTTTGACAGCAGCCCCCAGGTAGGCCTGATTAGATGTCATATCAAACTGTATGAGAACATGTAATTTATTATTATTATTCCCATATTTATGATAATTTGAGACAAAAGAGATGAAAAGCAGTGCATTTTCTGTTAGTGGAACTTGCTTTTAATCTCCTCAGGGAAAGAGGAATGTGTACTTTTCTGTTTCGACCTCACTGTGGAGAAGCTGGGTCCATCACACACCTTGTATCAGCCTTTCTGACAGCAGACAACATTTCGCATGGATTACTCTTGAAGAAGGTATTGCTTCATTGCTCGCTTGGACTAATCACTGTGTGCTTAGACAGCAGTCACTGATTCAAACAGCAGCCACCAAATTAACTTTATCGGGGCGGCCAAAAGTTAAGTTTCTTAGCAAGGCACAAATAACTCTTCAGTTTGATCAGTGGAATACTGCATTCAGTTCTGGAGCTCCCAACACAAGAAGGACACGGACCTGTTGGAGCAGGTCCAGAGAAGAGCCAAGATGATCAGAAGGCTGGAACATCTCTCCCATGAGGAGAGGCTGAGTTGGGGTTTAGTAATAAAAATAATTGGTCAGTAGGTGGCAGACTCGCACTGAGTTTATTGTAATTTTTTTGAACGTTCTCTTATAAATTGGATTTTCTAGTTAATGCTGGAAAATTCTCTCTGTATTTTTCAACATAGCCAAGAAAAAAAGAAAAATGTTACCTAATATCATGTCTAATGTTATGCTCAGCATCAGTAATTCCTAAAATGAGACCCAGACTGAGCGGTACTAAGGCTGTATGTAACCAAAGCATTCTCCTCCTCACTGCCTCCTGCCTAGCCTCGTGTGATAACCTGGCATAGCAGACAATAATAATAATGGCACTTGATATGTTCACAGGTTGGTTAAGCCAAAAGTAGTAATAAAGATGAGGTGACCACAGATTATTTGTATTATGTGCAACAGCAACACATGACTTCTAATAAATTAAAACTTCTGCTCTGAGGGTTTGGGAGAAGGTATGTAGTAGTATCCAATGCAGTGCCCTTAACAGCCACGTATACTTACTGATCCCCAGTAATAGTAGTCACCATATTTTTAAAATGAAGGTGACATATGTATTGAAGAATACAAATCATTTTTATAAAGACCAGTAACATTTAAAATTCAGACTTTAGACAGTGTTTTAAAGAAGTCAGTTTACTGCCAACCTAGTTTTTTTGGTCTTAGTCCTCCCTCCATAATGTTGTTTCTGTTTTATCCAAAGGAAATCCTTCTTTTCATTATCCTATAGTACTGATAAATGCTGACTCTCTTTTGTTTTTCAGAGCCCTGTCCTCCAGTATCTTTATTATCTTGCACAAATACCCATTGCTATGTCTCCACTTAGTAACAACAGCCTGTTCCTGGAGTACTCAAAAAATCCACTGCGGGAATTTCTACACAAGGGCCTTCATGTCTCTCTCTCCACAGATGATCCTATGCAGTTTCATTATACAAAGGTAAGAACTGTAAAAAGCACTTGTCTTTGAGCTTGGCAACAGTACCACATAGGCGCAGAATGACCTGAAAGCTATTTTATATCATCACTTAGGATATCAAGTTTCATGTCTTTCAGTCACTTCATTCATTACTCTTCCTCATTCTCAGTCTACTACTCACTGTTAGGTTTCAGAGGGAAATGTCTGATTTCCTAATTATGTTTCTTTTGTACTCTTGCCTCTCCAGTGTTGGCTGTTGAAGTATAGAATGAAGGATGAGGCTGAAGGGAGGTTTGAGCCTTCATAAACAATCCTCTAGAGAGCCAGGAAAGTCCAGTTTCCTTACTAACAAATCTGGGGAAGTACATTACACAAACATGATGCGGACTCTGAAGATGACGTATGAGCTGTTTGCTCAGTGAACTGAATTCTTGCCCTTAGGTGGCCTGGCAGGACAGAAACGCCTGGTCACCGGTTCTGATGCCCCAATTTTGTGGTTGGCACTGACCCGAGTCATGCTGTGCATTAGAGTGGCCTGCACACTGCTCCATTGTGCTGTGAGGACGAGCTGAGCTCTGGTGTGCTTCACCCAGGCCTGCTTCTGGCCCATGACAAGTCTGCTAGCAAAGCCAGAGAGCTTGTCAGGGCTTTCTGCATGGATGTAATGCAACACCAGCCAAGTTACACATAGTGTGGAAGATCCTCAGCTGTGGCAGCCCACTAGTCAGACCCACTCGTGTGGAAGGTCAGAAGGGAGAAATTGCCCTGCTATCTGCCTGTGTACATACTCATTAAAGATTTACGGCTGGATCCTCCGAGGTGTTTATAGACCCTGGGATCTCATTTGAAATTGCCTAATAAATGCCTCCAAGGATCTGGACTGCAGGCTGCAATTTCTTCGATTCCGATAACTGGATACCCAGTGCCTATTAATTATTTAACAGTCACCCTTTGGAAATTTCAAATAAACAATTCTGTTCGTTAGTAATTGTGAAGTTAAAGTCTTAAACCTCTAATTTTTCACAGCTATCTAAAGAGCATGTATAAATTCCTTAATGGGGATATGTACTCATTACTAATTTACACCTTATTTACATATAATTTAATATTAAACATATTTTGGTGATACAGGAAGCTCTCATGGAAGAATATGCTATTGCAGCCCAGGTGTGGAAACTGAGTACTTGTGACTTGTGTGAAATAGCAAGGAACAGCGTGCTGCAGAGTGGATTGTCAGATAAGGTAATTATGGCTGAAAAAAAATCTCTTTTCTGAGTAGTAGGACAAGTAAGAACTGAAATAATCAATAGTCTGAAAACAGTATTACGTGCTTATGTGATGTATTTCTGCACATCCCTATCCTCTTTTCCAGAAATATTCATAAACTGTCTGCTATGCACTCCTACATGAAAAAAAATCCATTAGCGTTACGTTTTACCCTCATTAGCTTTGTTTTGGAATTCCCAAAACATGCAGAGAGTGTTAATACAGTTCTGGTGTTCTGCCTCCAGTCCCCTACCTTTAATTATTTGGGTGATATCCCTTTGCCAGTAATTTTATACATCATGTCTTGCCTCGAGTGAAAACAAACTGCCTATCATAAGCAAGACATGGTTTTGCTGGAAGGAAGTACTACAGAAAATACTCTGGTTTATATAGGCAGTCAGATTGGATCAAATTCCCTTTTGGCTTTAAAATTCTTGCCTTCCATGGCTTTCTCTAGGACTTATTTTAGAGCATCCTCTTCTATCCTCTTGGCTTTCAAACACTCCTCTGAAGGAGCTGGTATGTGAAGAGGTTTTTATGAGTATATTCTGTTGTTTCTTCCAATATTTTTGAGTGACAACTAGTAATTTTCCTCTTGTGCAACATTTAACAAACAAAACAAACCTAAGCTGCTTCTGGACCCTCTCACATATAAGATGCAGTAGTGAAGACTGAACACTAGCACAAAGGGGTTTAGCAAGCCAGATGGAGTGCACTGCAGAGTAATTACATATATATAAACTCTGGTCTTAAAATCTCCCAAGCTGGTTAAGACTCTGAGGTGAAGTTCAAGGGCCAGCCGGTTGAAGCTGCTCTTTTCACTTGCTCTGGAGTCATTCAACTAACAAACAGTAAGTTATACAATAAATCAGAGCAGTTGAACTGATGTCTTCCTTTTTATATTTAATCCCGTTCCCAGGAAAAACAGAAGTTCTTAGGGGTGAATTACTGCAAAGAAGGGCCCGAGGGAAACGACATTCGAAAGACAAACGTTGCACAGATCCGGATGGCCTTCAGGTACGAGACCCTGTGCAATGAACTCAGCTTCCTCTCGGATGCTATGAAAACGGAAGAGATTTCTACTCTGTCGAAGTAGTTACAAACTCAGAGAAACCAGAACATTTCACTCCTGAGCAGGATAAGATGCTGATTAACATTGAATCCTCTGGTTTTGATACCACCAAGACATAACTGAACAGTGCAGAAAAAACCAGAGTATCTATGGAAGGTAAACAGTGTTTGCTGTTACCTTTTACTGCATTATTCTCACGCAGTGAAGTTCAGTTTCTACAAATATGAGGCTTTGTAAGATTGCTGTAAATATGAAATGCAAACTCAGAATCATGTAATACTTGTCTCGTACTGTCTCAACCGTGCACTGTATGGCAGCTTGGAAAACAACAGCCTATTGACAGTGCATCTGTGACGTGCAGATGCTGACGGTACACGTCCACCTGATTTTGTCCTGCCAGTCTCAGCAGCAATCATGGCATTTAGCATGTGCAATTTTAACCCTTTATTCATTAGCAGTTTGTATGGGGTGCGTAATTTTGAGGCTACCGTCTCATTCTGCAGAGTGTTCTGACACTGTTTTTATCTTAATGCTTCAGCAGTTATACTGGAAAACAAGAAAACCCAAAATCTGGTAGTCTTGTTTAATGACTGATTAATTACTTCCTGTTGTCATGTAGGATGTCTGTACAGAAGAGCAGATTAATGCTTTTTCATCTAGTAAGTAGAAGACACGGTGTCAATATCATCACTATTGTACATTGTAATAATGAGTCAAATTATATCATGAAAACTTTGCCTTGAAAGTTGAGAACACTTTTTTATTGCTTTGTAATGGGAATATGTGGACATGCCAGTTCAAATTGCTTGGAAATTTGTGCAGATAATTTCAGTTGCATGGAAAGAGAAATTTTTTACTTGAACAAAGGAAGTGTTCTTACGAAATCAGTGGTAGAAGCTCCAGACCTGGGTTCTGGTCCTACTTCTGACATCTTTTTACATTTGTGTTAGTTTGTATTTTTTTCAATTAGAGTTGAATAAGAAGTCAAACTATTTATATAGAAGCTAGCCCATTGGAAATAGGTCATTTCAAGTCATGTTATGTTCAGCTTTTTATTTATGATGGAGTGGCTAGTAAAATATAGCTACTGGATTATTTATCACTTTGAATATTTTTTCTTTTTGATCATCCTTTTTAAGACACAGTACTACTCATTCAGAAAGGATTAAAGGTAACAGCATGACAGCACATATGTATTGTAGAAGCTGCATGTAGTTTCCCACCGAAACTACTTGAGGCTGGGGGCAGCAGAGGACGGTGATGCCTGTAAATCCAACATTACTGAATTTAAAGGCCTAATCCCTAAGCTAGGATCTTGAGTCTACAGTTAGAGACCTGGGTGTCTAATGTATTACACAGGGAGGCTAGGCTTTTTAGAACAGTAATCCAGCATTAAGGCATAAAAACCAAATAATGAGTACTAGCCAATCAAGCCTCACTAGACCTAGAACCCTGTGTGTTTCACTACATCCGATGTCATGTGCCACTTGTACTTCTTAGACCAGGCCCTTCTCCTGTGACTTGTGCACCTATATCTTTCCTTTCAAGAGCTGACCACTTTTCCTTGTAAGTGCCATCAGAAATAGCAGCAGTGACATCACCAGTATCGATCACCTCATTAATGGCATAAATGTATATATGCATCAAACACATACGTGCTCTCCTCAGGCTGGGGCAGCTCAAAGCAATACCTACAAGGACACTTTTCAAATGTACCTGCTGTCCTGAATGGTGATTGCAGGGAAGTGGCACCAAAGAAGGGGAATTCCCTATCACCTCCTATAGCTCTGCAGCCCTGTAAGAGCCCCGTCAGAGAGCTTAAAGCTCAAGGCCCTTAGGAAGCAGCCTGGCAGCAAGGGTGCTCCCAGGCAGACCAAGGCACAGGAGCAGATTTCTGGCCATCCAGTCACTGTTACAGTTACCCCTGTTGTGCATAGGGACCTGCAGTGATTGCACTTTCTTCATCTAAAATATGGTTGCAAACTGGTGGGAGCCTTGACTTTAGCTCTTCAGTGACCTAGCCCACTGTCTGCAGTGTTCAACTAGTGCCAGATTTTGTATTCCTTGTGCAGCTAAAAATGATGTGAGACCATGCTAAGCTGCTCAACTGTATGACAATAAAATCGTCCACAGTTCTTAGCCAATGCTGCCTATGGGCCTCACTGTTAGAAATTTTAGCAGCTCTTACAATGCATCATCAGGATTCACAAGTATAATTTTCTTAGGATGGAGTCTGAAAACTGGTTCAAGCATTTTAGCTGCATCAAGTGCAGATGTCTTGTTTTCATTAGTATCACTTCATAATACATTGTTATCAGCATAACGTCATTTACCTGCACAAACAGTCTGTGTCCAGGCTAAATAAGCACCATGCTTGATTTGAAGAATCTAAATTGTAAGTATTTTCATCTGATGAACATTGCTTTACTTGCACTGTTTCATCTGAAGATTGCTTTTAGTCCTGCTTTTGTTGTCACTTAGAAATCTTAATTAGTTTCCTTAATATTATACCAAATTCATGTATGTTTAATATCTTTTCAGATTTCCTTCTCTCAAACACATCAGGTTCTAATATGTCTGTAGCTCTTACTAAAGTGAAAAAACACAACTGAATTTGAATATTCAGTTAATGGACATTAATCAGGATTTTCATTGTAATAACAGTAACACACAAGTGGTCACGACCTCAAGTTCTGCTTTCTGTGCTTCCCTGTGTGCTGTTTTTAAGGATAAAATGAGCTAATAATGTTATATTTAGGGAAATAAACCATCCTTTCAAGCTTCCACTACTAAATTGCTTTTGGTCATCTTTTAATTAGGCAAAAGTTAGTGATCCTCCAGCTCATTTCTTCAGCTTCTTTTCTCTTTTGCACTTTTGTCGCACTGTATGGCTGTTCAAAGTAACCCAGCAGTCTTAGGGTATGTCTGAAATGAAGGGCAGATGTAGTGCTCAGGTGTTACAGACATCTGCAATACTCAGATTTACTCAAATGCAAGACAGGGCAGTTGCTGATTCCTGCCCCTGACAGAGTTCAGATCAAACGCGGTCACACCCCAGCTTATGTTTTAGTCAAACAGAAAGGGACTAGAAAAACATCACTGTGGGTGGTGACTGGGGGGGGTATTGCTTCAGAATTTCTCATCATTTCCTTGGTGGTCAGGTGCAAACATTATTCAAGACTTCCTTAAATCTGTTAGCTCGGAGCATTTTGTACTTACCCCTAAAATGGTTAATTATGGTGATTCGATGTTTACAACATATATACCTGAACAACTTCTACTGATGCTCTTCCATTCCAGTACTTGAGCAAATTTAAGGCATTTGTTCTGCCAGTAGATAATTATTTTTTTTCCCCTCATCCCAGAGCTATCTTAACTTCTCATATCATTGTTCCTTTACTTGTGGCTAAACCTTTCTGTTCTGTTTGCCTGGTTAAAATCGAAGTCTGAAAAAGGTGGGGGGAGGGATGTCTGTAAAAATTGCTTTTTCTTTCTGTGCTGAGGTTAAATGTTTATCTTTTGCCTCTTGTGGAAGCATTATTATTATACTAATAAATAAATTATAAAAGAATATGGTTGGAGGTTTCTGTGTCCGTGTACCTCTCAAACAAAGTGTAGCTGCTCAAGATCTCCACATTTAAGTAGAACTAAAACCCTATGCAATTCAACTGTTAGCAGTACAAAAGACTAAACCAAAATGAAGGATTACCAGAGCATGAAAGCTGAAAAAAACCAAACAACCCTGTGGAAACAGAAGATTGTAAGCAATATTTAGGAGAAGGAGCAAAAAGCTTATCTGACTTAAAGCAGTTCAGTGTCAATGAAAACCAAGTGTGCCAGCAGAAGACCTGGCCTTAAGTCCTGAAGTGAAATTGTATTGCAGGGCTGCCCCCACTATCTCCCTGGTTCCCTGCTCATCCAAACTGGGCAGCAGGGTAGGGCCTGCAAAACCTCTTCCTGATCCTGGAGCCTCATCTTTGTATTAAACTGGGAGTCAAAGCAGCTGAATTTGTGAGCAGGAAAGCAGTTCTGACACTTACAGTTGACATAATTTAAGCAGTACACAGAACAGCTTTATCTAATAAAAAGAACACGACCAAGATGCAAACAAATGGCAAACTGAAATACTTAGTTAACAGCAACATAGACATTTTGCTACCCTCAGGATGACTTTTGGGGAAAAAGAGTTTAACACAAATTTCTTTTTTCAGTAGGAAACGTAAGAAGTATTTTTTGGATGAAGATTAAACTCTGTCTTTTCTCTGTACACAAACCCTTTAGCAGTACTCACGAAGCACAAGAGTACAGACTGATCTCTAACTGAAGAATGTGTATTTCTCCCCCATACCTCCCAAAGCACTAAATGTCATTGTTAAGCGTCAGAAAGAATACTGTATGTAACAGTAAGACATCAACAGCACTAATGCATTGCCTGTGACTAAGGGCTAGTCTCACAGGAAAAAAAATTCTGATAGGTCCCTTGAAGCAGGTTGGAACCACATTAGCATGGAAGCATAGACTGTTCTATCAAAACACTACCTTGTTCCTCATTCAGTCAAGTTCCAGAAGAGCAACTTTGTGACTTATTTACGCTTAATTCATAAAACCATCTTGTATTTTTAAACAGCACTTTGAACCAAAGAAGAGTGCTTGTTTAATTACCTGTTGGATAGTATTCTTCATTCCACCCGATGCGTACTGGGTGAAGTTCCATCCAAGTTCACAAAATGGTAATGTTTTCTAAATTTCAGGCCTAAAAACCCCATAGCCAGTGTTTAATATTTTAACCCAAATAGTTTAAGTTAGTGAGGTAAACAATAGGTAAGCAGTCATCTGCTAAAGAACATTTTGGCAGCTCAGATACTGAAGCAGAATGTGTTGTCGGATTCCTCGCAGACATAACCTTCATTGGAACAGGGCTAGTTCACAGCAAAACACAGTACCAGCTGCTTGTAAACTGTGATTACTGGAAAACAACACTCTCCCATTCAGGTTAATTTCAGCTACAAGTAGCACCAGGAAAAGAATGTTCAGTGTTTAGAGTATGTTTCTGTATGATAAATTCTAGGCCTTAGAACCAAACACCTGAAGAAATGACACTTAAATCAGTTTTGAAATTACTAATTTGTAAGACACACTTATAAGAATGCAGAATTATATTCACCCACTTAAAACAGGTGAGGATAAAACCTTATGGTAAGTTATCTTCAAGAATGCTTTAACAACAGAAAAACAAAATAATTAACCACTGTAATATTAGTCACAATATAATTAAATATTAAATACAAACATTTGTTAACTCCTCAAGTACACCTACCTTCTGATGTGTCTGTCAACTGATTAAGTTTTCCAATTTTAATTTCCTGATCTGTTAATGAATTCCTCTCCCACTTCTCTCTTGGCTTCGAAAGATCCAAACAGATAAACCAAGTAACTAGACAGAGGAAATAATTACATTAATCACATACTTCAATTCTTACTAAAAAAACCAGGGAAAATCTGAGAAGAAAGAATACTCTAAACCTTAGCATTCTTAAGATCTAAAATACTTGGGGAAAACAGAAATCACATTTCTCCAAAAAAAAAAAACCAAACAAAAACCAATGTCCTTTCCCCAAAGCAGCTTGCTCCTCAATACTGTCCTTTTAAGAAGCAGAGTTGTTTAATTGTTCCCATCACTGCAGAATGTTCCAATGGATTTGTTTGACAAAAGAAATATAGAAGGATCAGAGTCTTGTCTTTTGCAGAGCTGCATTTGAGCTACCCCCATGGCAGCGGGGGTGGAACTAGATCTGTAAGGTCCCTTCCAACCCAAATCACTCTACGATTCTACTTTGTTAATACCACACTTCAAAGCTGAAGAGACATACGACTCAGAGGGGCATGCTTTAAACCACACTACCTGTACAATGGAATTGGATTGAGATTAAAACTCAGTTTTCAGACTCCTGTGGGATTAAAGCCAAAAGATTCCTTAAGCTTAAAAGAACTTTGACATTTCTTCCAAAGTAACTTTATTGCACAATTCATACACAAAGTTTAATATTCTGGGATGTCCTTAGCTATTAATATGAACCTATGATGTTTAAATTACAATTTCACATTAAACCTGTAAGAAAACTTCACTTAGCACAAGAAAGTTTAGTTTGTTCTAATGCCCTCCACCAATAACTATCCGCAGTAATTCACATTTTCAAGGTCTAGCTTCTGGAACCCTTTACCATGTGTCCCAGCCAATAGGATTCCTTTTTCTCTTCCAAAACTGTGTGCTAAATGCAGCACTTCAGACTAGACAATACCAACCAGTATCAAATTGCTAGTTTTTCAGTGTTGACATACCCATTACCCATATAACATACAGTACATGTATTTTACAAGGCACGCATTACAGTACCTACATCACAGCAGTGAGAATTACAGCAACTTAATTAAAAAAGCTGTACAGAATACAAAGTTTACTTTTTCACTATTTAAATATATTGTGCCTTAGTTTATATTGTAAATGCAAGTGTCATTATGCTGCAATTAACAACCTGTTTGAATCATTACAAAAAAATTTTAGGAAGTTCATGTTAGTTCTCAGCAGAAAGTCAACTTATAAAATCTCAGTTCAGAAGTATAATTCTTGAAATACTTGAAAAATAAAGTTAGCTTGAAGCTTCAATTTAGATGCTCTTTCTGTTCCAGTGATATAAAAAGTCTAAAAAATTCAAAGGTTATTTTAAAGTTCTGAACATGGACTAATGCAAGCTCAAAAAGTAAAATGAAACTAAACTGGTGTGCCATTAGCAATATTTGCAAATAATTTAGTGGAAAGTCCCTGACCATTAACAATTTTCAGTCCAAACAATAACTGCCTTTATGCAACCAAACAGTCCCTACATTTTCTGAGGACTACCTCATTGATATCACAGGATTAACAAAGGGAAAAAAATAGCTCTAAGCTATACACATTCACAAGTGGATTTTTCAATAGATAAATACAGATTTACACACTAAGCCATACTGGCTCTTAGATGATACACACAAGGAGAGTAGATTGCTTATCTGTCTTGATATCTATGATAAATTTGACGACTGTGCCATAAGCCAAGCTCAAATGGATGCCATACACTATGGATTTCCTTAACAAATGGAAGTATAACAGAATACCAATGTAATTAAATTATAATGTAGCCAATTCAGATAAATAACCCAAATGTGCATATCTACGTATGCACACACCTTTTACTTCAGAATCTGTCTGATAAAAGGCCTTAGCCTTACAGCATCATCAAATTTTAACAAGTCTGGTAATTAAAAATGCAGTCTTAGTGCAAGCAAGATTTATGCTGATATTCCCTCAAATGTTACACTCGAGTATTTCTCCCTCAATAGCCTGAAGTTAAAAGAGTAGTATTTTTTAGTATATATTAAAAAAAAAACAAAAACCATTAACTAATTCTCTACAACAGCAGTTGATTTCCATAACACTATTTATGCAAGAGGCTTAAGATGAGTTTCATGAATACTACCAGTTTTAGACTGTCTAACCTCAGCTCTCTGAAGATTTTAGTCTAGACACAGAAATGCACTGCTGCACTCCAGTTGCTATACCCCTATTCCTAGGTTGTCACATGCACAGCTCACCGCAAACAACATTATTAGAGGTTTCTCTCTGCTACATGAAAGCATATTGCACTTGTAGATATAAAGCACAGCACCCTTACTTAAGATTATCACCTTATAACTCTTAGTATACCTTATAACGCTGTTTTCATCCCTTCAAAAACTCAAGAGAAGCAGATAAAACCACAGCATCGCACTAAACTACACCTTAACTGCCAATTCAAATAAAGTAATGCTCTTCAGATGTGCCTAATGTTTAAAACTAATTTTGGCTGTTCCTGTTCAAAAAACTATAAAGAAACTGATTTACTTTTTATTTTAGGATTGCATATGAAATTGTTTAATATTTCCAAGTAAAGAAGACTACGATAAATACTGTATTTTAAAAAATATTCTAAGAGACAGTCTTGTTAGAGGAATAAAGGGAAGTGCACAGGTACATTTACAGAGCTGCCTACACTCTCCAAACCAGATTTAAAATAATTAATACTAAAACTCTTAACAGATCAGATTGAAATCAGTGTCTGCAAACACTACAAGCAGCAGTAACTGGCTACGGAAGAACAGGCAGTGGGATATCTTCAAGTTTCAGTAGTAAAATTTGCAATTAACAATCACAAGTGGTAACTCATCACCTTTATTCACATTTGTCACGAAACTAAAAGGGGGTGCTTGTAAGGGTAAGGACTGTGAAGTCAAGCCATCTGACAGGGTTCATCTTCTGTAGCAGTACACTGTGATGTTCAAACAGCAGTCAGCTGTTGTAGTTGTGCTGTTAGAAATTGCTTCATCTAGTAGTCGAACTGTTAATTAATATCAAACGTTGTTAAAATAAACTTTGTTAACGACCAAAGAGTGTACTGGAAGTAGAGATTAATAATTAAGACTGCGCACAGATGCAGCGGCTCGTCCACCGTGTGTTTTGGAAAGAGCAGCGTAGATTCACAGCAGCCAAGAAGTGAAAGACAGCCTGGGGAAGAACGGCAACGAGAGGTAAAACAGGCGGTCCTGAAAACGAAAGCTTCCAGTGCTTCTGCTATCATCAGCTTGGTGGCCAGTGTCAGGGTCTGTGAGGCTGGCCCACCTCATCTACCATGTTAAGTATATAAGTAGCGATATCATCTTCTGTAGGTGCATCTGAGACCACCCAAGAATCACTTGCCCCAGTCACTTGCCGACGGCAGACAGGACAGCTTCTGTGACGATCGCTCCTGTTAGGAAGCCAGAGAAATGTGTATTTTTCATTGATAGTTTCTTCCTGGCCAGAAATAGCCACAAGAGCCCCAAAACAACAACAACAACAACAACAACAACCAACAACATATCAAAACCAATGATCCAGGGAGAACTTCAAGAATGATCAGGCAAACTGGATTAGACCACCTATATATTTTGTTTGTTTAAAAACTACTTCTTTGTGAGGAAGACTGGCCAACAATTCTGAATGTAGCTCCATTCTTTGAGTGACAAACTTGGAGTGATGATCCTCATAATCGAGTTTGCTCAGGTTAAACAGAATGCATCTAGCTACCAGTCCAGAACGTTTAAATGGAAATCCTTGCTCTAAATGAATTCTTCCTATCTTTAGATACTCAACTGAAGTACTTCAGGAACCAGTCCTCACAAGCTTCCTAGAGAAAGAGGAAAAGGAATCCTTTTCCTGGGTTGTTCAGCCCACTGAAGTTTAGAATTGGTCCCTCAGGTTTCTATTCCCCTCCACTGATGAATTCAGGGGCCCCAGAGAGTTATGCTTCTGAGCTGGAAGCCTCTGTTACATGTCTAGTTTAAGAAGAGATGTGCCAAAAAAAGAACTGTGTAACTGGAACTTAGTTAAGAGTTCAGCTGATTGATTAGCCAAAGTAGAATATAATCCACTCTCCATCACAGTCAAGGGTCAAAAACCTGATGAATTCTGGGCTGGCTCATCTCACCTAATTCTGTATGTTTACCGGAGAGTTTGGTATTTTGGCTCCCTTTGTTGTTGATGGAGAGAACTAAGCCCCGTGTGCTGATAGATGTTAATACATTTCCCCAGAAAAGAAAGTTATACTCCAAGAACCGGAGATTTTCACTACATTTTTTCCTTGTGGGAGCATGGTGTTGTAAGAGTAATTTCCATGGTAAGTTTTTGGAAAAGCCACAGAGCAACTTATGCACAAATTACATGACTTAAATGTAAAATTATTCACATTAGCTAATCAAAAAAGCCTTTAACTGAGAATATCTGTATCACCTAGTGCTAGACTGCCACACCACCTGCCTAATCCTTGCAGGTATTCTGA
This sequence comes from Actenoides hombroni, assembly GCA_024336885.1. Classification (NCBI taxonomy): domain Eukaryota; kingdom Metazoa; phylum Chordata; class Aves; order Coraciiformes; family Alcedinidae; genus Actenoides; species Actenoides hombroni. Next base: position 5,379,904 of record WUAM01000332.1, read on the forward strand.
ATGGTCAGAGAAGAGCTACACTCCTTCACAAAGCAATTTTTTCTCTCTTAATTTTCCAATAACTGGTGCATCAGAGAGATGCAGAAGCTGTTCAGTTTACTATGAAGCTGAACATATATTGTAAGATACCTGTTATACATAAATTTGAAGGTGTTGCTATTGAGAAGAAATACTTTCCTGGAAAAGTTTGATATATCTTAATTAGAAAAATGTATGTTATTTATTTCAAAGGAAAGCATGACACATGGAAAAAAATGCCTCAGATAGTTATTTCCCAAATAAGCTTGGTAAGACAAACCAACTTACCTGCATAGTCTTGCAAACTAATTTTTTTCCTTAAAAAGAAGCTTTTAATGAGATTTTGTGAAGCATAACATGCCAGCATCAGACTATACCCTGTCTTCTCTAGTTTTTAAGCACAAATACAATAATTTAATTTTACAAGAAGAGAGAAGTTAGAAAACAAATGCTGAAAAGCACTTTCACTACTCTCTTTCCAAAATGAAATTCTTCAGAAGATGTTTACAAATCCTGAAATCCGTTTCTCCTTCTGCTGCAGTTTGATTTTACTCAAGCTGTTACGTATCATATCTACATTAACTTGCAAATATCTTCAGGTATTATATATATTATATGGAAACTAAGGAATCTGTCAGACCAAACTGACACATGGCAGATAACCAGTATGTACTATGAAATAATGAATATTCTTTAATATGTATTACCATTTATCAATGCATTTCTGGCAGAAGCTGTGAGCACACGGCAAGATCAAATCCGCACGCCCATCCATGCAGATGCAACATTCCTCTTCATCTGTCAACTGTTTAACCCTGTGGAAGAGAGGACAGTATTTTCTCCAGGACAACTAGTAAGTTTTATACTGATGTCCCAGTAACGACAGTAGTTACTACATTTTTCATATTAGTGAAGGACAGAAAGGAACACCTGCACTTATCTGCAAGAAACATGGAATTCTGTGAATGGACTAGTTACATCGTCCCACCCTGGGTCAGCAGACCTGGCCTCCAGCTACCAACAGAGTAGGAAATGAACTGTATTACCATACACATTTATTTTTTGCATCATGTGGTGCTATTGGTGTTGCAAAGGGTTATGCAAATCCATTTTAATATCAACAAGGAAGGGTGAGAAGTTGTAACTGTTACGTATCACCTGACTGGGCAATAAACCAGAAACACTGTTTACATGAAAGCCAGGAGAAGAATCTGTCAAGCTGCCCTATTCCATAATGAACTTTGTTGATTTTCTGTGGTTTGGGTTATATCCTAGGTAAAAACATGCACCTCAAGAGGATGGCTGCTAGAACGCACGTTCATGAATTCCACAGGCCATCAAAATGCCAAGAACCAAACTGCTCACTGCATTACAAGGCCTGGTTTTACCCTGTAATACATCTCTCACGACGGATCTTCAAATCAGGACTCTCTCTCAAGTTGACTGTTACCATAGCTTTTCCAGTTAAGCTTCCAGGTGTTCTTGAAGGGGGTTGGGGGTGATGATACTTCAGCACTTTTTCCATTTGTTTTTTGAGAAATTACCTTAGAGTGCTAGGAGATTTTTTTTTGGTAGAATTACAGATAGTGAGTCGCATACAGGGAGGACAAGAATTTGTGAAAGAACTCCCTTTTGAATAGCTCACCATGTTCTTTGGACTTGCTCCTTTTTCATTTCCCTCCCCAACTCTGAGTGCTAATCTTCGACTGAAATTTGCTGGTGTATACACAAGCAATTATGCTTGAAGCAGTTGCCCTATTTATGAAGCTTCTAAAATCTAGTATTTAGCCATAGGACCAAGTTTCTGAAAAAAATACAAGAGTGACAAACTAAAGAAATATTTGTCCCTTCATTATCAGAAAGCATAAAGCACTTATGGGTATTTTGGAATGCCCCGAATAGGAAATGGATGTTCTAGAGAAATAGGGCATTATTCCGGTGGAAGAAGTTAAGATAAGAAGAATGAAACAGACAATATTTGCTATTTTTGGACAGTCACAGTTGACACAGAGCTGAAAAATATCTAAAGATGAGAAGAATTTAGGCAAATGGCAGGGATTCATGGAAAAACAAACAGATCTCCTCGGTGTAAAATACTTGAAGGTGCTTGAGCCTGTATTTTCCTTAATGACCTGAAAAACGTGGACAAGATACAAGCTCACTACATTCCAGCACACCACCAGCACACTAGAAGAGTATACTTTTTGTTGTTGATATTTGTCATTAACACTACCTCAAGCAATGAAGCTGGCAAACAGAAAGGACACTCCTCTCCCCAGCTCAAAGTCTGAAAATGGAAAAAGACATTCACCTAGGGACCCTTGTACCTACTCATTGACTTTAGCAACATATGAAGTTGTTTTGCATAAACATCTGGGGTTTGTTTGAAGTAAAATGCCATTTCCAAATACATGTATGTTCTAGCATAACCTTTGAGTATAATCTAGTATAATCTTTGAGAAAGAGCAGGAAAATACACTTTCCCAAACACGTCCACAATTTGCTACCTAATTCTAGCACTTTAATAATTTAGAAGAGCCAATAATTTAGGATTGTTTGTTCCCAAACAGGAGAAACAGGAAATTAAAGAACATGTTCCATAGTCCTGACTTAGAAAAACCAGTGGGCTCTATCTGTAGCATAACAACATAGCCAACCTCTTTCTCGTTCTAACAGCTGGAGTGTAACAATCTAGACAGTTAACTAGCTCAGCAACTTGTTTTGTTAAAATACCTGGCTTCCAGCTCTGCACTGGTTGATAAAGAAACCTATACCATTTATTACCTCTTGTAAATCCTATCTCCACCTCACTTAAAACTCAGTTAGAACTCTGAACTAATTCAGAAAGTTGCAAGTAAGGAATTACTGGTAGCAACATTTCCACATAGGGAAAGGGTGACAAGCTTCTTGCTGTTACGTTCGGTCTGAACTGAAGTTATTGCAGGTGTTGACCTCAGTCTTTTGCGTTTCCTCTAGTTAACAAAGCAGGATGTCAACATGTGCGAGACAGTTCACATTTTTCCAGTCTTCCAAGTTAAATTATTACTATAATTGATGAGTTTCTAGTGGCAACAGATGGGAACTTTCACATGCCAAAATGCAAAAGAGGAAGAGAAAGTTTAAGTGGAACAATAACAAAATCTGTTTAAACAAACACTGTCAAACCCCCTAGATTTGTAGCTGCAGCTGATTCCATTTCCTCCTGTTTCCTTATTCAGGAGATTCAACTTATACCATGTTTATATTAGCACTGATTATTGAAACCATTGTTCTGAAGCTAAGATATGGTAACAGAATTTTGCCCAAGTACAGCTCTCTCGGTACAAGAGATGGTGTGATTTTCATGTTTGTGATGATACAAAGTCCGCATCTGCCAAGAGCATGCAGTGTCAGCTACTAGGGGTTTGCAGCTCAGGTTTTACACAAAACCTCCAAAATATTTATGTTGTAACTGTGGTCAGAGTTAAAGTAGATCAAAATACCTTCCCATCCACAAGCTGGCCTGACAAGATGACACAGACATCGTACTCTCAGCAGCTTCCTCAGAAGTACCACTCTGTGCAAGAACTCCGGCTGCTTGACTTGTGATGTCTTTATAAAGTTGAGTGAACTGATACAAGTTCAAGATTCTTGAAGCTTCCACGATGCCAGTTGTTTTATTTATCTTAAGATATAAGAATTGTTTACAATTACACATCAGATTTTTACTTGACATTGCTCAAAATTACTTTAATAGGGTGCAATTCTCATGGCAGTAGCCACCTACCCAAGCACCCATCACTAAGGTAGCAAATTGCAGTTTGCTACAATAAGAGCTGAGATCTGCAAACACAACTGTTTCATCATGAGGACCATCCCAGTTAGGACTACATTTTTTGGGTAAGACAGTTACCATCATTACTCAAATGGATTAATTTATGAGTAGGGACCTAACGCCTAAAAATCTGGGCTAAACTTAGAACAAAGAAGAAAACAATCAGTCATTTGATATTTGAACTTAAAATAACCTACAATGATGGCTGCCTTCATGAAAACCTAGAGCAAACACAAAATTATAAACTGTTACTTTCAAACCAAGTTTGAGAGTTGGCTTGGTTGAAACTGCATGTTAAGATTGCTCAGTGGATCTAGGACCATTTAAGGATGTTTGATAGGACACAGAGGGAAAAATTCCTGTTAGAAAGAGTAAACTTACTAAGTTTTGTAGTAGTCTCCAAACCAAGTTAAACATTTAACCTTTAGGTTGATTTTCTAAGGAATCCAAATATATAGTTACACTAGCTCAACTGATAGCGCTTGGAATTGCTGACCAACTTCTACAGCTATCAAACTACATAGTTCCCAGTTTCTTGTACTATTTGATTACCGTGACTTGACCTCACAAATCATCTGAATTTGTAACTACTGGGCTGTAAGAGCTCCACTGGAAGATACCATTCCTTTAAACTGAGTTACGAAAATGTTTTTGTTAACCTGCTTTTTGTAGAAACTCACAATTTAGATTTAATTTATCACAAATATTATCCTTGAATACATCATCTGTATCAGAATGCACGCTCAAAATACATGTCGAAGGTGCTGGACTTTACAAGTAGAAGTGACAGTCCTCAAAAACCTGTACACAAAACCCCCACCAAATACAAATTTTGAAGTCTTACTTTAGTACATATTATCCGAACAACCACCTTCCAGAAAGCAGAAGAATCAGAACCAGGCTGCACTTCAAATAATAGATGTTTGTCTTGTCCAGAAGCCAACTTTGCGGTACTGAAATAAAGAAACATCAGTTTACACCATGTGCTAGACATACACAAATCAGCAACCTCAGCCACTGTGGTATTATTTATTGTTCACCTACGTGCTCTTTACCCTTAAAGAGATTTTATCAATCCAGCCCAAAGACATTAAAGAGTAATGACCTTCTTAGCCTGTCATGAAATATAAACCACACAGCCCACTTCATTTTAAATTGCACAGTGAATTTCACAAAATGATGTGCAAGTCTTTTGATCTGGCATCAGCAAGTGTCCTTTACAGACATTTTCACTTATATATACTTTCACTGTTTACTACAGCAGCCATACAATCTTGTGGTCCAACCTAAAAAGGGTATTCTTCTTACCATGAATGTAAAAAAAGCATGCAAGTATCAACACATGCAGATGAGGTGAATTTTTGTTAGTATATAAATTGTGAAGCAGTCAGATGAAAGCTTCAGGTGACCCTGGGATTTTTCATTATTTTTTTTTAATGTAGCACAGACACAAAGGTCTATTCTCTAAGAATCACAAGACACTATGTTACATTCAGGCTGAAGTAAACACTATATGGAAATCAAGAAAGAACCCTTAAACAATGATACTTTGGAGTTAATTACACTGAGATATGCTTAGAATCTCAGGCAAAACATAATGTTCTTCACAATCTATTTATGTGTCTACCCAGAAGACAGCTATCTCTTCTTGAAGGTCATTCATAAAAGTATGACACTCTTACAGGACAGTTTCTAAACACAACATAAATTCACATTATAGTTAAAAATCAAACACTACCAAAACCCACACACTACGCAGGCCCCTTTCAGCATGTACACTTCATATCATAACATAAATATTGGGGGAAAATGACAACTGTGCTTTTTTGTTCATTTCTTTTCACAGTCAATGTATCAAACAGAAGGCAGGCTATGAAAAGCCTTATCTGTGCACCCTTTTGTTTGGGATGATCCTGGTCACCAGTTTCAGACAGTAAGGTACGTCTGATCTTTAATGCGAAACAGCACGGCACGTCCACGGAGGTGTGAGAGGAGGTCACAAACAGATCTGGCTCAGGTACTACCCTCCTAGTGTAGCTGTGCTGTCTTTATGGGGCTAGTACTGCTGCTTCCTACCAAAAGGAACGGGCAGAGCAGAAGAGCATTGCATCTTTATAGAAACTTTAACAACTGAAGGAAACATTTCAAAGCCAGCTGGGCAGTTCTGGCTTAGCCAGCACATGAGAACATATTGCATACAAGGTCTCCGTAAAACATGAAGAAAAGAAGTAAACAAAGTAAGGCTTACACATCATTAAGTTCAGCTACTCTTCCCAGAAACTCTTCATACGTTAGGAAACCACTTTCTTGAACCAAACAGGCATGCTTTGCTACTTTTTCTGGCAACTTGTTAATTACAGTTTGTGTGTGGTTTGAAATTTGTTGACCCATGGTGAAGTTCTTCACCTCAGTTCCGTAGAAAGAAGTTCTCATTCACTTGGAGAGTCTCTGCTAAAAATATTTTAGAGAGTTACATTTGGGTGTTTTATGGACTCCCTCATTTTCTTTTAGTCTTAAGAGTTTAGCTACCCACTAACCAGTCTAATGACTGTACAGTAACACAACTTGAACAGTCAAATTAGAAACAAGGCAGAGCACTTGAAAGAGACTGGAACGTGGCCTTAACAACTTAGGAGTTTATGAAAAATGTATTATTTTGCTTACAGTAGTACTTATATTAAAGAGAGATGATTTTTCACACAGATTTTTCAGCAACTCACACACACACACATATAAACACACCCAATGGTATGGTAAAGAAAATCTTAAGATGACAATGGTAATTAATAAGTCTTTGTTTTTCCTAAATATTTGTGTGTGAAAGTCAGAAAGTCTCCAAATAGGTATATCAATGTATGTCTCTACACAGACATTACACCAGGGATTCGCTTTCTTACAGCAAACTGGCAGATCAAAAGAACTCTCACAGCATTCTTAAACTGGTAAGCCAAAGAATCCACATCAGTATAAAATGATTTAGAAATCACCCTATCTGCATAAAACACTCAACTTTAGGATGCATTACAGAACTGATTCGCTCAAACCTCTCCAGCTTCAACTTATTTCACCTTTCCTTTACACTCTTCAATCAGACTTTTTCCCCAGCAGCCTGCATAATGATCTACCCTATGACTTCTGGGCTTCATCCTTCTCCTCCCCTCAATCCCTCTCATTTGACATTCTCCCCAAATTTCTCTTTGTTCTTTTCTTGAAGTGGCAGAGGCATGCAAATTAATTATGGCTGTACAGTGTTCATCACTTGTAATGCAAACCAGGAGTTTCACCGTCTTTTAAGACTTCTACAAAGAGAGGCCTGCAACAGCAAGCTACCTGCAGAGTATCAACCCTGAGCTAAATATGGAATAACCTGATACTAGGTGCATTACAAACACCTTATGAGAGACGTCACAGAGCAAAAGAGCCTCATCTGGCATGTATGTACAGCTGCATTTTGGCATAAAACGGCCCAGGAACACGGTCCTCGGCTCTCGAAGTCTTGCTGTGGTGTAAGAGAAACACGGCACACATCAACGGAGTTCACACCAGCGCATTCAACTGGCTATTCTGGCATTCTGCAAAGGAGAGCACGCTGTTTGAATCCTGACTACTTTCCATTCTCAGATGTGTTCCTACTCAAGTGACTTTCCTCCTTCTGGGTTATCCTCCACCCACCTCCTCTTCTGCTACCTGGCCCTTGTGTTTGGTGAGCACACCCCCAGAAGATACCCTTGAAGCACGGCCTCTCAGCAGCATGGCCTTTCACCCCTCAGGTACAGCTCGTCCCAACCGGGATCTTCTCGCTTCTGCGTGTGTTCCCTCTGGCTGAAACGCCATCTCCCAGAGGGAGCGGAGCGCTGCGGCCGAGCCACTGAACCGCTAACGCATCACAGCAATGCCTGGACAAAAGTACCCCTGTCGAGACGCCTGCAGAAGCCTTTCTTTGCCTATGCTCTTCAAGCCCAGCGACATAATGCCCTCTCCAGCCTCCTCGGAAGGGAACGCGAGGCGCGGCACGGCACGGCACGGCTCGGCGCAGCTCGGCTCGGCTCGGCGCGGCACGGCGCGGCTCGGCGCGCCGCCGCCAGCCCCCGCCGAGCAGGCCGCCCCAGCTGCTCTCGCCCGACCGAGTACCCGCCCTCAACGGTCGCGCTCGAGACGGGCCGCGCGCACAAGCCCGGCTGCGTCACAGCCGCGCCGCGCGGCGGGGCGGGGCG